>CM031233.1:85945166-86449154 GCA_018340775.1 Taxus wallichiana var. yunnanensis | reverse complement strand
GGGGACATTGTATAATTTTCAAACCGAGACCCCAACACTGCAATCTTGTCTACTAAGTCATTGAATTTTCTATCATGACGCACTATGTTGAATGAATCAAACATCTCAATAAGATCCCAAAATGCATGTTTATACTGTTTCATTTGCTGATTATTTGTGGCATATAGTTTCTTGACTTGTTTTACAATTAATTCTGAGTCTCCTTTGACAATGATGTCCTTGATACCATATTTCCAAACAATTCTTAAACCTAGAAACAATGCCTCATACTTAGCAATATTGTTGGTGCACTCAAAATTGTGGTTGAAGGAAAAAACAAATTCCTAACCAGGAGAGAGTAGAACAACACCAGCACCATTCCCAAACCTAGGAGAAAGATCCATCAAACAATATATTCCAAGGAGATCCCACTTGTTCAAGACACTGCATTCCTCAATCTTGTGCTCCTTTCCATCAAAATCCTACAAATTTATTAGCATCAACATTTGTGTACAATACTTCATAGGATGCATTGTTAGGATCCTCAATAAGATGCAACATTTTATTTTCTCCATACAACCCGACAAGGTTACCTTCAATTGGAATGGTGGCACAAGACATATCCATTTGGACACTAGCAGTCCATTTTCTTAAATAGCATGCCCCACTTGGTCAAGCAACAACGATGACAACATCAAGTTTTAAATTTTTACTTGTGTAAGCTGCAAGCTACACCACCATACCAATTATCACTTTGAATCACAGCACCCCGGATGTTGATCGATTTCTAGTTTGATCACTCTAAGCATCCAAAGTGTGATTGGATAACATGGGTACTATCTCCAAGTTGTGGGACTTGCTACTTGAGATAGACCTCCAGAGAAAGTCGGTTCTTGCTCCTAAACTACTCGCCACAATCTACTCCAAAGTCTGTGCAAAGCTAACTGCTTCTAATCTAAAATTCCAAGGGACCAGGAGAGAAAATGCATAAAATAAAAGCCTACACTAAAGCAAGTTGATACACCGGAAAAAGAGGGTGTGAGAGTAATCTCCAAATGTGTGAAATACGAGGCAAAGTGCACACTAGAAGAGGTGATAACAGTTCACCATAATCCAGCAAAATGCATTCACAGCAATATTTCAAGCACACACAATGATAATTAATTCCTGCAAGAACATAATAGATAGACACAATATACTTGTAGAAAGATTAAAGGGGCAAGAAGAATGCAAGGAAACACAAAGTAGGGAAGATATATCCACAAACTGATATTTTATTGCTTCATGATATGCACAGTTCAATCTATTACAAGATAAGGGCCTGGATCACCATGCAAGGAGTCCACTACAAGGGCCTGCAACACACTGGCTTCACAAAGAAATTTTGACAGAGCTTTGTTACCCAAAAATCTCTCCCTTACAATGAGCCCAACACTCCAATTTATAGAAAAATGAGAAGGAAAAGAGAAGGGAAAATGGAAATCCCGAAATCTGTCCTTCAACCACCTATAAGAGGCATTAAATTGAGTGAAAAGGTTGTCCATTACTTGCAAAAGGCTCCCCATACTGTCCCATGTGCTGCAGCAGAGAAAGAATGATGACCATGCCTCTTAATTGCACTCCCAGCTACCAAATAAAACACTGTTCTAAACCCGGACACGTTTTCTTAAAAATCAATCAATTTCTTATCAAATCTGGAATTTATTGATTTCTATGCATCGGGCTCGGAACCACAATTCCAACGGTACCAATTTTGTGCAATTTCGTTGAGAAATGCAAAAGTTATGGCCTTCTGAGTGCGGGCAGCTATTTTGGGTCTGGCAGGCGTTTTCTGTCATTTGACGGGAATGAACATTAACTGACTGGAGCCGAAAATTTTTCTCTTAATTAAATATATCTACCCTCATTAAAAATAAGAAATCTAGTTTCTGTGGTGTAGAGGACGTCGTGATCGTTCCAGAAATTCCAATTTTGTGAAAATCGGAGCTCGGAGTCAAAAGTTATGGCCGTTTGAAGTTTCCGGACCAAACGTTGACTTTTCTTCCTGTGACACGTGTCATGATTTGATTGGTCGATGGGTCTGCCGGCTCTTTCGCGCCCTTCACATCTTTTTGTCCCGGATGTCCCAAACCATTTGGGACAAAAACCTCCGATCCGCCCGAAATGGGCTTCCTTGTCCCTCTTTGCGTTAGACACGTGGCAAGATTTGATTGGCTCTCGGCTCCTTCGGATTTTCGCGTCCTTCGCGTCCTTTTGTCCCCGGATGGCACAGCCTCCTCCTTGTGCTGATTTCCCCAAAGTGCGAACTGGTGGTTCGCGTCCATTTGTCCCAAATGTCCCAGTTGCCTTCGGACTGCTTGTTCCCATTTCGCCCGGTTCGGCCGGTTCGCGTCCATTTGTCCCGCTTGTCCCACTTTGTTTGATCGCTTTGTGTTGATTTCAGGCCCGAACTGCCGGCGCATGCGTCCATTTGTCCCAAATGTCCCAAAGGCGACCCTCTCAGTAGTTAGCCAATTTTTCTTCCTCTTTTGGCCGGATCGGCCTTTCACGCCCGCCACGTACTTCTGGCCCGATTGTCCCAAATGCTATTTGGGCCGCCTGGAGGCTTTTCGGCCGATCCGCGCATTTTTGTCCCAAATGTCCCAATTGCTCCTAGGACTAGGACTTAGCCATTTTTCATGATTTTTTCTGGCCCGAGCCTGTTTTTTGCAATTTTTTCACCTTTCTTCAGAACTTGCTCTCTCCTTCTTGGACACGGGAGTTAGAAAAATTCTGAGGGGACCCTAGAAACATGACTTTTTTCCTTGAATCAATATAATTGCTTGGGACTTAAGAATTTTATACATGTTACCAAAATACCTTGAGGGGTGAATTTTGGATAACAATACCCTTCATACATCCTACCGTTGGTACCTCTCTGGAGTCCATAGCGGTGTAATTCTGATATGTTGTTGTTACTTTGATATTCATCTCATTCATAACTTCTAAACTCATGACATTGCATGATTCTCCCGAGTCAAACACGGAGTTGTGTAACAGTCTATCCTTAATGATCAAGGTAGTGAAGAATGGATCCACATTTATCTGAGAGTCCACCAAGGATGTCCCCAAATAGACCTCAAGTGGTTCACCTAATTCATCCAATGTTGGTGATGTTTCTAATTCTTGAATGATTGGAGGAGTCTCCACAACATTTACATTTCTGCCTAGGGTATTCTTCTCTTATTTCAATCCCAAGTATTCAAATGCTCTCTTTTTGTGCTCAGGAATCCTAAGAAACTCAACAATTGAACAAAGACTTTTATTTGGCTTTAAACTTGGGAAATATCATATGGGACATTTCTTGGAAAGGAAGTATTGGAAGGAGAGCCAACACACTCATTAGGTGGTACATGATTTTTGATAACTTGGGCATGAGGAGGGATACGATTTTTGTTTAGAAATGCAAAGGTTTTAGCGGATGCCTCTTTCTTAGGAGCCTTTAGGAATTTTTGAAAGTAAGGGAGATTTTGGCTTGGCTTGAGGCCCTATCCCTTTGATAACCTTACTTCTTGTGTTATATTCCTTCTCTTGAGCAATAACAACATTCATCAGTAACTCTCTATCCTCCTCAGATGGAATTCTTCGATCATACTTCTTTATGATTAAAGACCTTAAATATTCAAATTCATTATTGGGAAATTCAAAAATCCTTTACAAAGATATCTACTTCTAAAATATGATAGGATGAAAGAATAGGTACCCTATGAATGCATTCCCAAAAAGTGGCAGCGATCCGGGACTTATCACCTTAGTTGAAGTTGCCCCTTATTGTAAGCTTCTGGAACAACCAATCATGTAGACATCATCATCATTATCATCAAATTTTCTTCTTCTTTTTGATGTTCTTAACAACAAGCATGAGGCATGAAACATTTGTCACACCAATCAATTACATTTGTCTCCTCCACCAAAGAAACTCTCTAGCACCCAAAGGATCAGGTACCATTCTATTATCCCTAGCTTGGGACTGTCTATTTCCAAATCCAATGGGTCCCTTACCTCTGTCATCAGATCTTTGGTGATTTATGAACCTGTCTTGGCCTTGTTTCTTGTGTTGACCTTGTGAGTTCTTCCCAACTATGTTCTCATCCCGGCTAGTTTATAGGAAATTTCCTTGATAGCCCCTGCCAAATTTGTCAAAACCTCCTCCAAATCAGCAGCCTTGCTTGTTTGAGGATTTTCTGGGTTAACCAACTTCACCCCTCCCTTTTTGAGGCTTTCCAATTTCCTTGATGTTGTTCTCTATTTCCGAATCCATGGTGAAGGCCTACCTCAAATTTTTGGGGTTCTTGTCTCTTAAGTAATATGCAACCTTTTATCAAATGCATTAGAATATTTGATCAAACATGACTCATCACAAGGCCTTATCCTAACAGGAAATCTTCTCAAGGTATTATTAAACCTTGTGTTGAAATCATGTACTGACTCATTTGGATTCTTTTTTATGTTTTCAAATTCTATCAAAAGAAACCTACGGTCATTTCTATCACCATACTTTTGCAATCTAAATGTATTACTCATCTCAATCCAAGAATCGAGAGAGTTATCCAAAGAATGCTTTATACCAATCCCTAGCATCTTCTTCCAAGGTATAGATAAACAATTTTATATATACATCTTCATGTTCAATCTCAAAGTCTTCCATCATATTGATAAAAAGCTTTAGATGCTGATCGCGCTTATAACATTGTTTCCTTGGAACTTTAGCATTATGTTCCTTACATCTTGTAGAACTATTTGGATAACCAGCCATTCCCACAAAATTTATAGGTCCAAATGTGTTTACAAAAAAGGGGGTCTAGGTGGGGGCTGGGCCATGTTGATTTGAGAAGGTGACCCTGAGGGTGACAAATTGATAAGGGGCAGAGGGTCCTTAGAACACAGGAATATAATTTTCAAAATAGATACCCCCCAAAGGCCTTGTCTCTTGGAAATCCCTATCAACCTCATAAAAGACAGTCACAGAATGTGAAGAAAACCATTCAAAATCAAATGAAGGCCCTTCTCTAGCTGAAGAATTTAATTCCACAAAGAGGCTACCTAATTCAGAGTCACTTGAATTATAGTCTTCAATAATAGGCTGATCACTTTCATCAATGGAGATCCCTCTTCTTTTCTACTTGATCTCCCACAAATCTCTCGAGGGATTTTATTCCTTCTAATTTTCCTTTTCCTATCTCTAGAAAAATGTCCTAACAGGATCCCTAGCAAAGAAAGATATTCTTCCTTCCATATTTGCAAATATTAGTAACAAATTTGACTTTGATAGAGTTCTAAGACACTAGTACTCATAAAAATCATATTAACAAAAGTGACCACTAAGGATTTCCATCTTAGTTGTGCAAATAAACTAAGTATGATCTGTCAAATGTCTATCAATGCTAGAAACTAGAAATGGAAAGATTCTAAACTTTCTTTACCCATATTAATCACATGAAAGCTAGTGTAATAGGTGTGAAAACTAAAAGAACTGCACACAACACTTGGATCATACAAGAAGTATTTTACCAGGGTCTTGATTTTGAACTAAACTCCTTGACAACGGTGCCGGAAGCGTGTTGATGGGCCAAATAAATATGGATTGACAATGAATCAAAAAATTAGTCTCAGGAATGCAAATTATTTCCCAGGAATTCAAAACACTCCTGGTAGCTAGCGAGAGAAGTGTGTTGGTACCCAAATTTAATCTCCTTTAAAGACCAAGTAGCATCATGGATTTTGACAAGGACACTCAGAGGTAGATAGATAATCATGTATATCATTTTGTAGCTGGGGAAGCAATCTATCTGACTTGTTAGAACTCATGTTTCAAAAGGAGTGGGTAGCACCTTAAAAGGATGTGATCTAATCCTAACTATTTTAGGTTGTGCCTTTCAACCAAGGTAAGAGAACCTATATTGTAACCTCTGTTATTGAAGAATGCTAGTAAATCCTTCTTTTGCATAAATTTTATAGAGAAGACCTTGGGAAAATATGATCAACATATCAAATCTGACTCTCACGAGTTGTCGCTTCTAGATCATGGAGATATTTTCACAACAAGGAAAAGGTTACTAAAGACATTTGGGACCCTAATTACTTCTACATGCTTTGGTAATGGAAATTATGCATTTGTGCACACACAGGACAAACGGGGGTAGTATGGGTAGGATTGGTTGTTTTAAGTGATTTTTTTCATGGGAGGTGGGGGCGGGATGAACTTAACTTGCTAGATCCTTCAGAAATATTACAAAATGAAATGTTAGACCAACAGAATGCCATAGAACAACCAAAATGTTTCTTTAACTAGAATATGTGCTTTAATGGAGGCCCAGATTAGCACCTTTTCATACAATCCATGAGAATCTAACATGAATGCTTGAGTTAGGAAACCCAACAAAGTATCAAGATCTAATCCAAATCACACCTAAGGTACACCTAAAGGCTTATAGACAATCTTTGTCAAATAGATGAAAGAGAAGTGATTTTAAATCATTTATTTCACTCCTAGATGAAGGCTTTTTTGAGAAATGAAATTTCAGATGCCACCAAACTATCACAAGGATTGAGACCTGTGTGATTGAATCATATTTAATACAAGATTGCAATAGAAACAAGAAAATCTACTTGCATACATTTAGAAATAAAACAAACACATTTTTCTCAAGACAACACATAATAGCTCATATTTGATCAAATTTATCGGCAAGGGAAAGTTTCTAGAACAATCTCAGAGCTTGTCAATGGTTATACACTCACAACCACCTTGACACGATATGATTTGATCCAAAAAGAGACATACATGCTTCTCAAAATGCTTCTAAAAAAAGATGGGCTCTATCAAGCTTTCTATTAGAAAAATCAGTCCCAACCCCTAAGACTCGACCATTTGCATGAAATCCAAAAAAGGACCCAAAAAAATCCAAACCTTGAGTACTACTAGTGTTTTCCATGATCACAATCACAATTCTCGAATCAAATAATTTGCAAAACATGTCAGTGCTCAAGGGGTAGATCTCATCGAATATCTCTCACATTCAACTCCTTCCTTTGGTAGATCACTCTTTCTTCAATTTACCAACCATTTCCACCCCTAATCTATCAAATATTTTTCTTTTTGTGCTCAGGAGAAGAAAAAATGAAAATTGATCAAGCGTGACAAATGATCAGACCATTTTAATGGTGAAAAATTTCTTCCATATATTCCCACAAAACTCAAATATCAATATTAACTCCCCTCTCTCCTTGGTGTGTAGGAAATACCAAGAAATCATGAAGACTCGAACTTCTAGGCATGTTTTACTAAAATGGGGGGAAAATCAAATTCGAGACTCTCATCTTTTGTTGAATTTACTTTGAATTTGGGCCATCCACATGGAAGATTCAAACTTAAAAATAGACTGGGGATTCCTTTGAATTTTTACAAGTTTTGGAAAAATGGAAAAATATTCCATTTTTCTCCACACCTCCGCCCTTGGGAAATGATCCTGACACATGTCCTGAGGTGGGTCCCAAAGGATCCACGGATAAATTCTACCATTAGACCCTCTTTTTGGAAAAAGGAAAATTTTCCAAGTTTTCCCCATAGATCCACCCTTGAAAAATGGGCCCGATATGTGTCCCAATGTGGTACCAGCAGAACCGCACTTCCCCTTTTACTTTTGACTCTTTTCTCCCAAAAGGAAAATTTTCCAAATTTCCCTAAGAGTCCACACCTCCTCCATTGACTGGAGCAAGCTTTGACCTTTCCTTTATCGTCTGTGTGGGCCATTTTTATGTTTTTAGTCATTTGCATGTCAAGGGAAAAAATCCAAATTACACCCGATGGTCCACCTCCCGTCCCCTTTGAATTTTCAAATCACCACGTGTCACCATGGCACACCTTGAGATGGTCCCAAAAAATTGATACATTGAATGAGCGCAAGCTCGCCACGTGTCCTGGCTCGGCAAAGATTGTTTGAATGTTTGAAGTTCAATGGAAGGTGCCATGTGTCATGCTTTGAGGCAGTTTCCTTTGGCCGTTGAAAAGTCTAAGAAAAGTGCAAAGTGAGTGGAGGCCTCCACGTGTCCTCTTGGCACTTGTTTAAAATGAAACTAAAGGGCTAATCCCCAAACATGCGTTGCTCCTCCACGTGTCCCAAACCTCCCAAAACCCTTTAAAAAAGACTAAGTATGGGAAGACCCGATGGAAAAATCCATGTTTCTCCATGGTGCAATTTCAAAATTATGCCCAAAGTAGAGACCCTGAATGAGCGCGGGCTTGCCACGTGTCCCCGTTTTCTGCCACACTATTTTAGCTGCATAAAAAAATTTCTATGTCCAAGAAAAATAGTGGAAACCTCCACGTGTCCTCCCGACGCTACTCTAGGGCCAAACCAAAAAGTAGATCTTCAAATGAGTGTCGTTCCTCCACGTGGAAAATTTTTGAGTTGAGGCTTTTCATGAAATTTTTGAAATACCCAACTAAGCCACGTCCAACCAAAAGAGGCCATGTTCCCTGTTGATGCAAGGATGTAAATTTGACTAGGATAAATGCTCGTCAAACCATAAAATACAGAAAAATAATCATTCAAGCTTGAAAATGAAAATTTCTCCAAGGAAAGAGAATTTAGAAATGTTACAAGGATCAAATATGTTTCTTAGAGATACATCCATTCATTTTTATTCAAGTATTTAGGGAAGAAATGACAAGGAAGAAAAATCCGACCATGGAGAATGGAAAATATGGAAGAACCCGAGTTTTTGGACAAATAGAGAATGTGAGACCCAAATTATAGACCTTTCCGGAGGAAAAAAGAAACAAGGAGGAAACCATGGACACATAAATGATCTACGACCCAAGAACAAATTAAAAATGGCAACAAAGATTAACCAGACACAACACGGGAAAAAGAAAGTGACAGAGGCCGTAAATCAAAAGATTATCAAAGAAAAATGGGGAGAGACTATTTTGAGCACCAACACACATTATACCCATTACCCATACCTTTTATTTAATTTTCCATTCCCACAAAAATCACACCACTTAAAATTAGATGGTGAATTCTCATCCATTATATTAAATCTATCTTGGCTATTGGATTTTAGGTTAGGCTAAAAACCCTAAAATCTTTATGAGTTCTCTTTATTCTTTTTTTTACTGTATCTTTTGATTTTCACTTTTGTGGGTTTGGGAGAAAGAGAATGATGGAGGCCATGGAAGGTTTTCAAGATATTGGATTGATATAGAAACATTTTGGTTGCCTATTTTCATTTTCATCCATCTCCTAGGGTTTTCCAAGGTTGTTATTTGTTATTTATGTGTTTTATTTTGTTTACCCTATTTAGGTAAGCGCATTTTGCCCCATTACATTTCTAGTTTAAAAATTTATATATACACAGATTGAAGGGTTTGAAAACACACACACACACATATACATACATACTTACATGCATACATACATTCATACATACATTACATACATACATACATACATACATACATACATATATATATATATATATATATATATATATATATATATATATATATATGTAATGTAATTACTTGTATAAATACACCAATGAACATAATATTTCAAATAAATGATCTCAATACATACATACAATATATATATATATATATATATATATATATATATAGAATAGTTAATCCATTAGTATCTATAACACCAATGAACATAATATTTCAAGATCTCAATGTGCAAGTAGAATAGTCCACTTTGAAAACCTCCAAACCAGAAAATAAGACTCAAATTATGAATATGATGATCAAATACTACCTACTAACCCCTATATATATTATTCTTATGCTATGGCCAACACTAAGGTCAAACCACTAATGAAAATATAACATATATGAAAGAGATACATAATGATAAGAAGTTATGATAGCCACAATTCAGCTATATACATCCAATATAAGATATATGATTAAGGGCATAACATGCCCCTCCCCTTCGAAGCAACATTGTCCCCAATGTTGAGAAGATCTGGATGCTGCTGTAGGAAATTTGCATCCTCCCAAGTTGCATCTTCATTGTCTAGATTTTTCCACTTGATCAAATACTTAGTGATGACCCTTGTCCTCAATCGCTTAGTGCATGTATGAAGGATGCATTCTAGTTCTAGGATGATTCTTCCCTCTTCATCAAGCTCGAGTAACACTATCTGGGTTGATACTGTCTATCTAATTACCTTCTTTAGGAAAGATACATGGAAGACTGGATGAATTCAGTAGTGAAGGAAGTTCTAGTTTGTATGCTACATTGCCAATCTTCTGTAACACTTGATAAGGGCCATAATACTTAGGTGAAAGCTTGTTATCCTTTTTCTATTGTTTTAAGGACATTTGCTTATATGGTTATAAACACACAAAAACCCAATCACCGACTTCAAAATGTATTTCATTGTGATGTTGGTCTACGTACTTTTCATGCGGTTTTGTGACATGGTCAAATTCTCCTAAGACTAGAAAGCACCTCTTATTGGTGTTGAATATGTTCTTCAACTATTCAAACCTTTGAATGGACTCTCAAAGATGAAGTGATAGATGGTGGATGGTACCCATATAATGCCAAGAAAGGAGACATTATAGATGAAGTATGAAAGGAGGTGTTATACCACCATTCTGCTAGTGGTAACCATTGGACCCATCTCACTTGCTTATCTGATGTAAAACAATGAAGATATCCTTCCAAGCACTTGTTTCCCACCTTTTTTTCCCATCATACTAGGGATGATAAGAGGAACTACAAGCTAGTTATGTGCCCAAGGATGAGAACAAGTCAATCAAAAAATTACTAGTAAAGATAGGGTCTCGATCACTTACTATAATCTTTTGTGTCCCATGTAGCTTCTGAATTGTATCCTGAAGGACGTTGCTACTATACTCACAACAAATGGATGTGATAAAGCAGAAAAATGGGCATATTTGGTTAGTCTGTCCACCACCACCATGATTAAATTTTTACCTTCTGATTTAGGCAATCTTGTGATGAAGTCCATGGACACCTCTTCCCACCTTTGGTTAGGAATAGATAGAGGTTATAAAATACCTGGGGACTTAATTGTTTTGCCCTTATTTTACTGACAAACCATGCATTCCACCACAAAATTTTGGACATCAACTTTTATCCCTTCCCAGAAAAAATCATGCTTGATTCGATGATAAGTCTTTAAGAAGCCATAATGACCCCCTACTGGAGAAGCATGGAGCTCAGATAGAACCCTATTTTAAGGATAAAATTCTTACATAGATATAATCTATCTTGATACCATAAAGCATCTCCTTTCCATACAAATTTTTCTGACATGCTTGGATCTTGTTGGAGATTCTGAATGAGATTTTGTGTACCTAGGTCATTTTTCCATTCAGACCTTGCATCCTCTATCCAATCCTCTTGTAATATAGATATGGCACACAACAATGCCTTACTAGATTCATCCTTCCGAGATAAAGCATCAACAACTACATTCTCTTTTCCTTTCTTGTATATTATCTCAAAATCATACCTCAAAATTTTTGAGACCCATTTCTATTGTTCTTCTGATGATAAATGTTTCTCTAAGAAGTATTTCAAATTATCATGATATGTCTTTACTTTGAAATGTATTCCCATTAGATATGGTCTCCATTGCTTCACTACATGAAGTATTGCTAACATTTCTTTCTCATAAATTGGTTTAGAGATATTATTACCTTTGAATTGGCAGCTCTCGAAGGAAATGGGTTTCCCTTCTTGCATGAGTATTGCCCCCATACCATACCCTGAAGCATCACATTCAACAATGAATGTTTTTGAAAATTTGGGGTGGCTAGAACTAGAGTGGTGCACATGGCCTCCTTCAAATTCTCAAATGCCATAGTAGCTTTCTCGTTCCAATGGAAAGATTCCTTCTTCAATAAAGTTGTGAGTGGTGTTGCGATGCTGCCATAATTCCTTACAAATATACGATAATAACTCTGTAAGCCCCAAAAATCCTCATAGTTTTTTTAGGTTTTGGGAACCTTCCATTCAAGCATGGATTTTATCTTGTTAGGATGCAATTTAACACCTTCATAAGAGACAATATGACCCAAATATTCAACCTCCTTGACACTAAAAGAACAAGTACAAGAATTTGCATAAATTTGATGTTGTTCAAGAGTTTCTAACACCTTAGTTACATGATGTAGGTGTTTCTCCCATGTTTTACTATAGATTAATATATCATCAAAGAACAAAATTTTTTTTTTTGAAAAATGGTTTAAAGATGGAATTCATCAAGATTTGAAATGTAGGTCCATTTGTTAGTCCAAAATGCATTACCAAGAACTTGTAGTGTTCTTCATGTGCCCTAAAGGTTTTTTTATGATATCTAGAATGAAGATCAAGTTTTATAATGTAAACAACACCATGTAGCTCATCTAGAAAATCATCAATTACAAGAATAGGAAACTTATCTTTAACTATGTACTTATTGAGTTCCTTATTATCTGGACACATGTGACAATTGTCATATTTTTCCGTACCATCACTATAGGAGAAGAGTAAGCACTCTACCTATGAAAAATAAGTCTTGCTTCTAACATCTCTTGAACTATCTTCTCAATATCACTCTTTTGCATATAGGGGTACCTATAAGGTTTGATGTTGGGTGGTTGACTCCCTGGTACTAGCTAGATGGCATGGTGATGGTCTCTTTTTTTGAGGAAAACCCTTTGGAATTTCTTCAAACACCACTAAGTGCTCATCTATAACTACTTGCATAACTTCGGTATAAATGTATTATAATGATGTGCTTCTAATGAAAAAAGCTATGCCACAAACCCTTCTCGCACCTTTTCTAAGTAATTTTTTCATCCGATGAGAACTTACCATTTTGGGGACTTTTCTCTTAGTCCTTTTAGTTTAACAATCCTCCCTTCTGACTGAAATTACATGAACAACTATTTGAAATTCATTTCAATGGTTTCCAAGGTGGTAAGCCACTAAAATCCTAACACAATGTCTTCTCCTCCCATGGCAATGGCATACATATTTCTAGTTAGCAAGTAATCTCCCATGGCAAGATTAATGTTATGGCATTTTCCTGAATAACTAATAGTTTTCCATCAATGATCATGACTTGACATTTTGGATCTAGATAAACAAAGTAGTTCAAGCATACTGCTAACTTATGATTGATGAAATTGTGAGTACTTCCTAAATCAATCAACACTATTACCCTCTGTTTTCTAAAGAATCCATCTACTTTGAGACTTTGAGGAGTGAAAATACCAGAAATTGCATGGCATGATATTGTTGGCTTGGGATATCCTAATTCCTCCTCTAGATCTACCTCTTCATCTTCTTCATTTTCTTCTTCTTCAGTAGGTCCCTCAATGTAGAACAACTTATTTTCAGCACACTTATGTCCTGGTCCAAATTTGTTGTCACAATTAAAACATAACCCTTTGGCTCTCTTTTCTTCAATTTTTTGAGGTGTCATATAACGGCCAAGGGAATGATGGTGGAAGGGTGCTATGATCTCTGATATTACTAATAGTTTGTTTCCTACTAGAAAGAAATTTTTCCTTTTCCCTACGTGCCATGATCATAGAGTCTGAAACCTTATGAGGATTAAACATACGCACCTCAGTCTCCATTTTTTATTTAAGATACCCAAGAAATAAGTCATTCAAATTCTCTTCAGGAATATTTTCCCCCTGTAAGGAAAGGTTTAGGAATTGATGGATGTAATCTTTGATTGTTCTTGTTTTTTTGAGCTTTTCTAATTGATTGAAATAATTCTCTAACACACTATAACTATAGTGCAATTGTAACTCTTCGGTGAAGACTATCCATGTAACATTGAGGCCACTCTTTTTCCTTTGAGCACATAACCATCGATACCAAATGAATTGGTCAGGTTCAAGATATAATGATGCCATGGTAACCTTTTGTCCCGATGGAATCTGATGAAGATCAAAGAAATTATCCATCTGGTTAATCTAATTGAGTGGATCCTTTCCATCAAACTTATGCATTTCCACTTTTGGAATCATGTTACGGGCTTGTAGAGTGTTTGTATTTGGATTGGCCATGTTTACAGATCCACCCTGGATAGTTTGTCTATTACTTTGACCTAAATATCCACCTTGGTTAATATGAGTATGATTGAGTTGTGGCTGATTAGGAAGGATATGATGACCCATGATATTGTAACTAAATTGTTGAATGAAATCCTCCAATCGTTGTCCAATATTTTCTACATCTTCTTTGCTAGCCACTCTACCTTCGAGGTTTCACAACTCTAACTCAAGATAGCTAACCTTATGGTCAGTTGAAGTAAACCCTAACCCTAAGGACTCTGTAGATACCCCTTCTGACTCTAACTCCTCAACTATTATCTCATCCTTATTAGTGGTTTTACTCGGAGTGATGGGATTCTTTTTCCTCTTGTCGAAGGCCCAGCCATGATGCCCCAAAATGGTAAGATTTAAGGATCAAGGTCAAAATTTAGGGTTTGAGATTTCAATAGGAATTCGGCCAAATTTTATAAAATTCAAAGAACGAACTCAAACTAATTTTTAATATTCTTTCTATAAATGTAAATAAATTTGAAAACTTCCACAAATTGAACTGTAGGTAGTTGAATTATGAAAAAACATAAAACCACTATAACTTTTTCAAAACAAGTTAAAAATTCTTAAATTTTGGAGGGAATCTTACTTGACTGATTTTGCCACACCACAAAAACATTTGCAGAAAAAAATTCTATATATTTTAAGATATGGACGAACCTTCACAATTAGGGTTTGACATAGTACTGGCTGAGTTCAAGTTTTGATACCACTTGTAATGTAATTACTTGTATAAATCTGATTATTAGTAGAAATATAACACCAATGAACACAATATTTCAGATAAATGATCTCAATGTGCAAGTCGAATAGCTTATCCACTTCAAGGGGGCAACCTGAAACCAAACAATAAGAATCAAATGTTGAATATGATGATCAACTACTACCTACTAACCCCTATACATATTATTTCTATGCTATGGCCAACACCAAGGTTGACCCACTAATGAAAATATAACATATATGAAAGAGATACATAATGATAAGGTTATGATAGCCATAAGTCTGCTATATACATCCAATATAAGATATATCATTAAGGGCATAACATATATATTGTGTTATAAAAGAAGTCTCTCTGCATTATAAGAAAAAAATACAATGTATAGAATGTTATGATAGGGCCACAAGAGTACGTTATAAATATATTATGGACCACGTCCATTTTGAATATATATTGTATTGGGTGGGGCACCGCCCCACCCCACTCTATATAATAGAGTTATGGTGGGTGTGGTGCCCCCAACTTTTTATTTTATATTAATATAAACCAGGTTGTGGCCATTTGGCCTAAAGGTTTTAGTTTATAAAAAAATTGTATTTAAAACTTAGATTATAAGCCATACAAATTTGAAAGGTTCTTTTTTATTAAATATTATAATATATAATATATAATATAATATATATAATATACCTATATATATATATATATATTGTATATATATTTTATTTACTATGTTTATAATTAGAAAATATATGAATTTATATAATAATTTTAAATGGAGATATATAACCATAAAGGCATATTTTTATTTTACCTTATTTTAAACAATAAATCAATTCATTTGTATAATGAAATAAGGGTAAAGTAGTTATGAAATTTGTATCTATTCACATGTGTGTGATAGTTAAAATAAAGGTCTTTCATTTAACCCAATGTAAGTAATGAGGAAAAATATTTCTTGATTTTAACTCTACATATAAATCTATCTTCTTACAACTTGATGTAGAATTTGACTATTATTTCAACACTTCAATATGCTAACTTTTACAATAAATAAGAAAATATGTCCTTTCTTTCACAATAACACAAATGATATCCATTTCAACAAGGAAAATCAAATATAACTTACATACATTCTCCTAATACCAACACAAAAATTTCACCAAAGGAAAGCACAAGAAACTATGGTTCTATTTTCTGTTTGAAAGAAATACATTTCGGATTTAAATACAACCTTCAAGTCCTACTTTCTCACCATTTCAAAATATAACTAGGTAACAATAAAATTTACAAGAATTTCCTTTACAATATAATATTGAAATTTTAACTTTACAACAAAGGAAATATCATAACAAGGGTGATCTCTTTGACTCCAAATAAGGATAACTCCTTCAATATTCAACTCCATAGCTTTTCTCTTTTTTTTTCTTCAAATCACAAAACAAAAGAGGGTGCGTAAGCAACACTCACCTCTCAACTTTTATTCCAATTAGGAGTAGAATTTATTCTTCTCGTTGGCCCCGAGAACCAACCATAGTATAATAAACAATGTTTACAATTAATGACAACTAAGAAATTTACTTCCACATTACAACACAAATGCCAACATTTTAAGTAATACATTCAACACCAAAATACAACAACACAATGCATACATTTCAACACATAGGCTTATAGATCAAGCCAAGGGAGAATAAAAAATGAGAACCATCTCCTTTTAACTCCCAAATGAGATAGGTGTTCCACCCAACATGCCTCCAAATGTAAAACAACTTCTGAACACATCCCTTTTTCCTCCCAATGAAAATACACAAAGTATAACAAGTTTACCCTTTTCTCTCTCCAAAGGTTGAACTCCCACTCATACTCCCTCCACTATGCAACACAAATTCCTTTTCTCTCCAAAAATGGTTCCATCTTCCATCTCCTAAATGCTTGCTTAAGGCCAAAATCTACCCAACCCAACACAAATCACAACCATATAACCATTTTCTTTGTACACACACATAAACAAGTAATTTAAAAACAAAGGAAAAGGCCCTACCTTGCCATCACAAGCTTCCACAATCTTCAACACTCTTTTTGATCTTTCAAAATCAATCAAGTCTTCCTAAGGCAATATCCAAAAATCTTCAATTAAAAACTCCCAACAAATTCCAAAAGAAAATGTGTGAAAATCCAAATGAGTAACCCCCAAAACATCAAATAAACATGAATAAATAGAAAAAGGAGAAGAGGAGGGTGTGGTGGGTCCATGTAGGATACCACATCACTTCTCCTCAAATCCACATCTCCCAATTCAACATCAAACCCAAGGTTAGTAATTAGGTCATTAAGGATATGAAAAGCCTATTACACACATTAATCCTTACTTTGTACCACAAAAGGACACCATTAAAAGCTCATGTAATAAAAGTGCAATAAATCCACCTTTTATCATCCAAATCACATAATGGGGTCTAATTCTTACCCCTTACCCCATAAGTATAGTTGGTATATGAATTTAAGAGGTGTGGGACAAGCTTAACTTGTCCTACAAGCCCCCAAACTTTTATTGAAAGTCAAATTTCAGGTTTGGACAGATGGGTTGAGTACACACCAAGTAAAATAACTAAATCCAACTTCAAATAACAAGATCAAAAGGACTATCTACTGAAATAAATTCCCCCTTATGGTCACATCTAAAAATTAATTTTAATTAACATACTTAACTAATAACAAGGGTACATTTAATCAATAATAATAAAAGGTGAAATACAGTGCAATAATAAAATACATACACACGAATTAATAAAAATAAAATAGAAAGGAGCACACATATTCCATGGTCACAAATTTAAGGTTATTCCCCCACCCCCTCATGGGGACCTCCTAATATACTAAACACAAAGTTTCCATGGAAACCATCATTGCAAAGCATCGATGTTTTTCTACGATTGGCGTTCTACCCCCATTGTTTGTTTTGATACAATCACCTGCAAAATCAAACAATACCTCCTTCGGCCTTGTGATGACATTAATATATCAATAATAAATTATATGTACATCCATCAAGAACATAATCATACCAAGAAATCATCATCAAAGCTAAGCAATGATATCATTTGTTTACAATTTCATAAACATTTCAATTCTACCATTACATCAATATCAGTAAGATCAAAAGATTAGTTAGAACACCAAAACATGGTCAATACAATGAATATTCAGAGTTTCAATATGTATATATGTAAGCTAACAACACATCATCATCATCATCACTACAAAATGTCTATCTATGCCTCTAAGAATCCATTCAACCATAATATAAAGCACAACATATCAATAGTCAGAATATCTCTACCATCTACATCATGCTAATCCAAAATAATACAATAATGTCCATGTCAATAGTCCATGATAAATCAAAAATCAATTTGTAATAAGTTTCAGAGTGGAGTGGGCACTACAAACAATATTTTCATTCATGTATGGATGTTTTAGCTTAATATGTGGATGCTAGTTTATGAGAAACGTTAAACACTTCTCTATTTTTTTTAACAACACAATTGTTAAAATAAAGTTCCTTAGGATAATGTTCATTGTTCATGATGAGTGTATCTCGATAATAGAGCAATATAATTTCAAAGGGCATACTCATATTTGCATTAGATCATGAGGTTTCTTTATTTTTGTAATTTCTGAAGAGAGGATAGAGCCAACATGTTTGAGTAAGAAAACTATTCTTGTTAGTAGATTAGGTTTACTCAAAGTGTTTTGAGCTCCAACTTTGTTTGTTTAGAAGAAGTTGTAGCAGTGACACCAATAAGGATGAGGATTTTTAATTTACCTTCTCATTTTTATGAAATATCCATTTTATGGATATAATAATTTTTTTTTAATTAGGTAAATATATTATTTTTTGATGGGACTGTCATCACCAATCCGGCACTATGATAATTCTTCACCGAACTCCTCATGATATGATTATTTACTAATGCACAACCTTTAGTTTGGTGGATGTAATCTGAAACAAAACAACAACATAACACAAGAATACCATCGACTATGATAAGACGGAATGATGACAAATATGAAATATCAAAGTAAATTATAATATTAACATGAAATTGTTACAATCTCACCCATGAGGTACTTCAAGTGTTATTGACTTCATTTGCCTTTCACCAAGACTATGGGAGAAACTTTACAATTACACCTCTTAATGGATTCTTCAACACACCTTTAAACCGATGGCTTCCTTCGCACACTTCCTACAATATTTCTCACTACTTCTTTCTATGCTAAATGAGGGGGGTGGCCTCTTTATTTATAGAACTTCCAGGCTTATCCATCTTATCTCTAAGATAGGATAAGAAATCCACTCTGATGAATCATATTCCATACCTTAACTCTTATCTATACATGTAAGCTTATCCTTTAAGATAAGATAAACCTTATCATTTTACATGGGTTCCACATTTTTAGACTTTTTACAAATAAAATACACAAAATATTTATGACCTCACTCCTTGTCCTTATTACTAATATAATATTTCTAATTCCTAATCATGTAGACCCTACTTCTCTAATTACCCAAACTTTGACATTTTAACATTACCGGACCACTTACGACAAATATTTACTTTTTACAACATTCCTATTGTACTTTTCTTTTATCATTATCGTACTCCACATTATTTGCATGCATCCTTTGTCGATGGCGCCGTTATTTTCTATCGACGCTAACTACTATTATACTTAACAACATACATTAATGAAATAGAAATTACAGAGGAAAATTTTAGTGTCGACATCTTCCCCTTCCTAGCTTCTACTCCGTCCTCGAGTATACTTATTCTCGGTGCTTGGAAAATCTTCAACTTGTCGTGGTTGACCCATTTCGTAATGGGAGTGCCATCCAATTCCTCTAGTCGGTATGTACCATTTTCATGCACAATTGCTTATTTTGTAGGGCCCCATCCATTTTGGAAGAAATTTTCTCTGTCTTCTTTTTTTCGTATCCATATACTAGAACAAGTCATTCACATTGGAGACCAACGGATCTTTTGATCAAAGTATTCCTTCCATTTTTTCTTATTTTTTGAAGATGTACATTTTATCAATCACTTTCATCCATTCTTTCATTTTTCATTACTCGACCATGGGAATATCAAACTCACTAGGAAGAATCGGATCAATGCCATAAGCCAACCGAAATGGGGAGTATCTTGTTGCTGACTTTGATGTTGCCCTATATGCCCACAATGCTGCATGAATCCTCTTATCCCATTTATGTACCTGTGAAGGCTACATCTTTTGCTAGAATTTGACACAACACAAAATTTGTTCATTCCACCTGTCCATTTGTGCTTGGTTTGTATGTTGTTTCCTTCCTGTGCTTAATAGAAAACTTATTGACTAGGGCTTCTACCACCTCATTAATGAAGTGGCTTCCTTGATCTGTTACAATTTCTAATGGACAACCAAATCTGGTGACAATGCGTTCATATATGAACCTTGCCACTTCATCCATGGAAGTTGTTTTCAATGGCCTAGCTTCAACCCACTTGGTCAAATAATCTGTGGCAACTACAATATACTTATTTTGGCGTGAGGTAGTTGGAAGTGGACCTACAATGTCTATTCCCCACTTTTCAAAGGGACCAAGTGGAAGAATAAGGCATAATGGAGCTGATGAAGTCTTATGGTTACCATGTGTTTGGAAAATATCACATGTCTTACAATAATTATAACAATCTTTAAAAAGAGTAGGCCAGTGATAACCTGCATCCAAGATCCTTCTTGTTGTAAGTTGTCTAGAGAAGTGCCCTCCACATGTACCATTGTGGAATTCTTCTAGTAGTTCCTTCCCTTGATCACGTCCAACTTCCCTCTTGTACTATCCATCAGGTCCTATTCAAAATAATACTCCATGTAGAATAGAATATGGACGATTGGCTTGAGTAATCTTTCTCTTAGTATTTACATTAGCACCATCAGGAAACTTGAATTCATTCAAATAATTCCAAATATCTATGTATTCACTAGGGATTATGTCAAGGGATAACAATGCTGCATCGGGAAATCATCATCATCACAAGATGATCCTAAACCATCATAGGCTTGAGAGAGTGCATCTGCATTGACATGCTTCTTTCCTGGCCTATCTATAATATCAAATTCAAATTCTTGTAGCAAAATTATCCATCTTGCTATCCTCCCTGATGGGTTAGGCTTATTTACAATATATTTTAGAGCCTGATGATCTATTACAACTAGAAATTTTTGCCCTAGCAAGTAATTTCTAAACTTCTTTATAGCAAAAATGATAGCCAGAGCCTCTTTTTCAGTTACAGTATAATTTACCTCAGCACTGCTCATTTGTCTGCTCCCAAAGTAAATTGGATGTTCATTCCCATTTTCATCCTTTTGGCTCAAAGTACTTCCTAGTGCTACATCTGAGGCATCAGTGTACACAATGAATGGCTTGCTCTAGTCTAGATTCTTTAAAATAGGTGAAGACACCAGGGCTTCCTTCAGTTGTCCAAAAGCTTCATGTGCCTTATTTCCTAGTTCATAAGTAACATCCTTCTTCAAGAACTGGGTTAGTGGCTATGTAATCTTTGAGAAATTCTTGATGAACCTTCTATAGTAACCCACATGGCCTAAAAATGATCTCAACTTACTTCTATTCATAGGAAATGGTAAATCTTTGATTTTTGAAACTTTATCAGGATCGCACTAATATCATCTCTAGATACAACATGCCCTAACAAAACACCTTTAGAACATCCAAAGACACACTTTGTAGGGTTTAGTGAGGCTTGTGCTTCATCTAACTTTTGAAATTCGGTCTCCATTTGGTGTGGGGTCCAACTTGCTCCCATAAATGAAAAAATCATCCAAAAATACTCGATGAAGGTACCAATGTAGGGTTTGAACACCCTATTCATCAAACGCTAGAATGTTGCTGGAGCATTACACAACCCAAAAGGCATAACTCTATAAGAAAACGTTCCCTAAGGAGTGGTGAACGTGGTCTTCAGCTGATCTTCGTCTGCTATACGGACTTGGTTGTATCCGCTATATCCATTAGCAAAACTATAACACTCCTGGCTAGCTACTTCGCCCAAGATCTGATCTGAGAATGGAAGAGGGTAATGATCCTTCTTTGTTGCCTTATTGAGCTTCCTCTAATCAACACAAATGCATAGCTTCCCATTCTTTTTTATTGAGATCACCACAGCAAATATGAATCCTACATCAAGCGACTTATCTATTTCTTCTTTTACGCCTTGAAAAATTAGGATTCATTCTATATGGCATTTTCTTTATGGGCTTAGCACCATCTACCACTCAATAGAATGTTCTACCCAACTTACTTGACGGAGTTCCTTGTAATCAAAAGTGAATAGGTCTATGTACCTTCGAAAGAGCTAGAGGTAGGATTCCTTCTCACTCTCCATCACAAAGATCACCAATCTTTATTTGTTGGAGACGATCATCAACTTCTTCTTCTAGATAATTTTATGGGGTCATGAGTTGGTGTGATTGGAAGGATATCCATGATCAAACATCAACCTCAATTTCTTCATCTTCGGTCCACTTCACCGGTACTAGAGTAATCGAGGATGTCCAATCATTAGATTCATCACTTGAATCCACAAGTTCTACTTTATGATGCCGAGGATCACGTTTATCTTCACCCTCTCTCTACCACATCCAAGTGTCATCAAACCTTCATTCCATTAGTTCTCGCATGAACTCTCCTTAGCCATGGTCTTCCCAGTAACATTGGGTACGCAACAGTACCATTTTTCATCACCTGAAAGTCTACCACACATACAACACCCATAATAGATATTGCCACATTTGAAACTACACCTTCTGGTTTAGTTTTTCCTTTATTTAATGACCTTAACATAAGTGTTGAAGGGCGATCAATTTTTAAACCCAACATATTCATTACAGACTCGGTCATTACATTAACTGCAGCACCTCCATCAACTAAGACATCATGAATTGAAATACCATTACATAATACCTCAGCTTGTGGAGCATAGGGATCTACCTCTGCCTCCAAAACAGGGACCTCAACCTCCTTTCTTCGTCGAGCATTGAGTCCACTTCACAGCTCCCGCCTCTTCTCAGAAGACATAGCCAAGAGTTGACCATATGTAATATTTGCAAGCCTTTTGGACAGATCTTCCAAGATGGAGTATGGTCCTTGCCCCGTGTGAAATCAAAATCCCGCACACCCAACTTTCTTCTCCTATGTTTCTTACTAGTTTCTCCTTTCATCTTCTCAGATCATTTCCATCTTGATTATCTTTTTATTTCTTTCTTTTTTTTACAAACACATCTACTTCATTATTTCTGCTCTTATCTACTACATCAAAAGAATTCACAGTGCTTTTCCTTTATCATTATCTCCTTTACCATGTGTAGAAGCTCTATCTCTGACAATTATACTTATAATGAGCCTTTTTATAACAACCACAACATACAACTTTAGAAATATTTCTTTTTGGACCTATATCTCCTCCCGAGAACTAAATTATTTTCCTCAAGAAGATTAATAGTTAACTGACCCATCTTTTTGAGCAGATCTTCATACTCAGTAGATGTACTAGGAGAAATATTTGTGCTCACCGGGAGTGGTTGTGGATTTTGAACCAAAGGTGCTGGTGTAGGCTCTACTTTAGCAACAATTTCTTTGGGCTCCTCTTCCATGCTTTCTTCTTGCCTTCTTGCAATCTCCTTTGCTTGTTCAATGGTAGCTGGGCGGTCATACTTCACTTGTTGTCTGATCTCTGGCTTCATCCCAAGAATGAAGTGCTTACATAGGAGATTATCCACCTCATTCATCAACCCATCCGCCAATCCTTCCTTCTGGATCTCGGTCATCGAGCTTCCTCCTTAGCTCTAGAACATGAGCATGATAATCCCTTATCTTCTCCTTCTCTCCTTGGGTTAGCTTTGTGATATCGATCATGAGATCTACATATCTCTGTTGTTCACCAAATTCTTCAAGAAAAATTTCAGTTAATAAATCCCATGAATTTTTCACATTATCACCTAGTGTTTCAAACCACCTAAGTGCCGAACCATCCAAAAAGGTAGGAAAAATTCAGTCCATTGTTCCTTCTTATAAGGCCATTACAAATACAAGATCGTTTAAACTCTTGAATGAAAGAAGAAGCATCTTCATTAGATTGAGCTGAAAAATAGGAATCTTTCCCATTTTCAAACGTAACCACCGTAAACTACCAACCCACAAGTAAAATCAACAAGACTTATGTGCACAAATAATTGGAATCACTATAATAGAAAGTGACTTTACACCTTTCTACAAAGAAAATAGAAATGACCACGGTAAACTATGGTAAAACTTGACTTATCATGTAAAACTCGACTTTACTTGTGGTAAACACTATTCACAAAGTAAAAGTGAAGTTATCATGCGGTAAATACTATTCACGGTAAAAAGTGATTTTACCGTGATAAATACTATTCACGGAAAATGACTTTACCATGGTAACTACTATTCACGGCAAAAATGACTTTACCATGGTAACTACTATGCACAGAAAATAAGGTTACCCTCCAATTGATTTTCTTACTAAGTGGGAATATCTCTCCGTAAAATCCACCAACGAGGAATGGTCCCGCAATAGAACCAAAATGTCATCACCAATCCAAAGACTATGATAATTCTTCACCGAACTCCTCGTGCTATGATTATTTACTAATGCACAACCTTTAGTTTGGTGGATGTAATCTGAAACAAAACAACAACATAACACAAGAATACCATCGACTATGATAAGACGGAATGATGACAAATCTGAAATATCAAAGTAAATTATAATATTAACATGAAATTTTATAATCTCACCCATGAGGTACTTCAAGTGTTATTGACTTCACTTGCCTTTCACCAAGACTATGGGAGAAACTTTACAATTACACCTCTTAATGGCTTCTTCAACACACCTTTAATCGATGGCTTCCTTCACTTCCTACAATATTTCTCACTACTTATTTCTGTGCTAAATGAGGGGGTGGCCTCTTTATTTATAGAACTTCCAGCTTATCCATCTTATCTCTAAGATAGGATAAGAAATCCACTCGACGAATCATATTCCATACCTTAACTCTTATCTCGTACATGTAAGCTTATCTTTTAAGATAAGATAAACCTTATCATTTTACATGGGTTCCACATTTTTAGATTTTTTACAAATAAAATACACAAAATATTTATGACCTCACTCCTTGTCCTTATTACTAATATAATATTTCTAATTCCTAATCATGTAGACCCTACTTCTCTAATTACCCAAACTTTGACATTTTAACATTACCGACCACTTACGACAAATATTTACTTTTACAACATTCCTATTGTACTTTTACTGTTACCATACTCCACATTATTGGGGGCACTGATCGACGGCACCAATATCTTCTATCGACGCTACTACTATTATACTTAACAACATACATTAATGAAATAGAAATTACGAGGAAAATTTTAGTGTCGATTCAAAAACCACACAATTATAAATGGAGAAAATATATAACAAAGAGGAACAAAAAATCAGTCTCTACCAACGGTGAAGAGAAATAACAACAACATTAACACTCCACCAACAAATAAAACTCATTTTCACTTATATGTTTCTTCTTCTTCCTCATAATATTCCAAACTTCATCATTGTTTGGATTTACATTTTCCTTAGTGTGAACCAGAATGATGATTTAAAAATTATCCTTGAAATCATGAGAATTATTCTCAAGAGATAAGGAATTGGTATCCTTAGTTGCAACAAGGGACATCACGTTCCCTGTTGAATTAAGAGAAGGATAGATCTCCACAACCATCGGATCAAACATAGATTTGTTCATAGAATATTCCTCTAAATCACTATGTGGTTGAACATACATGTGAATAGGATCAAAGTTCTTCTACCATGAAAATCTACATTTCTTTTCATTCCTTCTCTTATTCATCACACAATTAGCAATAATATTCCCCGGAGTAAAACAAATTTTATATCTAAAAGACAACTCTTCATCATCAAGAGACTAGGTCTAAGATCTATTTTGAACATTTATTTAAATGCTAGGATATAGGTTTATTGATGTATCAATCACAATCAAGATTCAGGGATAGGTTGTATGAGTAAAATCAATGGTTTGAGTGTATATGCATAAAATATTTCCCAACGCATTTCAATGGAGACAAGACAAGTTTTTTAATCGAATCCAAACCCATTTGTAGGAGAAGGTATTAGTAGATGGATTGATGTATGGTAAAAAAAAATCATGACAAGATAGTGAGATTGGCATACCCAAATATCTTTAAATATGGTATTCTTATCAATTATTGAAGTAAAAACAACAATAAAGGTACCCTTAGCACGTGGGGTAGATGTCTAACTTTTCTTCTAGAATAGAAAGTGAATGATTTGAAATCCATTTATGGAGGATAGGAAGGCTAGGCCACAAGCCTCTAAATATAAAGAGGATGGATGATCTTGATAAAAATTTTCAAATATGAGCATCTCTTCTCCAAAAGTGACATAGAGGATATTTATAGCAAGTTCAATGGGTGTGATTTTACCAGTCTTCCCCTATATTGCCTCACTAAAGGAACATTTTTAATCACCCATTTTTTGAACATCCCCTTTCAGAGCTGACTGAAAATGGAGATGCACAGGTGATTTAGGAATACCCTTTTTGCGACCAACATCAACAACGCCCTTAGAGATAGCATAGTTTGCACTGTTAGGTAGTCAAACATTGGAAATAAATTTCCCCAACCCTTCTATCCAAATCCCTGAAGATCACAATAAACTTTGATTATTACAAGATCCGTGCCATGTAGATACATCAAATCACATATATTTTTCATGCCTAAGCTTACAAGGTTCATCGCCGCTTTAGGTTTCCAATAGTCCATCAACCATCACATCACCACGTTTCCATGAACAATCAATAGGCATAGTATATCAACTACAACTGAGTGAATGTTGTCTCAAAATGGGAATATAATGTAATAAAATTCATTATCAAATGTAAATATATATAGATGATAGATGGGTATAGACATTTTTGTGACACCCACAAAAAACGCACCAAAAAATCACTAATTAAACCATGTTACAACACAAAGAAATTTATGGATTTTTTTATTTAAAAGGTTGCAGAGTTATATTTATGAACTATGTTTAATTAATTCCCACTAATAATTTCTACCCATTAGAAGGTATGCGTAACAAAATTAGGTGATTAATTATTATTAGATTACTTCCCAAATCCATCTCGACTAAAATCCCCATCTGAGGTTCCCTTAACTTTTATTTAAATAATGACAACATTAATTACAATGTTTTACCCCTTCTACTTTATTCTTAAGTTCATTATTTAATCATTTCCTAATTTGATTTAAATTTATTTCCCCTAACCACTTAAGCCCTTATCCATTATGTAGATATATAACTATATATTTAAATTCTAAATAATTTAATTCCTTTGTATTATTACCTAATTATCCATGAACAATATTGTTGGTTAAAACCCTTAACCAAAATTATCTATTTATTTATAAATTTATAATAAAGGGGTCACATTCTATACCAACCTAGCACTAAAATCCCCTTTCACATGATATCCATATCATTAATTTAAAACCAACATATCCCACAAAAATTCAATAACTTAAAAAGTGGGATTATTTAATCTTCACCCTTGATCAAGTCTATCTCGATCCATTAGATTAATAATTCCTTTAAAATCCTTATGATCTTCTCTTTTATTATTTTTCTTACCTTATTCTCTCATTTCCATTTTTTGTAGGTTAAGGATGGAGGCCAAGGAGATGAGGAAACTTGAAGGTTTTTTTTTTTTTTTTTTTCTAATTCTAGATCCGAGAGTGAGGAAGAGACTTCTTACTCCATTATTATTCTTTTCATCTTGTCACCTCTTAGGGTTTTAGATTCAAGATTGTATTATTCTTTTTTGGAAAAAACTAGGTTGTTTGTTGCGTATCTATCTATTACCCTTAATTTCCTTTCTCATTCTAGAACTAGTATTTGTAGGTTGAGGGTATATATATATACATATATATATATACCCTCAACCTACAAATACTAGTTCTAGAATTATATATATATATAGTTTCAATATTTATTTATTACTAAAAATGGTGGTTCAATTTTATACAACCTTGACCATTGTGTAATGGTAGCAAGATTTAATATGGTTCACTATTTATTTAAAATGGTATGGGTTTAAATAATATATGGCTAATGCTGGCGATGCCCCCACCCCTATTCATAGTTTAATATGGACTAAGGTTGGGTATTGCCCCCACCCCACCTTTATTTTCTTTTAATATAAAAACATTGACCTTTAAAGACCACACTACATACTAATATTTGATTTCAAAGCAAAAAGAAAAAAAAAACATTGTAGGTCTATTTGGTTAGGTGAATAGTTTTGAGATTATATATATATATAGTATGTATGTACATAAATCTTTTAATATATTAATTTCGTATTAATATTTAAATAATTAATTACAAAAAAGAATATCTTCTTTTAATACTTGTGTGTGTGTGTGTATTTGACAAGGTTTTATTTTTTATTATTTGTTTTCTATAATCTATTTGTAAAATAATACTTATTTGTAGAAAAAAATATGAGGGCACAAAATATGCATGTAATTTGTTTATTTAAATGAATATGTCTAGATGTGGTTAAGGGGTTGGATCGATTGCCAAGGAAATTAAGTAAGGTAGGAAATTATATAAGGTAGTATATATATATATATATATATATATATATATATATATATATATATATATATATATATATATATATATATATATATATATATATATTTTAAAAATATATATTGAAACTCACATTGTTTTAAATTAGCAAGGTTATACTTATACCCATAATACTTGAAATTTCACTATTTGCAATTCATTGAAGGGGATATTGAGTAAGGACACAAGAAAATGTAAGTTCATTCCCTTTCACAATTTAATTTGGAGAGAATAAGAGGTATAACATACTTAAATAAAACTCCTTCCTTTTCCTTTTAAAGTCAAGTTTGCCAACACTAAAAAAAGGAATCAACATTCACTTTCCACACAAGACCCCCATTATTTTCAATTACATACATAATGCAAGCTTGATTAAAATTAATATTGGGAGAGTCTTTATTTCCATTATAATACAACTCTAAATTTTCTTCTTTCATTGATACAAAACATACTTTAATAAATAAATTTTTACAAGAACTCTCTTTTAAAATGAATGTAATACAAGACATCCACTCTAAGTGGAAACAACATGGAAAAAAATTACAAAACTAGAAGTCTTCCTTTAACTATACTTATTTCCAACTCACATTGGAAAACAAGTATAAGATAATGCATTTACAAGACTTTCCCTTTTTTTACAATATAAACACAATGCACTCCACATAAGGAGGTAACAATAAGAATGCTTTGCAACTATTTCTTGATCTGATGCAAACATCTCCATGCAAGGCTTCACTTGATCTCTTCCCAAATCTTCATCATCCAATCACAAAAAAAGGAAGGGGGAGTAGCAACGCTCTTCACCTAACTAAAATTCCAAGGAGGGGGATAAGCCCATCCTCTCGCATTGGCACCCAAGCCCCAAAATTGAGCAATAGAGTATATTAAGCAACCTTGATAACTTCTTAAGGGCTTCAACATTAAAAACTCAAGCCAAAATTACGTGTAAAATATTCAACACCAACACAATAGCACAAAATTTAAATCCCAACACATAGGCTTATAATCCAAGGTAATGGATAATCGAATAATGGGAACCACCTCCTTATAGCTCCCAAATGAGTTAGGGGTTCAACCTAAAATACCTCTATGTGCACATCCAAAGCTACTCAACATACCCCTTTTCCCTTCCAATGCAAAATACACAAAGTATAGCAATTTTACCATTTTCACTCCCCATAGGTGGAACTCCCTACTCATACTCCCTCCACAATGCCTAAAAATTCCCTTTTCCCTCCCAAAGTGGTCCCATTTTCTTTCTCCCACAATATTAAGGTCATACTACACCAAAAAAAAAACACAAACATATACATACACTCATTTGTAAAACACATAAACAAGTAAATGAAAAACAAGGGCATAGACCCTACCTTTCCATTTTAACTTCTAAAATCTTCAATCCACAAGATTCAATCCCTTCCCAAAATCAAACAAGTCAGCAAACACAATTCTCCAAAATCTCCAAGTAATAAATCTAATCCAATTCCAAAAGATCAAGTGTGAAAATGAAAATGACTAACCCCCCAAACTTTAATACAACATCAATAAATAGAAAAAATGAGGGGAGGAGGTGAGGTGGCTCCATGTAGGATTCCACATCCCCTATCCTCCACTCCATCTCACTTGGTGAAACATCAAAACCAAGGCCAATCAAAGGTTAGGTAAGGATATGACAAGTTTCCTTCCGCATACAAACACTTCCCCCATTCTCAATAGGACACTAATAAAATAAATTGCAAGAGAGTACAATTAATTCCCTCTTTTCTCCCTCAAAATAGATAATGAGGCCTAAAATCAACCCTCCCACATCATAGGTATAGTTTGTGGGTCAGTTTAAGAGGCATGGGTCAAGCTTAACTTGTCTCAAGCCTCTAAAATTGGCTCTAAAGTCAAATTTCGGGATTTGAGGGATGGGTTGAGTGAACACATCAAAATAAATTAAAATCAAACTCAAATCCAAAATATTCCAAGGACTATGTTCCCCAATAAATTCCCCAAAAGTTATATACCAAAATTACTTTAATCATAAGATTAATTAATTAACAAGTCACATTATTAAAAGTTATACAAGGTGAGATCACATTACAAATGAAGACATTACATAAATAACAATTAAATAAAATCAAAATGGAAAAGGCCACACATACTCCCATGGTCACATTTTGAGGTCACCCCCCATGGGGACCCCCTAACAACTCAAGCAAGGACAACATAATTCACAAGATGTGAAATTTATAAAGTGAACCTATTGCCAATACCCAACAATCCTCCATTGTTTGTCTCCTAACCCCCTTCTTGTTGTCGTGATTTAAATTTCATGTAACCAATCAAACAATACCCCTTCAGCCTCAAGGCCACATCAAATACATCAATAAATAAAACACACTACACATATCATCCAACAACATCATACATGAAGCTATATCCTCATTATTAAAATTAGGAAGTTCTATCAATTATTTGAAATCTCTGAACATCTTGATTTTGTTAAACCATAACATCAAGAAGATCATAAGGTTAGTTCCACATCCAAATATAATCACCATCATCCAAAATATAAAGCGTCAGTATACAATGAAACCATACTAGATCATCATCTATGAATGTCTGCTAGTAGTCCATACCATCTATATTATATATCATAACATACTAATAATATCCATCTATCAATGTATGCTAATCAAATATAACAACAATGTCCATGTCTCTAGTCCAAAATAATAAAATCATAGCAAGATGAATGTCGAAGAGGAGTGGGCATTACAAGTTTGAACTATCAGACAAGTGTATAATTGAATGAATTGTAGTTTAATAAATAGTTAAATAAATTTAATCTACCATTCCCCCTTATTACATTATTATCGTATTTCTTGATAGTGGATGCCCCTTATTTTTAAAAAAGGTACAAAAATTTACACTCTCCATGTATCCTACTCACATTTGAGGTGGCATGCCATCTTTGTGGCTTCATGGTCTTGGTGACACCTTGGATTTTCCTTGTAGGATTACCATAAACAAGGAAGTGACATGAGTACATCTCTCTTCTTACACCTTCTGGTTTCTCATATTACTATAAACACCTATGGTTTTTTTCTATAAATTGACCATGAACTTGGAGGTGATAGAGCTCTCAACTATAAACTTTGATGGTTTCATGGATTTCCACAAACCAATTTCCAAGAAAAATGCACTACTTTAGTGATTTTTTCATCACAATGTTCTTCATCAAGAGGTACCATACAGAAAATAATGCTCGGTATTTTTATTAGAAAAAAACAACTAACAAAAATGCCATCAAGCAATGTTGTGACCACATCATAGGTGACTGATGAGAGGATGCCAATTGTCCTCTAACCTTCGTGTATCCTCCAGCATCCGAAGTTGTTACCTCATTAGAATGTGATCATGATGCTCAATTATAACTTAGATGTCAACACTTTAATTTAGACATATTACAAACACTTTGACAATGAAAAAACAACACATTTGACATGATCATAGATAAGAACAATAGGATGGAATAAAACTCTTAATTACATCATAATTAATTGAAAATACACTAGTTTTTGATAACATCAAATACTAAACTATACTTTTACTAAACAATAGTACCCAATGAATCACAATATAAAATTTACTTTTGAGAACATGAGTCATCAAACTAAATACTCAATACTAATGATTCCATACTAACTAAAATCGACCCAAAATTTAATAGGACACATTTTGAACACACACGTCGAACACTTGAATGACCTCATGTTTAACATATTTCCCCTATGTGTATGAACATATGAACAAAGTTAAATATATATAGCCATGATATGGCTCCATTAATATTCCTTTCAATATCTAATGCAACATTTTGTAAATGATAGTTTCTCCCAATGGTTCCATAAAACCTAATCACTTTGTTCCTAGGGTTTTGGGAGAGGAAGTGACAATGGGTTCTAGGGTTGTGGAGGAGTGGGTGTTAATGTTTATGGACAATCTGTTGTAGAAAATTGTTGTACCCATGCCAATCAGTTTGCAGATCTCGCCCATATCTTCTATGGGAGGTGTCGATTTTGGGTGTTTTTTCTCTTCCCCTGCTCTTTATATTACAAAGAATGGTGGTGGTTTTGGAGTCGACCCAAGGTTGTATTGTCCTCAGACCGTGGGATATGGTGCATTTTATACTGTAGGGAATGGAAATAGTAGTTTTGTGGGCAATTTGGTGGGTGCTCTTCCTAAGCTGAGTGAATCTACTAGAAATATTGGGAAAGGGGTTTCTTCCCCTCATCACCATGCTCAAGATTCCTCCGTTAATGGGATTGTTTCTTTTAAGGAGGTTATTAAAAGGAATTTGGGACCTAATACCCATCCTAATGTCAATAAAAACAAGGGAAAGATGGCCTCTAAGGATGTTTCCTACGTTAGAAAAACTTCTAAGCCTATCACTTATGCAAAATCTACCCCTTCAATTTTTTTTGGTGAAGAGGTGGTGAAATATGAAGATTTCTACCACAAAAAAGGATTGATCTGTGGATTCAATAATTTCTATCTAGGCTTACCCTCTCTTCATGCTTTTATGACCATCAATGGGGCCCCATTATCAAAGAGACGCTAGATATTTATCCTAGTGCTTGTGGTTTTTTCATAGTAATATTTGTTGAAATATCATATAAGGATTTGATTTTTGGAAGAGTTTCGGATTTTGATTCCCACTTGCTATTGATGAAACCATGGATTTCGTTATTTAATTTGGTTTTGAACAAATTCCATATTAAGCTGGTTTGGATTCATCTACCCTATTTTCCCCTCAAATTTTGAATGGATAGATGTTTTAATTCTATATGTAATACTTTGTTGAAATGTTTGGCTATTGACCCAAAAAATGAGGATTATGAGCATACTATGGATGTTAGAATTTTTGTTGATATCGATACTTCTTTATATTTTCCATCTACCATTGAACTCAAAGTTGAGGATAAAAGAAAGATACAAATCTTGGACAGTGAAGAGTTTCCCTTTAGGTGTAGAACATGATTCTCCTTAGGAAATTTAGCTTCAGATTGTCATATGGTGAGAAAACATGTTAAAAATAGAAGCTCGTGGATGAAGAACTCTAATCCTAGTCACTTGGTTGTAAAGTATCTATCATATTTGATTCTAATGTTGAATCTAAGAATTCAGTTGATCTAGATGTAGATAAGAAGAAAGTTCCTCCTCCTCCTTAGATGGAGCCAATGCAAAAAAAAATTAAGAACAATGTGGATCCTTTGGTTTTGAAAAAGGATACTTCAGTTTCATCATGGAAGAAAATTGTTTAGGAGCATATTAAAATTGATGATTCTAATCTAGAATATTGAAAATGAAAATCCAAACATAGAAAAGGATAGGATGGTTGTGAACTGGAAAAATAAAGGGATTATCTCTCCCCTTAAGATATAGTTAAGATCCAAAGTGAAGGGGAAACAATGATGAGATAGCTGCTAGTTTGGTATGTTGTTATTTCTGTTATTTTTTTGTTCTTTTGTTTCACTATGTCACTAGAAGAGTCAACCTCATTTGGTCCTAATTTACATATCTTTCTCTTCACTTTTGTACGTGGTAGGGCCCCCATAACCCTCTTTTACCCATAATAAAAAAAATCATTTCAATACAATGTGGAATAGTTTAGTCAATGCAAAATTCAAGTGATGAAACATAAGACTTCTAATGCAATGGAAATTGAGTCTAATGGAAGGCTTGGTAATCAACTGAAATAAGATATGCCTCTACCATTAAGGAGAAAATAAACCATTCATAGGAGATCACAAATTATCATACTGATGGTACATACACGGATCAAGACTCTCTACCAATCATGTCTGGTTGTGGATAAATCTTTGAAATCTCCACACTATTTACTACATTTTTTAATGATTTACAAAGGTTTAGAATGTCTTTTGAAATCCTGATTCTATGAAAAATAGGTCCTACCACCTATTAATGGATGTGTTGTCTAACAAAGGTTTGATTTCCACACATTAATGGATAGGGATTTTGTCATGATCATTTTACCAACCAACATTTCTCCCTCCGCTACTAGGATTTGAAGAAGGCAAGAAAAAAATCAGTCACTTCACCGCCTTTTCACTCCACGATTTCCGTTAAAAAAATTCCTTCTTCTACACATGTCTCAACTTCAAGACAAATCTCCTTGCTTCTCATATTTCTTGCTAAAACAACTACAATAATAGATGCAAGGAGGGAAAGGTGGAAACCAGAATGGTGGGAATCTATGATAGGATTGACTCTTCCTCTATGGTTCAATGTGCTTCTCTTGGTCTACATTGCTCTGATACCACTGTTGGCATGGATGTTAGCATGCAGAAATTATAGCCTAATATTTAGGGATTTTGTAGTTAGTATTTAGTATTTTGTAGCTAGCATTTAGGGAAGTTGTTTTGTATTTGAAATCACATTAGATTATATGTGTACGTGCTGGAAATGTTGTCCATCTATAGGATGAAGAGTAGAGATAGGGTAGTTTGAGTTTGAGTATGAATAAGACTTTGTTTACTGTTATTCTATAAATACTATATTCTCTGATTTAGCAGAGCAATAAATAAGAATAATAAATAGATCAAAATTGTAGTTGCATTTCTATGTTCTTCTTAAGAGTGCTAATATTTTTCATGGTATCAGAGAAGTGTTGGTGAAGTGTTGTTGCAGAGAAGTATCAAAAGTTTAAGATAGAGAGATGGCCACATTTTTTGTAGGAGATCCTCACAGGATGGTAGAATGATTTGATGGCATTGGATTTAATCTCTGGAAGCTCAGAATGAAGATGTTTCTTGCTGAACAAGGATCTACTCAATATAGTTGAAGGGACTGAGACTAAACCCACCTAGGATGCAGATATGATCAGTAAGTGGGAGTCAAAGGAAGGTAGGGCTCGTTCCTGTATACTTTTAAGTTTGAGTGATAATGTGCTTTTACATGTAAGTGAGGAAAAATCAACAAAGGAAGCTTGGGATTAATTGATCAAGTTATATGAATCAAATGATGTTAGCACAAGATTATATCTTAGAAGAAGATTTTTTCAGTTAAAGATGCAGAAACACAAAAGATATTAGATTTCACAAATCAGTTTAAATCTCTCAAAAATCAATTGGTAGCATGTGGATCAGTGATTGTAGAAGAAGATGTTGTTATGTCACTTCTTGGGAGTTTTCTAGAATCCTATTATGGACTGGCAGTAGCACTAAGCACCCAAGTTGATTTGGATTTGACAAAAGTAATAACATCATTGCTTCAAGAAGAAATCAGAAGGAAGGATGGGGGCCTGAATGATGAGAATCCTACAACACTTTTTTCAGCAGGATATAAGGGAAAAGCAAAAAGGAAGAGTTTCAAAAATCCCATCCCTCTTAGTCCAATGTCTCAAAGAATGGTAAAGACACAAAGGAGGAGAAAAATAAGGGAAATTTCTTTCATTGTGGATCTCCTAGGCATTTTAAGAAATAATGTCAAAAGTGGTTAGCATGGGTAGAGGATGTAAAGAAAAGGAAGTATGTTGAAGCTAACATGACCTCAAGGAATGACCAAGAAAAAAAATGATTATCACAACCCCAAGTTCTAATGTTTCAAATTTTTGTTATTTAGATTTAGGAGCAACTCAGCATATGACACCTGAGAGAAGTTGGTTTATGGCATATACAGAAGCACCCAAAAGTAATACTGTCAATCTTGGAGATGATAGAAAATGTGAGATGATTGGAATAAGAGATATTCCATTACAAATGTCAGATGGTGGATACAAGAAAATCCAGAACGTATGGTATGTACCTGCTCTAGTAAAAAGTATTTTATCAGTGAGAAAGATTACCGATGTTGGCATAATTGCACAATTTGACAACAAGGAATGTGTCCTAAAGGATGTTGAAGGAGTAATTGTTGCTAAGGGAATCAGAGATGGAAATCTATACAAGTTATGTGTAGTAATTCCTGATGTAGTGTTAACAACAAAAATAATGAAATTTCTGATTCAGTTCTTTGGCATCATATATTTAGACATGTAAATCCTCACTCACTTTGAATATTAAAATTAGAGCAGCTTGTGGAAGATTTTAATTTGCATCTACCAGTTGAGTTGGGAGTGTGTGAAGGTTGTTGTTTAGGAAAGCAACATAGATTCCCCTTCCCAAAGAAAGGAGCAACACGAGCTAAGGAGCAAATGGAACTTGTGCATTCATATATTTGTGGTGCAATGCAAACAATGTCACATAACAGGGAAAGGTATTTTATTACCTTTATTGATGATTCCTCTAGAATGACCTTTGTTTATTTTATCAAAAATAAATCATGTGCATTAGAGATGTTTAAGGTTTTTAAAGCATTTGGTGAGAAGCAGTTAGGAAAACCTTTGAAATGACTTAGATGTGATAATGGGGGTGAATATACCTCAAATGCTTTCAAAATTTTATGTGCAAAAGAAGGTATCAAACTTGAGTATATTGTTCCTTATTCACCACAATAGAATGGTGTCACTGAAAGAAGGAATAGGACTCTTGTTGAAAGTGCTAGATGCATGCTTAAGAGTAGTGGATTATCTAATTTTTTTGGGTTGAAGCAGTCTCCAGTGCAGCATATATACAAAATAGGTTGCCAACTACTGCATTGCATAAGAAGACACCTTATGAGGCATGGCATGGAAGCAAGCCAAGTGTCAATGATTTAAGAATTTTTGGTTGCATAACATATGCACATATACTAGATGAAGAAAGAAAGAAGCTAGATGACAAAAGCAAGAAGTGTATAATGGTTGGATACAGTCTGAATTCAAAGGGATATCGAATTTATGATCCTTTAACACATGAGATTCTAGTCAGAAGAGATGTCATTTTTGATGAAAATTCAGTTTTGCACAAATCAGCAGAGATGGAAAATTCTAAGGATTTATAATTAAGGCCTTATGATCTCGGATCTGATGAAGAACCTAAGCATGAGAATTCTACTCCAATAAGACCATTATAAGTTGCAGCCACACAACCCATAGGAGATGCAGAAGGAGAACAACAACTTCGTAGATCAACAAGACTACGAAAACCCACTCAAAAGGCATCTGAATCATATGCACTTAATGTAGAGGTTGATGAACCACTCATTGTTCAAGAATCACTTCAAATTATTTATGCAGCAGATTGGAGGCAAGCAATGGATGTTGAATATGAATCGCTCATAAAAAATCAGACATGGAAACTCACAATTCTTCCACCTAGAAGGAGAGTGGTTGGGTGCAAGTGGTTATTCAAAAAAAAGTACAAGTCTGATGGGTCAATAGACCACTACAAGGCTCATTTGGTGGCAAAGGGTTACACCCAAATTACAGGTTTGGATTATCATGAAACTTTTTCTCCTATAGTCAAGATAACATCCATCATGATTCTGTTAGCAGTGGCAGCAACCTTGGATCTTCATGTACATCAGCTAGATATAAAAACTACATTTTTAAATGGATTCTTAAAGGAATAATTTTATATGGAACAACCAAAAGGCTACATACAAGAAGGAAAGGAGCAATTAGTATGAAAACTTTAGAAAACATTGAAAATAGTCATTGGTATGAGCATATTAATGGATTTCTCCAAAATGAAGGATATGTAAGTTGCAATGTCGATTCAAATGTCTAGATAAAGCATATTGGTGAGTCTCTAATCATCTTAGCCTTATATGTTGATGACACCATCATTATGAATAATGATTTTAAGATGTTAGGCTTGTTTATGTCTCAATTAGCTATATATTTTGAGATGATTGATCATGGTGAGATTCATTATTGCTTGGGCATTCAAATTTTAAGAGATAGGGAGAAGAGGAAAATCCATCTTAGCCAAGAGAGGTACATTAGGAACATTCTCAAGAAATTTGGGATGGAAAATTGCAAGCCAATAAGTACTCCAATGGAAGTAGGAAACAAAATTTCACTGGACATGTGTCCCAAAACACAAGAAGAAGAAAGTTATATGAGTATGGTTCCATATCAAAATGTTGTTGGGAGCCTAATGTATGCAATGGTTTCTAGTAGACCTGATATTGCACATGTTGTAAGCATTGTGAGCCAATATTCTAGAAATCTTGGACCACAACATTGGGAAGCAGTTAAAAGAATTTTTAGATATCTACAAGGAACAACTAAACATGGAATAAGATTCAGTGGGAGTTCAGAAAAATCTCTACAACTTATTGGGTATTGTGATGCAGATTGGGCAGGGGATGTTGATAGTAAGAGATCAACTTCAGGGTTCTATTTTATCCTTAGTGGAGGTGCAGTTTCATGGGCAAGTAAGAAACAACAAATTGTTTCTCTCTCCAGCAGAAGTAGAATATATAGCAACATGTCAAGCTACAAAAGAATTGATTTGGTTGAGAAGATTATTGTAGGACATCGAGGTTACTTAGTCCCAACCAACAATATTAAAGTGTGATATCCAAATTTACATAGCCATGATGAATAATTCGAAGTATTATGGGAGAGTTAAACATATAGGGATACAATACCATTTCATCCATGAGAAAATTGAGAACAACACTATCAAAATGGAGTACTATGCAACTGAAATGATGGTAGCGGATGCATTGACAAAGGCATTGCCAAGAAATAAGTTTGAGTTTTACAAAGAAGGATTCAATGTGATACAATATGGTTGACAAATATTTGGCTAAGTGGGAGTGTTAGCATGCAGAAATTATAGCCTAATATTTAGGGATTCTGTAGTTAGCATTTATGATTCTATAGCTAGCATTTAGGGAAGTTGTTTTGTATTTGACAACACATTAGATGATATGTGTATGTGCTGGAAATGTTGTCCATCTGTAGGATGAAGAGTGGAGATAGGGTAGTTTGGGTTTGAGTTTGAATAAGACTATTTATTGTTATTCTATAAATATTGTATTCTTTGATTTAGCAGAGCAAGAAATAAGAATAAGAAATAGATCAAAATTGCAGATTACATTTCGTGTTAAGCTTAAGATTGCTAATATTTTTCAATGGAATGGGAGTAAAATGTAATAAAATTCATTATCAAATGCAAATATATGTAGATTGTAAATCGGCTACAGCATAGCTTTTGAATTTTCAAACATATGTATAATGAAATGAATTTTGGTTTAATAAATAATGTAATAAATTTAATCTAATAGTGAATGCATCACACACACCTCCATTCACCAAATTTTCCCGAGAAAGATACTTCTCTACAATATGTGAGCTAGGTTAGGTTTCAAGGAAATATTTTGGAGCCATATAAATTTGAGTGTACAATGTGAATTGTAATTATAAATTTCATTTCGGAGATGATCTTTATTTTTTTAAATTGATAGTAAGACACATGTTTTCTATACATAATGCATGTTCAAAACTATGTGTGCAAATGTCTTCTTAAAAGGGTATTATTAAACTAACAATCACATGTGTAGAATGTAATGTGAATAAAAATAGTATATGTTAGTTGATTTAGAAGGATAGTTATTACTTTTGTTGTTGATGTTTTAGGGGTGTGATTGATTTTGTAACTATAGGAATATAGATGAAGCATTTCATTTAAAGGTTCTATCTCTACATTTGAAATTTTTACAAATTTGTACATATACATTTGCAAATGTTATATCATGAGTGGTAGCATTTTTGGATTACTTTACTTGAACTAAACATGAATACATGAAGACTTCCATACATGTGCATATTCTATATCATGAGTGGTAGCATTTTGTGGCCATTCTTTTTGCACTAAACATGAATACATTTCATACCGTATTGATAGTTAATTGTTGTTGTAGATGATGTGGTTTGTAATTAGTTTGGGGAAATTATGTTAGTGTTGCATCGGTTGTTTGGTTGGTCTTTTGTTGAAAAAATCTATTTTTGTTAGCTATGATTGCATGTGAGAACGAATTATATCAAGTTATCAACCAATAGTTGTACCTTCTTGACCAATAAAAGTATTTATATGTTTCTAAGTCGAATAAAATCCTAAGAAAATTACTGAAATGAAGTCAGAAGAAATGTCAATTGCTGATTCTAAAAGAGTCGTAATAAAAATATTTAATGTGATTAGGGAACACAATTTTGTAAGCATAGTATTAACACCATTGTTAAAAGAAAACATAAATAGTCTCTATATTGGATAATTAGTTGACACTAATATTGATCACCTCTCTCAGTTACAATAGCCATGAAGCTGACTTATTCTCTTCCTATCGATACTAAGCATAGCCCTTTTCTTTCGAAATTACATATACTGTGAATGCCTTCTTTGGGTCATAGTTTGGGGAGAGCTTCACCTTCTTTTATGGGGTCTTCTAATAGACAAACAATACCAAATCAAACAAAAATGAGATCTGAGATGATTGTGAAGTGCAACACAAAATTGCTTCAAGCATGGATGAAGAACAAGTCTACAGATTACAGAGCATCAATAACAACATTGATGCATCTGTGATCCAAACATTGAACAATATTATCACATTGATCATGAGTCATTAAATTCAATATCTGGCTACCAAGGATAACATCTCCACCTCTGCTTGGTTCACACTATTCTCTAAATACAATTCTTAAACTATGTCTGAGAGATCTTTCAAATTAACATCCCAATAATTCTATTTGATATGAATTCAAGATGATCAATTGTGTATTGTAGTTTTAACTATTTTTTCTGATATGCTTTCCCATGCTAGAGGGGTAAATTTTAGTTTTGAACTTTTCATTCTAATTCTTTGGAGACTAGACTTCTCTTATCTATCTTAAGCTACACCTTGATTGGTTTTATGGCTTGTCATGTGAATCCAAGATGTAAGACCGACATGCAGAATACCATAACAAGGAGGAATGGAAGAACAATGCAATTGGTAACATAATGGGAAAAGAGAGATATTGACTTATTCTTTTATGCTTAATTTCTAGTACTAAGAACAAGAATTTTAACATTGTCCACCTCGGTTTCAAACCGGGAAGGGGTTCTAGGAATAAAAAACATATCAATGTATTGTTTTATCAACTGGATAGATGATGTATCCACCGAATCCATCGCATCAACTTTAGGGGTGTTTTCACACAACAATAATTCATGGACATGTGTGGACCCTCTATGTTGCATCCACATCATAAAATGCATTGGGAGATAGAACTTGATCAAGGAGGAGATATCTACATGTGAGCCTACAACCTAAAAGTTTCTAGAGATAAAATTCAAGGAAAATGCAAAAATTTGTTGAATAGGGTAGATAAAACGAGGACATTTTTCAAATTGAAAAAACCATGAACTCATAAATGGCATGCAAGATCAAATTTGAGAACACTTGAATGAACAATCCATACTTCCCAAGATTCTTGTAGTTATTTTAAAATAAGTTAAATGTAGACATTGAAATCACACTATACTTCTTATTTTAATTAGTTGAATTTAATTTTTGTGAGTAAATGATCATGGAGCCTTTCATTTACTGAACCCATGACCCACAACCAAGGGCACTCAATTTTCTCAAAGGATCAGTGTTAACCTCTCCATGTTGCTAAAAAAATAATTCAATTGGGAGATATTAGAGGTAGTTTGGGAAACAACCATGTGGCAAATCAATCCATTTCTAGGGAAAAATCAATAATGAGAATTAATTTTGTACCATAAATAAAGTAAAAGAGATGCTTCTTATAACTTTTTTTTATTGTTAGAAAATAGTTTTGAAGGGATTATACTGTGTTACAAAGAGGATCAAAAGCTAGAAATAAAAGTGAGATCATCAGAAAACATATCAAAATCTAGATAGTACAATATAGATCAGCTATAGTCAAAGAGAAACTATAAAAAGGATAAAATAATAGGGACAAAACTACAAAAAAGCAGCGAGCAAACAACAACAAAACAACAACCGAACAACATCAAGACAGCTCCACAAAGGATTATTTCTTAGTAGCTCTGTCAATTGGACTTCACATTTTTCAATGAAGTGAAGAGACCCAAGGCAATGGTCTGAGAAGGATTAGTGGCATTTAGCTGAGAAATAACCATGTCTCTTTCAACATCATTACCCCAAATAGCATCAGAGATATCACTAAGCATGCATATGATTTTGACCCATTGTTCTAAAAATTCATAAATGGCCTTTATAGTAGAGAGGATGTAATCATTCCTTACCTTTCGATCCCCAATTTTTTATCATAGGAATTCAGCTTCTTGTAATTTCACTAACTTTACCATCACCCAGATCAACATCCTCATCCAGCTTCCTCTTACCTTTTTTCTTTGATAACTGATGCATGTCCTTTTTAAGGTTTTCAACTCCTTTTCCATGTTATCAATTCTAACTTTGAGATCCTCCTTTTTCTCTTGAGCAAATCCGTTGGGCCCTATGGTGATAATGTGTAAAAGATTCTATGCAGTTTCCATTTCCTTGTTGCGTAAGACTCATGTTGGGGAAAAGGATGGGAACTAGGGGTAGAGGCTTCTTCCAACTTCAAGGAAAACTAAAAGATGATTTCATTGATGTTATATGCACATGACATGCAAATTTGTTTCTCCATAGCCTGTTCATGCACTTTTTGTAACATTTGCATCTCTCAATGTTTCAACTTGGTATAATTTTCAGAATGTTTAATAGGAATACCACGATTACTCATAATAGAGCCAACATGTGAACCAACTTGCAACAAACTAATTTCAATCTTGAGCCATCTTTGAAGGTATTTAAGGTACCTAATGTTATCTGGCTTTAAAATATCTTGATTGGAAATGATTTTGTGCATTCATTCACCATGTGTGGCCAACTTAGACTCATTTTTATAGTCCAACAGTAGAGAGAAATATGGTTTACATAACCCTTTTTTGGATAGACAAACTCCATTAGTAGAGGTAAAATGAGAGGAACATTAGGAGTGTTTAAAATTTAAAATGATGCAAGATTCTTATAGTGAAGTGTTTGTCATATTACCATATTTCTATTTTTAAACAAGTATAGGGAAGAGAATATTCCAAGTTATCTTTTTATAGTTTTGGATTGAGAAAATGAATATGCAGTACATTCTGGTCACACGTTAAAACCTTTCCTTGCATAGAGATATTGTTAAGCTATTTTCTTCTCATGCAGGAAGAACAAAATCCATTCCTCACTACCCCGAAAAGAAAAATGAAAAAACCATCAAGGTGTTATGCAAACCCTTAACAATTCTTCCAACACAAGATACCAAATCACAGTTCACAAAATTAAAATATGGCAGGAAAGAGGATGGTCACCAAGTATTGACAAAATTTCTTCAATCAGAAAGCTAGAAATTTGTGGTTCTACAGAAAGATAAAAGTTTGAATGGCTTCCATTGTATTCTATTAGCTTACAATTATCATATTCTTAGGATAACTTTTCAATATATTACAATCTTTGTAGTTCACAAAACCAAACCTCTTTAAGACATTCTATCAAACAGTTCACCTATGTTGTGTGTGCTCCTATAGCTAAACTAAATAAAGCTCTCCATTAAAATTTGGATTTTCATCTTGCCAAAAGGAGGTAGTTAGTAAATACTAATGGTATTCCTTGTGGAATAATAGAATATAATCTGATGCATACATTGATGTAATAGAATGGGATTCACTTGACTTGGGAGATATTCATTAGATAGAGGGGCTCGGTGCTAATTTAGGTAATGAAGAAAATTGTGTGAATGTAACCCAAGAGATAGAAAAGTTATCTAATTTACATCAAGAGATGAAAAGATCTGAAAATTAAATGTATGTAATGGAAATAATAAATGGAAGGAAAGGCCTTTTGGTTACGAGCATATCTACTTTCTTGAAATTCATGAAGCATGTATTGTTACATGTAAGGTTGTTGACTTGTATACTACTGAACCTCCTATAACCGACCACTGGAATCTAGATTACACTAACCCATATATTTTATGGTAGAATCTAATTTGGTGTGTTAGGATATTAATAAAAGTAAATAATATTTTATTTAATGCCCTAATAGATTCATCGCTATATTTTGTCTCTAATTTAAAATAAGGAAAACCATTTACTTATTTTATCTCATTCACAATTTTGTCTGTGAATCGGTGAACACAAACCCTGAATCCGTGTAGTAGCCATGAATCCATGAAGCACGTGAAGAAAGTGAAATACACTAAAAAATCATTGTGAAAACACACTGCAGTAAATCATTGTAAAAAGCTCTAAAGAAGCAGTTGTAAAATAAGAAGCAAGTGTTTGAAATCAAAATGTATGGAATTGTGGAATAGGTAAGGACCCAAGGTAAGTTCAAATAAAATGCGAGATATATAAGTGTCATTCCTACAGTAGAAGACGGTAAAAAAAGGGTTAGGTGGGTGAATTTTTTGAGAAACAAGTTTCGAATTCCTCGTATGTTTCCAAGCTGAATTAAACTTACCTAAAATTGAACCGGAGTTTAAATGCATACACGTAATGTGTTCACAAAAAAGTGAAAGCCAAGCCATGTTACAACAAGGCATATATATATATATATATATATATATACATATATATATATATATATATATACACACACACAAACACAAGGAACATACAGAAAGATTACACAAAAGACAACAAACCACGACACATATATATACATATATATACATATATATATATAAAATCCTAAAACAAGGAAAACCTTATAGTCAAAGAGAAAGATTACGTCAAAAAGAGAACAAACCCTCGAGAGGAAGAATACTTCGATAGTGGACTCAAAATAAACAACAAGAAAATGGCTGCAATAATATACCTCTAGACTGATAAGCACCTCCAAGCAGTACCCAAACGCCCAAAATGGAAGCCGAAAACCTAATTGTCTGTTGAAATTTCTTAACGCCTATCACTATTCCTAGCTCATGCAACCCGTAAGACTATCTTAACTCCACTTATCTTCTTCTATAAGATCATGCATGTGTTATCTCCAAAAGAAGCGAAATTGTTAAAAATAGTAAATCTGCAAAAATAGCGAAAAGCTAAACCATCGCCATGCCCATCAAAGTTGTCATTTAGGCCGTCAATTTTGACATAGTCCCATGAATGTCCATAAAGCCCTTTCCCATACGCCATCAAATTTTACATAGTCCCATGAATGTCTGCACATACCTTTCCCATAGGGGGGATGCCTTTGGTGTAAATATCTAGAAGAATGTTTTTTGAAAAATATTTAGAATGTGGTTTATACCCAAAAAATAAAATAATTTGAGAAAAAATTATGGAAGGGATTAATTTTTGCAATTATATAACCACCCTCTGATCACTAAGGTCAAACTAAGGAAATGGTGTGAGATTATGATGGATAGTTGTAATAAAAATAAAAATAATAATGTTACAATAAAATGGGCCTGGAATGAGCTTTGATGCAATAGGTGAGGATCCTCAAGTTACAAAAATATCCCAACAAATAAATATTGAGAATTAAATATTATGAAATGAAGACAACCAACGTTAATGCACAAAAAGATAGACATTACATTACAAGATATTAGGCCACTTTGAAGTGAGGTCATATTTTTCGATTTCTTTCATTAGCCTATAGATCCTATTTATACTAGTTTTACTTAGGATAACCACTACCTCCCATGCATGAAGGATTATTAGTAATAGATCAACGGATGACTTACAAAGCATATGCTCCCATAACATCTATTATAACAAGTTTATAAAAAGAAAGGTAGGAAAGAGGGTCCTAATACTCTAATGTATTTTTATTAAAGTTTATTGTGGGTGATATTAGAGGATTTAATATATTCTCCTTTTTCCATCCATAGTTTTCCTATGATCCTATTATTTTAGAGGCCCCTTTTGGTGAAGGATCATCCATCATGTTTGATCCCATTTTCTAATTTTTTATCAATTATAATTTGAATTAAATGTGATGTTAATAATTTTTCTAACTAAAATTAAATTTTCTATAAATAAAAATTATTATATTTCATTTAGATAGAAATAAAGATAAAGATATCATTTTATTAGTTATAAGATTCTATAAGAAATTTCAGAGCTTATATAGAGAAAGGTAGGAAAAAGGATCCTAACACTCTAATGCGTTCTTATTAAACGTATTGTGAAATGTATTAAAGGATTTAATGAATTCTCCTTGGTTTATCTAAAGTTTTCCCTATGATCCTATTATTTTAGTGGCTCGTTTTGGTGAAGGATCACTCATCATGTGTGATCCCATTTTTTCATTTTTTAATCCATTATTAGAATGTGATGTTAATAATTTTTCTAACTAAAATTCAATTTTCTATAAATTAAAAGTATTTTAGTTCATTTAGATAGAAATAAATACAAAGATATCATTTTATTATGTATAAGGTTCTATAAAGAATTCTATAAATATTTTAGATAAAATCCTTAAATCATTAGATTATTCATGGAATCCCAAATTTTTATGTTAAACATGTCCCCTTTAATAGTGATTTGCGTAATCTATTAGAAGTACAATTATAGATTTTTTTTATTTTTTCGACATGTTTTTATTCTTTATGGGTCTAACAAATATCAATGAAGCTTTTCTATTCTCTAGTTTACTATATATACCAAAATGGTTGTTTTTCAATTATATTTTACCTATTGTTTCCTAGAACAAAAATAAGAATATTTTGTTATGTAATCACAAGAATGATAGAATTATAAACATAATTTTCAGAAATTAGAACCAAGTGATTGTATTTGTCAAAAAAAATTCATATACTTATTTTTCTCTAGTGCTTCCAAATAATTTGGAAATTTATAGGAAAGGAGAATATTCTCTTGAAATATTGTTCGATACTCATTGAACAAAAATTTTAGGGTTATAGTTGTCTTGCATTTGGTCATGTCTATTTACGTTAATATTATAGTGAGATTCCATCTACAACATTCTCTATCAACTCTACCATAGAAAGGCTCTAGATATGGTATATATAATGCAATATTTTAGACACCAATGATTGTGCTTTTCAAAATTGGATGAGATTATTAGATATCAATACCATATGAAAAAATAAGTCAATTTTCTTCAGAATTTCTTGGATTTCATAGGAGTTTCCGAATTTTTTGTATCTTACAAAACATTCATAAAGTAATTTTTTTCTCATGAAATTTCTAGGTCACATGTGTATCACTTGAGGGCATATACTTTGAATATTATATAGGGAGATAATGTCACCAATTTGTAAACTAAAATTCAACAAACCTATAACTATGTAAACCTTACATATCACCTCTATTGTGTGACTTTAGAATTTATTAATTACATTTAATTATCTTAAAATAAATGCAATATTTGTAAAACACTTTAATGATCAATCTTGCATAACTAAAATTTACCATAAAAGCATTTTTTATTAATAAAAGTAATTAATTTATAAAAAATTCATTGATTATGAGAAAGTTATACTTTAAAAATGAAAACTTTGAATAGATTATATTATGTCTATCTTTATTTTCCCATAAGACTCTTTTGAGGACTTGTAGAAGGTGCATAACTTTGTTTTATGTCTAAAAATAACGGGACTATTTTCTATAAAAAAATGGGGAGTTGTGGCTACAAGTGTTAACTTGTGAAGGTGATAGTTTAAATTGGAACCTTGTGGAATAGAATTATAGTGTAACACATTTGGGTGTGTTGGTAGATGATAGTGTAGGCATCATATCACTTCCCAAACATTGTGATATATCCATATTTGATGATGCTTCTTAACAACCTCGAGAGGGACAATTGTCAAACTTGGAGGGGAATTTTTCACAACTCATGAAACCTAAGAATGTTTTGTATAAACTATATTTGGGAATTGGGTCAATGAGAAAAACTATCTCTCAATTTCCCTCCAATATTTATTGTTATCTTGTGGTACAAAAAACATAATAATTATAAAACAATCAATTTTATTCAAAGATTAAAGTATCAAACATCATATTTTACAATTTTTACCTCATGGCACAACTTACCATCCACACATATAAGTAGGTTGGTAGATGTTATAGGAGAAATCATGTTTCGAGTAAGCATTTGAATCCTAAACCTACATAAGCATTACACATATACTCTTTTGTGTGACTATGGAATTAATTCAATAGGTTTAATTAATTGAAGAATTTAATTTTCAAAGTGTTTGCAATGATATATATATATATATATATATATATATGTATATGTGTGTGTGTGTGTGTGTGTATATATATATATATATATATATATATATATATATATATATATATATATATATATATATATATATATATATATATATGTATATATATATATGTATGTATGTATGTATATATATATATATATATATATATATATATATATATATATATATATATTATGTATGTAAAGTAAATAATAATATCTATAATAATTATCAAATTATAAGAACATCTGATACTATCTATTATCTATGTCTTTAATAGATATATGTATTCATTTGAGAGTGTCCCTGTGTGTGTGTGTGTGTGTGTGTGTTGTAGTCTTAAATACATAAATATATATGAATTCTATGTATATGATATATATATATATATATATATATAATCGATAGTTAAAATAATATTGATTATATAAAAATAGAATTATCTAATGTTTTTAATAGAATATGCACATTCTCAAGTGTAGTCTTAATAAATTTAATTATTTGTATGCATTCAAGAAACCTAATCGACAGCTAAAAATTTGATTATATAGAAATAGAATTCAATAACTAAAAGATAGCTACTGACATCACTTCATAAATTGTGCTCATTAAATTCTTTATGGACTTAGTAGATGGCATGATATCATATTAATGTGCATTACTTCACGTAATGTTGTAACCCCATGAAATTATCTCTACATAAATTGGAGACTTCTCTTTACTATCATGAAAACCCTCATGTTACATTAAGACAAAATAATAAACAAAAAATTAAGAATTCAAGAAAATAAGGAAATGAAAAAAACATGGGTTCTTGCATTTCAACTCCTATATTACCCAAGAAAAAGAGGCAATCAGTAACATGGGGAAAATAGAAAGAATTATAATTGTTGCATGAACAAAAAAATATCTACATTTTCTTAATATAATTAGCTTACCACCAAGCTTGGGAATCTATAGGTAGATCATTTAGATTTATTAGTTCCCGATATTATGTGTTATAAAATTGTGCGAATAAGAGGTATGATAGAGTTAAATTTGATAACAATGAAGATGTTGGTTTGAAAGAGGATTTATATTTCTAATTCCCAATATTGGTCTCTACTAGCCCAGAGAATGATAGTTGTAAAGATTATGTCATTCTAGGTTAGTTCACCTAATTAAGGTGGTGTTTAAAGGTTCCCATCCCTATTATAGAGCAGGATATACCATCTAGATAAATTAATGATGATTTTAACGATCAACACGGGACTAAAATCTAAAATTCGATAAAACTAGTGTAGGGCGGTCTAAAACCACCATAAAACCATGAAGAACCTAGGACTAGAACAAAAGAAAAGAGACATAGGTTTTTGTGTTAGTGCCATGAATCCTTATTTACTCTTGGGGTGTGAAAAAGATCTAGCACATAATTTTCTTCGTAACACGCATCCAACTTTCTTCCACTCCTTTGCATGCTGAGATCGTAACCTTGCTGGAGTTCACTTATATTTCCTTAATATTTTTTTAATGCTTCATAATGGGGACCACTTTCAATTCCATTATATCCATTTCCTTATGGTTACACTCGAGGTCATTAACTTCTAATTCCACTAGAATAGCCTCTTCAAATATATCGGTTACTTTTGGTAGGTCAAACGTGTACCTGCATCTCGGATCTGGAAGAGCTGCGTTGTTTGAGACCACAATGGAACCATCCTCAAGTTATGGGACCTTGTGCTCTTGGGATGGATCTCCAGAGAATGTTGGTTCCTCTATTTACTTCTACTACTACTATTAATCTTACTCGTTGAAAGGTAAAACTAAGCTAATAATGCAAAGGGACCAAGGATGGAAGAAAACATGAAAGGAAACTACACTAAAAGGTTCTAGTACTAGAAAAAGAGAGATGAGCACTATTTATTCATGAGTGAAAATGAAGGCGAATGCATGAAAGAAGGATAGGCACTTGTAGCATGACTAAAACATTTTTACCATATCGGTTTCATAGAACACAACTAAATAAGGAATTTTAAGGGACGTAGAATGGCACAAAAAAAATGCAATGCAAAATAAAATGAAAAAGAAGGAATATAAACACATTAGGAAATAAAATATTCATAAAACAATGCTTTCATTACTTCAAGAAATGCATAAAGTTTTTACAATGGTGAAAAAGGCCAATATCCACATGCATGAGCAAATCTAGAGGTTTACGACTCAAAATACAAAAATATGAAATCCTTCGCAAAAGCACAACAATCCAAAATGTCCAACATAAAAATGATCCTAACTCTTACATTTATAGGTGAATTCATGAAGAAGAAGAGAATAAGGAGGGAAAACCTGAATTTGAAATACAACCACCAACAAGAAGCATTCAATGCATGTAAATCCACCTGCAAATCTATCAAATATGTTTCCCCAAGTCTGTTTGGCATGTTGCGAGAAGGAAACAGGGTGAATCAAATTAAATCAGGTTGTTGGAGCAATCAAATATACTCATTAATTCCCAAAAAGACATTTTCCCTTTTCTTACCTACCAAATCTACCAAGAAATTGAATTTGAATGTCTAGTATTGTAGCCTATGTCAGTAGCTATCGATTGAGACTAGGTGTGCGCCGATCGGAGATCTATAGAAAAATATATGGCTGTAAGAATTTTTTTAGAGTGATTTTTTCATGCAAGACATGTGGTACTCATAGATTGGATAACCCAATGGCCAACTACACAATGTTTTTTCGTCTCTACTATGTTTCACTCACCGATTCGTTGCAAAGATTTGGTACCCTGTTGGTGTGCTTTAATTGGTTGCATGTAGCACAGTCAAGCATGTTAGAGAATGATGTGGCACGAAAGGTGCATATGAGGGTGCAAATATAATGCACGTGGAAGAATGAGGTGGGAAGGAGGTAGAAGGAAGGCACGCATAATGCATGCGAGGAAATGAGGCAAATAGGTGAGCAGAGAATGCATAGTCAAGGCACAATTATTACAAGGTAATGTGTGATGGTGTGAGGAAGGGATGCATGGGGGTACCAAGGACATCCATTTTGGAGTAAGTTCTAGGTGCGTGCACATAGGATGGATGTAATGTTCAAGAAGAAAGTGGAAGCATAGGGAATGCGCGCAATGGGAAGATGGAACAAAGAGGAAAAGGAAAAGGAAGGGAAAGAGGGGAATCACTAGGTGCGTGAAGAAAAGAAGGGAGGCACGAGAGGAATCTGAAACCAAGGAATGTGCCAAGTGTCCTTGATCACACATAACCTTACAATTAAGATCTCATAGCCATAAAATGTATATAAGTCACCCAAATAACTAGGGGAGTTATTTGGATAATAGTTTTGGGAACCTTTTGGGGCCATCTTCCTACTAGATGAAGGAGATCAATAGCCTATAGAATCCATTGGGCATGGAGTCTACTATGTAATCATGAAATTTTTATTTTTAACTTTGAATAATTTCACCTAAGGTCATTTGAAGGATCATTTCTTAACTCTACTAGATCCTGCATACTGCTAAAAGAAGACCGACATTCTAGAAGCAAAAGAAGAGCGAGTGTGGGAAGCATGTGAGAAGAAATAACTATATACAAACAAACAATGTGCACACACACACTTGGAGGAATTAAACTACTCTAATATATACAAAATGATGCAACAAACTTAATGGAAGGGTTTGAGATAGCTCCCATTTACTGGGATTTGTAGCGTGCCTTTATCAATATGAGGTAACTCAAATGAGTTATCCTCTTTAAATGAACTAATGATGTAAGGGCCACTCCAAAGTGCATCAAATTTTGAATGACACCTGGATTAGCTCTTAAGCATCCCATTTCAAAACAAAGTCCCCAACTTTGAACTTTTGAGGCCCGACCTTTCTATCAAACCATTTCTTTATTGCTTCTCGATGTTTTTCTAGCTTTATCATGGTAGAGTTTTTTTATTCTTCAATATTAAATAGCTCTACAATTTTGATTTCTCTCTATTCCATGGCTTTAAGTTCCAGTTGTTCCAAGAGCTTCCCAGGTTGGTACTAGATCCAAGTCTCAAGCCTTGGTTCTATTGAAGTGATTTACCTTTGAAAGAGGCCGCAAGTAGCCCGACTACTACATCATCATGTGTGATCAAGTAGAGTGAACATATTTCTACATCCTAGATATGAACCCGAGAGGTGACTTGATTCTCACCGGTAAAGTATGTAATACTTTTCAAAGGTGTCATTCAGCATATCATGTTGCATAACCGTAACTGTGGGACTTCCTCCGGTGAAGTTAGCAAATTTCCTTACTCGAGGAGGTGGCTAATGCGCCATAGTAGGGTGCACAAGTTGTCTGTCAGTGAGGGGGAGTTGAATGGGCACGCCATGGTGGAGATAAAGATACGTGCATGGGATTTCTAGAATGAACTCTTCTCGGGATAGCCGGAGGTACTAGAAAGAATCTTCAGCAGATTGCACTTTTCCTCAGTATACACTCTTCTCATGAAATGCACTCACCCCGCTAAAATAGAGATATGCAATTGTTGGGAGTCGCGATGTCTTGAAATGAGCCTCCGAAGGTGGAAATACTAATTCCACATACTAGAACTTAACAATATGAAATTCAAGCTTTCAATGCTGGTCCCACTAGGTGTACCGAAACTATTGGTCACCAAATGTGTACACATGTCTCGGATCTAGATGATCCGAACTATTTGAGACAAAAATGGAATCATCCCCAAGTTGTGGGACCTTATGTGCTTTGGATGGATCTCTCGGAGAAGGCCGGTTTCTCTATCTACCGCTAATGTTACTCCTACTCCTAGTGATGAGAGGAAAACTAAGATAATAATGCCAAGGGACCAAGGATAGAAGGAAAACATGAAATCAAACTACACTAAAAGGTGATATCACCAAAAAAAGAGGGATGAACACTATCTATTCTTGAGAAAAAATTAAGGGAAATGCATAAAATAAGGCTAGGCACGTATAGCACTACTAAAACATATTCACCATATCAATTTTATGGAACACAACTAAATAAGGAACCGTAAGGGACGTAGAATGGCTTAGCGAGCATGTAATGCAATAGAAAAGGAAATAAGATGGAATACAAACACTTTAGGATAGAAAATAGTCACAAAATGATGCTTTCATTACTTCTAGAAATGCACAGAGCCATTATAATGGTGAAAGAGGATGATATCCACATGCATGAGCCGGATTTAGAGGTCTGCAACTCAAAATATAGAAAATATGAAATCCTTCACAAAATTTTAATGATCCAAAATTTCCAACGTAAAAAATGAATCCAACTCTTTTATTTATACATGAATTCATGGAAGAAGAAGAAGAGAAGGAGGGAAAACTTGAATTTGAAATATAACCACTAGCAAGAAGCATTCAATGCCTCAGTAAATCCACCTGCAAATCACAAATATGATTCCCAAGATGTTTGGTATGTTGAGAAGGAAAGAGGGTGAATAAAATCTAATCACGTGGTTAGAGGAATTATATCTCGCTCATTAATGCCCAAAAAGATGTTTTCCCATTTCTTATGTACCATATCTACCAAGAAATTGAATTTGAATGTCTAGTATTGTAGTCTATGTCAAAATCTATTGATTGAGACTAGGCGTGTGCCGATCAGAGATCTATAGAAAAATATATAGATTTTAGAATATTTTCAAAGTCGTCTCGAGCACACAAGACATGTGGTGTGCATAGATTGGCTGAATAGACGACCAACTATGTAAAAAAAAATTCATCTCTTCTATGTGTCACTCATTGATTTGTTGCAAGGATTCGTAACCCTATTGGCATGCTTTGAATGGTTTCTTATGGAACTCTCAAGTGTTTCACATAATTATGTGGCATGGAAAGGCACAAAGGAGGGCACAAAGATAATGTGTGTGGAAGAATGAAGCCCGGGAATGAGGAAAAAGAATGGCTCATGTAACGTGCAAAGGGAAATGAGAAAAATAGGTGAGCGGAGAATGTATAGTCAAGGCACAATTATTACAAGGTAATGTGTGATGATGTAAGGAACATGTGTGCGGGAGTACCAAGGACTTAGCCATTTTGGAGCAAGTGTTAAGCTTTTGCACATAGGATGGATGCAATGTTTGAGAGAAATTGGAAGCACAGGGAATATGCACAAGGGGAAGATGGAACAAAGAGGAAAAGGAAAATGAAGGGAATAAGGGGAAGTGTGTAAGGATGCACGAGGAAAATAAGGGAGGCATGGGAGGAATCTGTAACCAATGGAATGTGCCAACTGACTTGAGTGTGCACAACCTTGTAATGAAGAGCTTAGAGAAAAAAATGTATGTAAGTTACCCAAATAACTAGGAGAGTTATTCGGATAACATTTACCCTATCATTTGTTGTCATGATATCCATATTTAATTCCAGCAGAGTGATTTTGAAATGTCTCATAGTGGTTTCACCTTCCCCATGTCGTAGTAATGGTTTCTAACCATCGTATCCATGTCAAAAGGAGGAGACATAGATTGTTGACTCTCACCTCCTACCTTCAATAATTTTAAATGTTTGTCCATGTTAGTTGCATGTGAATTTTGATCCCTACAAAAAAACAAGTCAATCTCTCGCACCCAAGGATTCTATGAGTTGTAACAAATCTTCCACATTACTCAACTTATCTACATTCATTTTGGGACTATTTTATTGTGTTTTGGAAGATTGATTCTCCTTGCATTCAAACACCCCATGTCTAACTTTCCCACTTTTTCCACAAAAACCAATGAATTTTCATATATCATTTTTTGCCTCCAAACCTTGTCTCTAGATTTCAGATTGATGAACTCTAGGGGTGAGGAGCCAACAATGGAATTTACACACATTCAAACTTCTATGAGCCTAGACCTTGATGCTTTGGTCGGGTCAAGTGTGATCAAACATCCTATTACCTTAGCTACTCCTGCCAACACGTCCACTTCCCAAAACTCAAGTGGTAACCTAGGAAGCCTCATCCAAATAGGATATGTAGCTATGGTTTTTTTTTATGTTCTTGTCTTCCATCATATGATGGAGAGAGTGGTTCTACCATATAACCATGACCCACCCTGCATTACATCGATTAAATCTTCCTCTTTTCAAAAAATGAATATAAAACTTTATTTAGATAAGGTAAATGTTTTAACTTGTCTGAGAGTCTTCCATTTTATCTTTACCCAACTTATTACCTACTTTATGTTTTCCTAGATCCTATTAGAACAACCTATCAAGAAAATTTTTACCTATCGAAAACTTTGTACACCATTGAATCTGGGACTATCATATAGGGGGTTTCTTTCTCCCATTCATGTTCGAGTCTCTCCAATGGTGCCTCATGATGTTTTTTCAATAACTTCACTATCGATGATTTTTGTCAGCCTTCCAAGCCTTGTTTCTTGGTTTTTTGTGCTCCCAAGCTCTCAATCACTCCCTGTAGTAGGTTTCTTGAATATTTTCTCGATCATGCTCTCAACTAATTATATTTATTTAATAGTGGTATATTTTGAGTGTATAACTCGCATGTAATTTTGATAATGGATTCTATGCGCCATCATTTTTGTAATTGTTTTGGTGATTTATAGGTTATACAATTGAAGATTGTACTAATATATGTGCGTTATATTGTACTAAGTAGTTAAAATATAAATACAACATTATCTATATAATTTTAGAATGATAATATTGTTTAAATTTTTTAGTTTCTTTTGGAACACCCATGTGAGTGTTTTTCTACTTTTTTTTATTTCAAAGGATAAAAAGTGAGATCCTTTAGACTAATTTAATATAAATTAGTATCAATTGTAAGAATAAAGAATCATTTTTTGTTTAGTATCAAGGATTGCATGGTATCTATATCTTCAATTTTATCTTCCATAATATTTAATTATCAAAATTTATCACTCAAAATTATCATCTTTTTTAATCTTAGAAAACATGAAAGACGCGAAGAGGATGCAAATTCCCTATAACCCACCACATACATCCCTCTATTGCAGCTTGAGTATGGTGTTCTCTAGATACTATGAGATTTGGAGGAGCATTATTGTAGAAATGGGCTCATCTACAAGTTCAACCAATTTTGGCCTAAACTCAGTCAACTCCATGATTGGATCACAAAGAAATGGATCTCTAAAATTAAGGGTAGGATTGAACTCTATCCCTATTCTAATGCTTATATTATTATTATTTTTTTAATGCTTTGAGGACAGAGAGGTCATCCATAATTTGTACCAGTTCGGGTGATCAATATGGTCTCATACCTCAACCATGGTATCCCTATTTTTATCCTTTAAAATATCCATTCGATATAATACTTGTCCTGGGTAAGAATTTTGGGTCTTCCATTGCAATTTTGGGATGATAATTTTTTTGAATCCATTAGAAACGAGTTGGGTGTGTTTGAAAAAGGTGACAATAATACCTTCTAATAGTTATATACTTGGTATGCCCAAATTTTAGTGTATTTAGACATCTCTATAAAATTACCAGAAAAATATCATGCTTGATAAGATTTTCTTGCTCATGTTTCAAGTTAATGAAGAGGAAAAAAGAAATCAAGAAACTCAAAAAATATTGGATGGTTAAAAGATACCTTCTAAAGTGATGGTGATAAAGATGAAGATGAAGGCACGTGCACAAAATATTCTCTCTCTAGGAGCTTAATAACCTACACAAAAAAGAGAAACTAAATACAAAAATGTTTATTAGATAAGATGGTGGGTTACCTAACAAAGTTACTCCCAAGATTTGATAGCTTCCTAGAGATGGATTTCAACCCACTTTTATAATAATATAGATAAATGATGATGGATAATAGGATGTAGATAGAAAAGTAAGATGGAGATTACAGATTGTAACAATGTTAATATATAGATCGTAGTGATAAATGTTGAAAAATAAAACCAAACCTAAGCACGTGTAGACACCAAAATTGGGTCACACTCCCTTGCCCCCGTCGAATAACCAACTCAAACATATTCACCTAACCATGGCCCCTTCCACCCCACATTAATATTAATTTAATTAACTTAATTAAATTAATACCCATCCTCATAATATTCATTACTTAATTATTTTAATTAAGATAATTTCCACCTCACCTAGCCACCTCACCCTAGACCTATTCTTGGCATGTTTCCATAACTAACTAAGACTTGGTCCCACTTACCTTAATGAGCTAAGACTTAGTTCAACCCTAAAAATAAATTCATATTATCCCTCTAACCACAATTCCCTCTCATAAAAAAGGAAACTTCTATTTTGATCTCGGGAGAGTAGACAAATCGGTGGAAATGATTGCCAAGATCTATTATTTTTAGTAAACCTAGGGAATCCCACTTAATCGACACCGGTCACTCTGAAACCGACGTAGGTCAACCCAAAATCATCATGCGGTTGCCATTTATTCACCTTAGCAACCTTGTTTTTGGGTTGGGAATTTTCGGAGAGATCAAAGAGAGGAGAAGAGAGTTGCATATGAGAAGAACCAGTGTCTTTTCACGCACCCATAAATCCACAACCAGCACTAGGACAGATCCAGAGGTATTGCACTCATGGAAGCATTCCAAGAAGCACTACCATGACACCAAACACCATTCTTATGATCAACTACTATCACCATTCAACCATCAAACCTACATCACAATAAGTGTACCTTCTACTAGCATAGTCTATTTTAGTATAATAGCCTTTGTTACTTTTGTTATCAGTTTATACTTTGCATGTTCATTTCCCATCTTCTACCTACTTGTAGACTCATCCATTCCTCTACCCACACCACCAAATCACCCATTCTCACCTACTACACACCTCTGAGTATACCTGAGACCTTTACAAACCTCCCTATCACCCTTCCATCTCTATCCAACTTCATTACAACCCCTACAACTAGATTTTTTTAAGTTTCTTTTATCCCGACCCTACAAACACCGGTTACCTATGACCATCATCGGTTTCTTCTAAACTATCATTGGTTATATAAAGACTGACATCAGTCTTTGTATTTAGTATATTTTCCAAGAATAGAGCCAAAAACCTCCTATCAAGTGACCCAAACAACTCAAAATCGACCTTGACCAGTTCCAACACCTTGACAATTACCTACCCTTCAGATCTAATCATAGCCTAGCCTGTTATGTTAGATTTGTTTATTGTACTTGGATGAGATACCTAAATCATATCAACTACAATAGGAATTTTCTTATCTCTCACATTAAGTTGTTTTAAATAGTGGATTGACAGCCTTCTAAAGAGTATCACACTTCTTGGATCTAGCACACGCTAGGCAGTCCACTATTATATATTTTTAAATCTTCTTCGGTGGTCTTGTTTTCTATTTCAGGTAGTTCATCCCAGCCAAAAGGAATCTCTCACAATCAACATCAGATTGATAAGTTAGCATGCATGCATCAACCTCCAAACCAACACAACAAGTATTCCTCCTTGGCCCCTACCCTTATCTATTTTTTCTCAATAACATAAAGAAAATGGTGAAACATTTTGGCATGCCCGGTGGGACCCATCTAGGGTTCCTTGCATTTTTCTTCATTCCTAGGTAAATATGGTGTGTTTGTTTACTTTCTAAATGTATTCACACTAAATATATTTCCCTAGTAATCCTCTCTTCTTCTAATTGTCTAAAACAATATCTATTTTTCGGTGCTTAAAACAAACCATTTCTTCTTTTTTGCATTCACATAAGTAGTGAAAGAGCATGTTCCTACATGTTCATCATTTTCTTCATCGAACGTAATTTGTCAATTTGGGTTTAAAATCAGTTACATTTCATCCTTGTATGCTACATTTAGCTCACATTAAAATGAGGGAAACCTATATGTTGGAAGTCATGCCCAACTGATGGTTGACACAAAGAATCATAGAAAAGCACTCTCTTTCTTCTTCTTCTACCAAACTACACAAAATTGAAAAAAACACATCTTCTTAAACAACATCTCACCTAGAAGAAGCTATTAACGATCACATGATCAGTGGATTGATAGTGGGCACCCATTGGTTACTTATTTCCAGTCATTACCTCATGAGGATGGCCTATCCCCACCATAACATAACCTAAAATCTCTCCTTTTAAAGTTCTCTTTATTTGTAGGAAACCTTCCTCACCAAAAAAATCTACTCTAAATTCATGAGTCAATCTTCTAAATAACATAAGCTCAACACATTAAAATCACTTGTTGGATACGTGTTTTTAGCATTTGATTGATGTGCATTTTGAGGTGTGAGGATACATTTCTCCATTTTCCATTCTTTTTCCTTGCACACTCCACAATCACAATTGGAGTATTCTGACTTCTTTTGAGTGTGTCAGGACCTCATTATATCATCTCTAGGCTTCTAGGTTGATCATTCATTTGATCTCAGTTCACAACAATCTATTTTCCTGCATTTTTCAAAATTTCTAAGTAACTCGCATCGCTTTATCTCACAAAGATTGGTTTACACCTCATTGTCATCAGTTCTACCTAACCGTTGTCAGTTCCCTATCCTTTTGGTTGACTTTCTGAAGGGACATCTATTTCATCTTCTTTACTATTTAGATTTTTTCTGAGTCTCTGTACTCTCTGTATTCTGATAAATGGTCATCATACAGCTTATCTATCTAACGTTCATTAGTTTTTGCTCCCTTTTGTCAAACTATTATTTTCTTACAAGAACCAACCTCTGCACCCCTGAACCATCATCGATCATCCTTAATCGCATCGTTACCCTGTGTTGATTCTCAACTGATACATTACCCAAATCCACCTATAAACACATGTTTTTCTCATTCCTACTTGCTCTTTGTGTCATCTATAAGATACAACATCACCTGATATACATTCATTCACATGGTGTTGACTCGTAACCAAGCTAATGCTCTTATATTCCATGTTATTCGTCAACCACTCCCACCTAGTCCTTCACCACCCTTTGTCCTGTCACCCATGGATCCAACCCTACCTACCACCATTTCCACAGGTAATGAGGAATTTACAAACTCCTCGATCCAGAATCCTCCGACCTTATAGTTCTACCTTTCCCACTCTTCCACTTGGGACTCCTCAGATAGTTTATATATGGCATGCATGTATCCATCTCTCTTGCCCTTATCCCCACTTCTATATCAGCCCCTACTATTTCAGCATTACCTTCACCTACTTTACTCCCAGTGGTTTCACAGCTAGGCCCCATACCCACTATGACCGTTGCATCTGTAGTATCAGTAAAACTTGTAGTATCTGTTGTTCCCTCATCGACCACCCATACCATAACCCCATCTCGTACCCATTATATCATAGTTACCACATATAACATAACCACTCGTGGTGTCGGTGATCCCTACTCCATTCCAAAATCTTGTCCTCTTCATCCCGCAATCTCTACCCACAATCGGTACTAGAGTCATACTACTATCCCCCACCTACATATATGTATTATCAGCAACCCCTATCTCATCTAGCATTCACTCTGGATATATTCCCTTTGTGTCAATAACCTATTCTCAACCTTCTTATTCAGCACCGCCATACACTAGAATACCACCCACATCACATGTTCAATACCAGCCCTCCTACACCATAGAAAGACCCCTTCCATCACAACCTACCAATGACCTCATCAAATTAATGATGAAAAGGATGCAAACATTGGAAGAATCAGTTTTTCACTCACGTAATTCTCTCACCTACAATGAAATTTGTAATGAGCCCATTCATTCATCCTTTCTTATTCGCCCATACCTTGTACATTGGGAAATGCCAAAATTCAACCATTTCAGTAGTAAAGAAGACCCACAACAAAAAATTTGTCATCTTTCAAACATGGGTGTTACTTGACTACGCATGATGACACTTTACTCTTATAGACCTTCCCGATGTCCCTGACAGGACCTGTATTAGACTGGTATAGTGGGCTACCCAAACATTCCATCTACTCGTTTAATCAAGTATCCCAAGCCTTCTTAGACCACTTCTCAATCAACATTGTCAAGAAAGTCACCATGACTGATCTTTACTCCACACAACAGTATGATGATGAGTCTATCATTGACTTTGTCACTCGCTGGCATAGCCTAATTAACCAACTCACATTTCAATTATCTTAAACTGAAATCATAGAGTTGTTTTCTTGGATTACGCTAGACACATCTCACCAACCCTACAGGTGTAGACCTTCCACACTTTTGATGAGGCATTCACCATGGCACGAAAATTGGAGATTCGTGCTATCAAAGAGAAGAAAATTTAGCTATGTAACAAGAACATCACGTTCAAATCAAATGATGCTTCTTCATCTTCAAAACCCCAAAACAACTATTCAAAACCCAAAGGATCTACCAACGCCATAGTTCTCAAGGCTGGACCCTCTCACCCATCAAACCAAGCCAAACCTTCTTCTAATCTCTCTCTCATCCAAGCTTTCTAGTTCAGACGAGAACAATGAAAGTACACTTCAATCAAAGAACCTTATTCTTTGGTTTTGGAAAAGCTTATTAAGGTTAGTACCATTACCCTTCCACCTATAAAACCATATACTTGTTTTGACCCTGATCACCCCATGCCTACGTGGTATAAAGAACATAAATTTTACAACTATCATCATGTCAAAGGTCATAACAAATAGAATTGCATCACCTTCAATAATATCATCCAAGAAATGTTAGACAATGGAGATCTAGTCTTGGATAACCCAAATGCAGTCTCTAATCAAAACATACATATCTTCAAAAATCCATTCCCAAATCATCCCATCTCCCAACCAATTTGATGACACTTCAACTAATGATATCAATGTTCGTAAGGTACACGCCATTTTAGAGGACATACTAGTTGCTTCCCAACTGCCACATGTTCTTTCCATAGATGAAATATTATCCCGAGCTCCCTACCTACACATGAACCTATTTCATCTACTCCTCCACCCACAGAGGAACCCCTTCATTTTCTCCTTCACCCATGGAAGATTGTATAATTAGCATGCCACCTTTGGCCCCTCAAATTACCGAGAAATCATTAGTGGCACCTCTCCTACTCATAAGAGATATATGTCCATAACCTACACCATCACAAGGAGAGTCCACCTCATCTGGTCCATCCTCTCCTCTACCCATGGAGGATCCTGTAGAAATATCATTGCCTTTAGATGACCATTCTCCATCAAACCTTTAAGATCTCGTTGATATCCTTTCAATGCTCTTACCCATAGAATCTGAGGCTAGCCATTTCCCTATGTCTCAAACTCATTTTATGGGGATTACTACTCAATCCACGTTGGCCCCGATTACAACAATACAATTTTCATGCCTGGCCAATCACCTGACTATGTTGATAGAGCCTTACTTTGGGGACATCTACTTTTTGCTTCAACCCAAATGCAGTTATCACTCACCAACACCTCCACAATCTATCCAAAAGTGTTTCAAGTGACCAAACCAAACACAACCATGACTATTGCAACACCTTCCATGTCATCACCCACAACCCAACACACACCTCTACCCACAACCCAACATACACCTACACCTAAAAACCTACCCACACCTATATCATCTCCCTTACCTAAACCCATCACTACCTTAAGGGTCATGCCAACATCAAACCTTACTCACCCACCCATCAAATTAGATTTAGCCACATCCTCCCAAACCAACACTAAACTTATTCTTACCCCTAAAAAGAAGACCCAACCTCGCGTACTACCACACCATTTTCACCTTCACCTCTTCCGTCCATCCTAGGACCTCACCCCTTGACCCTAGCCAAGCAACCTTCTTCCACCAAAAACCAAGAATGTAGCAGCCCACCTCCTCATCATGGACTTCTAATATACCCAAGACATCCACACAACCCCACTATCACCCGTGACCTTCTTACCACCCAAACCACCATTACCTTCTATAACTTCTTCATTACCCTAACATTCTCTCATCTTCCACTCACACTTTCTAACCAACCTCTACAAACCACCTCCACCATAATTTGGCTGCCGATGGGTAACCCACCCTCTTCCACCATTTTTTTCCCTCTACATCTCGTACTCCTGTGTCACCTTTGCCCAAGAAGTACAACCTAAAGCTAAGATTCCACTACCCTCCGATAAGGTCATCAAATTAACCAAATTTTCCATTGTCAACTCTTATACCATTCCCATACCCAAGAAGATGCCACCCATATCTTAGAACACTCCACATACCAAAATAGTGGACCAAGCCATTCCCCCTCTTGTAAAGCCTCTTCCTCTATAATCAGCCACACCTATACCAAAACCCACACTCACCTCCCATTGTTATCCATTAGCAGGGGTCCTACGCCAAAATACTAACCAATCTCCTTGAAACCTATGTCATCAAATTACAACCTCGTAGACCTTATGACCCACTCAAACCCAAACCAAAAGGTTTTGATGAAACTAAAATTTGTGCCTACCATCGTGTGCCAAGACATAATGTAAGGAAATGTAAGGATTTAAAAATTGCTCTTGTCTAATTATGTCCTCCCAAAAAAATTTTGATGATGACAATCTTCTTAATGAGGACCCCATTTCACCTTCACCAATTCCCTAGATCTTCTTCCATTACCTACTCAGTGACCAATATCTCCACCCCAAAATTTCTTTGATCCACCCCCAAGATTTGAGATCAACATTACCATCTGTGCCTAGAAAAACAAAGGCAAGGAAAAGGAATCTAGCCCATCAATTAAACCTGTACCCAACATACCATCTGCACTTACACTCAAAGTCACCATTCGAGGTCTAGCATATTCTATCTCCAATGGGGTCACATATCACACAATGCTAAAACAAATGCACCAATCCCCCCTCAAAATGTCTTTATATGACCTTGTCTAAACCTCTAAGTCACATCATCAAGCCCTCATGGAGGTCCTTCAATCTATTGATGTTTTACCAAATGACCCCATGCCCATGGCCTCAATCATTACCCCTCACCACGTAGCCTCTCTCTCACTAGGTCATCACCTTCCTCTACGCTTCCACCTACTCGCCAAGTGGCTTCCCTCATCTTTTAAGATGAAGAGATTTCTCCCTTTAGTCCAACAACCCTAACCCTGCTCTTTTCATCTCCATCTTTATCGATAATATACGCATATGACGTGTTATGATCAATGATGGTTCTATTATTAACATCATCTCTTCCCATGCACATGACCAAATGTGCATACCTTCCAATTACATGCATGGTAACCTAGTTATGTTGCGCTCCTTCAATGACACCATGACCTCTACCCTGGGTACCATCGTTCTCCATGTCCATGTGGGTTCCCGCACTTTTTTGAAACTTTCCTGTCCTAGAAGGGGAGTTCCAGTATAATCTTTTACTTGTCCATCCTTATACCCGCATCATGGATTGTGTCCCTTAGACTTTTCACCGTTACCTCAAATTTGAACATAAGGGACATAATTACACCATCCTTGCCGACCCATCACCTTTCAAGACCTGTAACATGCTATACCGGCCCAATGATGTACTTATACCAGTCAAGGCATCTTTCACTATCCCTACTTCACCTTCACCTATAAGCCCATCCACCAAGACTACCACCACCTCTCCCACATATAACCTTGTTATCCCTACTACCGCTACAACCTCTACCGCTGACTCACCTATTTCCCATCATCTAACAAGTTATCTATCCCCACCACCCACATATCAAATATTGATCCCTTAGAAGGTTTTTTTCAATGCCTCACTCTAGGGGAATACCACCTATACAATATCGACACCTTCCTCACCCCGCAAGAGTATGGGAACCTGCGTCAACACCCCAGTTATGACATCCGCATAGGTGAAGTTTTTCCTTATGGTCCTCCCCACCTTCACACTAATCTAATGTATGGGGACTTGATATTGCCACCTATAAACCCAACCTCCATCCCAAACCCAACCATTTTCATCTGACTTACATTCCCTTACTAACCGCCACTTCACTCACACTTTCCTCCATTGCATGGAAAGGATTTGGCTTTGGTTTTTACGAACAAGGCATTCATACTATCATTTCATGTACCTCTCATAAACACAATGAATATAGTGGCATTGGTTTGATGCACCACTTCCCAAGAAGGCTCACGTTGACCTCATTCAGGATGAAACACCTTCCCCACCTCATTCACCCACGTTACCATCTTCACCCATGGAGTCCATAGATCTCAAATCTATTCCCCCTAACTTCTTTTTTTTCCATAAACACCATTTCCCTGGGACCTTTGACCTATCAATGTGATGGTAATGCTCCCTCTTCTCTCCCATTTATGTATCTTGACATGATCAATGACAATAAACCTTCTATAAATGTCTTTCAATTCCGGGATGATGAATCCATTCTCACTTACCTGGTGCGAAGATTCTTATATTCATTAGTCCTTACCTTATGAGATATAAACCATGTTAAACAAATCAACCATCGCAAATCAACATTAACACTCGGAAACCCATAGATTCTAAAGATCGGCCAATCCTTAGATGCTACAATAGGTAGCCTTCACGTCTTTCCTTCAGGACCGTAAATGCATTTTCTTGGTCCTATTCCGATATGCCCAGATTGACCCAAAATCATAGTCCACAATATCGTAGCCATTCCTAATGTCAAACCCATCAAATAAAAGCTGTAGAAAATGCATACTCACATTTCTCTTCTGGTCAAAGAAGAACTTCAGTGCCTTCTCTCAGTTTCCTTCATCTTACCCATTTACTATCCCCAATGGATTTCTAACATCATTCCTATCACAAAGGCAATAGGGGGACTCTCATTTACATGGACTTCCGTGACCTCAACCTAGCTTGTCACAAAGATGATTTTCCCTAACCAGCATACCTAACTAGTTGATCTCACCGCTAGCCATGAAATGCTATCGCTCATGGATGATTTCTCGTGACTATAATCAAATACTACTATCTCTAAAAGATCAACATAAGACTTCCTTCATCACACCTTGGGGACTTTCTACTATCGAGTCATTCCTTTTTTCCTTTAAAATGTTGGTGTTACATATCAGCAAGCCATGACTTACCTCTTCCATGACATCATGCATCACATATTGGAAGATTACATAGATGGTCTTCTGGCCAAATCTAAACATCAAATTGAGCACCTTCTCATCCTTAAGGTTATCTTTGACCGTCTCTCATCAAGTATTTTGTGCATCTTTAACCAAAGAAGTGCGTCTTTGTGGTACTTTCTGGAAAACCCAAGGGTTTCATCATTTCTTTACATGGCATAGAATTTGATCCTACTAAAGTCAAGGCTATCCTAGAAATTCCTCCACACTAATCTCTATCAACTTCAAAGCCTACAAGGTAAGTTGCAATCCATTCGTCATTTTATCTCACATATTTTTGACCATTGTCAACCATTTCATCATCTTCTCAAGAAATATGTTTCATTCAAATGGGATGATGAATGTCATAAATCCTTTGAAGCCTTAAAACAATACCTTATTCAATCACCAGTTCTCATTCCTCCTAAGTATGACCACCCCTTTTACCTATATATTTCCACCACTAACCATTCTTTAGGTGTCATGCTCACTCATCGCGATGAGCAACACAAAGAGCAAGTGGTTTATTACATAAGCCATACCCTTTCGGACCACAAAACTAGATATACCCACGTTGAAAAACTATGCTTAGCCTTAGTTTTTGCTGTTCCACCAAACTCTTCCATTACCTACTCAACCACAAAACCTTCATCATTACTAATACTAACCTATTACACTATATGTATGCCAAAACCTATCAACATCAATGTGCCGCATGTTGGATTATGATTCTTTCTAACCTCGACCTCGAATTTATTCATCAAAAGTCCATCAAGGGCCAGACTATTTCTGATCAACTAGCTGATTCACCTCTTGTTGGCAATCAACCCTCTAACTTTGATTTCCCATATGAGTCTATAGCTACCCTCTCCCTAGACAAACCCACTTACCAAATGACACTCTTCTTTGATGGCTCCAAGTGTTAGTGTGGGGGTGGGGCTGGTGTTATCCTCATTCCTCTTGATGGTGAACCTATGCCTTTATCTTTCAAACTCGATTTTGATTATATAAACAATATTTTTGAATACGAAGCACTCGTATTAGGCCTCTAGGATGCTTATGCCTTGGATGTTAAGTCCATCAATATCTTTGGTGATTCCCGGTTGTTGATCAACCAAGTCAATGGTATATACCAGTGTCGTAATGAGATACTTCAAAAGTATAAACATCACGTAGATATACTTTTGACCACCTTTGACTATTACAAACTTCAAACCACCCCACATTCTACCAATAAATTTGTAAATACTATTGCCTACTTGGCTTCTCAGATACCTGTTTCACCCGCTGACTCTAAAATATTTATCACAATACAAAAGTTACAATCACCCTCTTATTTACCTCGTGAGTTCTACTCTATCGAACCATTGCACCTGACCCACATGACCTTTAGTATAAGAAATATACATACTATCTTTCCCTTTCCATTCTACCCACCGATCTCACTCATAATGGACAACGTGCCTTTCTTAAAAGTGTCTCTCATTATGTCATCATGGGTGGTATTCTTTATAAGCATGGCTTCAACAGTATTCTCTTACGATGCCTTACAAGTTCTGAAATTCCCTACACCATTAAGGAATTCCATGATGGAATTTGTGGAGGTCACTTTAGTGGTTTAGCTATGCAAAAAACACATTCTTCGCCTTGGCTATTATTGGCCAACCTTAAACCATGATTGTTGTGATTATTTCAAATGTTGTGTGAAATTCCAACAACATGCTAATCTTCATCACACCCTAGTCATGCCTTACAAGTCACATGGGACCTTTAGCCTTTCTCTCAATGGGTTTTGGATCTTGTCGGTGAGATCAACCCCCATTCTTCACAACGCCATCAATGGATCATAACTCGCTATTGAATATTACACTAAATGGGAAGAGGCCATTCCCCTCATTTCTACAAAAGCCAAGAAAATATGTGAATTCATCAACCATCACATCATTTTTCACTTTGGTGTTCCTCACCGCCTCATCACTGATAATGGAAAGCAATTCAAACAGAAAAACCCTACGTAAGCTATGCAACACTTTTGGCATCCAACTCAGTTTCTCTTCACCTTATTACCTGCAAACCAATGGCCAAGCCAAATCAACCAATAAAACCTTGAAATAAATTCTTCTGAAAGTAGGCAACGATACTAGGAAGGATTGACATACGCACATTCCTTTCTCCTTGTGAGCTTATGACACTAGTGTTCACTCTTCGACTACTTCTAGACATTTTTCTCTAGTCTACGGTATTGAGGTTGTCTTACCTCTCGAATTCTAGATTCCATCTCTCTGCATATCACTACAAGACATGTTCAACGATGATGAATTTTGCCAAGATTGTTTGATGTAACTTGAGTTATTAGATGAACATTGTCTCAATTCTTATGACCATCTCAAAATCTACCAAAAGCATATCAAACAAGCCTATGACAAATGTTCTCATGAATGAACCTTTCAGTTCGGTGACCTCATCCTAAAAGAAAATCAACATGTAACAAAAGAAGAGAAAATTAAGTGGGGAAAATTTTCTCCTAATCGGCTTGGACCCTATATCATTACCCATGCCTATGGATCAGGTGCTTATCATTTGTCTTCACTCAAAGCTAAACCTAAACTTGAGCCCCTTAATGCCATGCATCTTCAACCATTTTATTATTGACATCAAGTTCTATATCACTTTCTATCAGTTGATCGCTCATCCCTTGAGTGTTTTCCACCTTCCATATTACCCATTTTGAGGATCCATGACTAAACAAGAATCATGTGATTACCCATCGCCTCTCAGCCTTATCTTCAATATGAGTACCACGGCTCTACTCATAGCATGATTCTCATGGATACTTTTTCATCTTCTCTAGGATGGAATCCCATGGTCATTCATCACTCAAACCACCCCTTTCATATTTAACTCATGTGTACTATGGTTTTTTCATCCGAACAAGAGCCTACCCTTCCTCTATAGTCTTGTCCATGATTTAAACATCCAAAACACAAAGGGATGCAACTCCTTGAGTTAAACTTCGAGAAAAATATGACCCCCTCAAAAGGGACATCTCTTCACTCTATTTCCACCACTATAAATAGACTACTCCCTTTAAGGACAACTATATAAATTCATTTCAAACATCCAACAAAAATCTTCAGAAGCTTCCCGCATCGGATGCCCATTTACAACACCTTCTCAGTTGTATTCCTCCTATAATCAACTTATTTGGTTAATATCTCTCTTATTAGCTAAAAATCCCTCCTTTCAACCATTCAGAACCTCCCTAGTTCTCTCTAGACCACTTCTATTGGCTTCGTAGGCTATCTATCAGTCACAATTGGTTATCTAGGCCCCTCCCATCTCTCAATGAGTCTCTAATCACTTGTTAATTAAGTTTAACTAGCCTAATCCTAGCTCAACTAAGCCTAAATCATGTTTATCCTAATCTAATCTAAAAGTGATTTTTGAGCTTTCATCCCACATGCACCCAAATTTAAAACTCTTCATTTGGAAAACTATAAATAGAATCTTCACCCCTCCCTCTCAACCTTACACCTTATTTTCATAAAAAAAATCTCTCAAATTTGGAGATATTAGCATTAGAAATCATTTGTGATATCTTTAAGATATAAAACATTTGGATCTTGGCCATACTCCACTATTGAGAACTCCTTCATCTTGCATTCATCCATTCCAAATATAGTTAGTAGGGGAAGATCTAATGTTTGGCCATGTAGCCAACTTGGAGAGATCTCTTCACTATTTTTGGGAGTAAACAACACACAATTTGATTGCTTAGAATCTAACTAGGTTCACTTTCATTAAGCATTCATGGAGTAGAGAGTAGTATATATGCTAGGGTTTGAATATTTGTTTCAAATTTATATATGCATAGATAGTTTCTTGTTTATCTCTTATCTCATGGTGCATGGATGAGTAAAGAAAATATTTGAGGTTCTTTAGCTTTATTCGATAGCTTTTGCAACATTCCATTGCATACATTTGGCACATTGCAAAAATACAAAAAAATTGAGAAAACACAAGAAAAATCAAAGGTATAAAGATCAAACATTATAATCGGTATTGTGTATGCATGAATGTTTCTTTCTTCCCTTTATTATTATTCCTCCGCAAGTATTCCTACCATTTTCATTCCTTTGGTGATATTTTGGTTATCCTATTCACACACATTTTTTGACATTTATCTCTATGGTATTTGTTTGAGCTTGGTCTTTTATCACCTTGGTAAATCAAAGAACAACTGACCTCTTAGAGATCTTATCACATTAAACATCTAATAAACTTGTTGTGAATAATGTTTGGACATATTTGTTGACACTATCCAATTTTTCGTCATCACAATCACATCCACCTCCTTCCATCAAGCCATCTATGGTTCTTAACCCCTTGTCAAACAAGAGAGCTGAAATAAGTTTTTAGAAAGAAAAAGAATCAAAATCAATCAAAAATCAAAAGCTAAAAGCTAAAAGAAAAATCAAATTGATATATAACTCTCTCTTGGGGTATTTCCAATAATCTCTATCAAGGATATGGACACTGAATGGCAATAGAGCAATGTTGTGATTAGAATCAAATGCATCTCCGTCGGGGCTATGGACACCTGGATGGCAATGGAGAAATGTAAGGCTATCCTTCCACCATCCAAATCACCTATCACTTGTCAAAATAAATCATTCCTACACATTGGCTAGGGTGTCTTCACTTGTTGTCTATTAAATCTTCCCTTCAAGTGGTAATAAATTCCATGTGGACACACTGGATCTCTATGAGGGGCAGGTTTAGTATGTTACCAAGTATCTTTTTTGGACCTTGTTTAGACTCTTACTTTAGTCCTTATATTGTCTCATGATTTTTGCCTTTGTCTTATCACTTCTTCATCACGAGGCTTCTAATATTCATTCACATAATTCACATCATTCTTCTACTTCATTTAAACATCCATGTGTATAAGATTACCTTTTTGCCATTTTTTCGAGACACCTTTGTCCCCTTTCACTAAAACAATTTTCTCCCTCCTTTCTATCATATGATTTTAGGCTAACTTACACTTTGGGGGTCATCCTTTCTTCTTCCCGAAAATTCATTGATTTATGTTCATCATCATGTTGAACCTATCCATATTGGCCTTGGGTCCCGCTTCTACACATGAAGATTTTTCCTTTGAATACTCCCACCTAATCGCTAGGGAATTTTTACATCTTCACCTTTCTCGTACGCACGTGGACTTATTCCCTTGTACATCCCATCTATCATTAGGGGCATCCATGATTCCTCGTCTTCCTATACATAGCTTCAGAAAACTTTGAAAATCAAAAAACATTCAAATATGTTAGAAAAAAATCAAAACATTCAAATATGTTAGAAAAATAAAACATTCAAATATGTTAGGAAAATAAAAAACAATTCAAATATGTTAGAAAAATCAAAACATTCAAATATGTTTCAGAAAACATCAAAAACAATATAAATCATCCTAAAAACGTTTCTCTTGGGTTCTTGCTTGTTCTCGTCATAAATGACTCACGGATCATCTTGATCTACCTTCATCAACAAAAGCTAGGCTATTTACTTTGTCTGTACTTTGGGGCACAATTGCCTTGTACTATTTCATAGTGCACATTGCTTTTTCATAGGACCAAAGTGTCCTCCATTATTCTCTTTGCATGTATCCTTTCTTGGGGCACTATCATTAACCCTTGTCATTAATTCTCACGAGTCGGAATGCAGAAGCATTGATAACAAAAACATGATATTGGTTTCTCTGTTAGATTATGTTGTTTACTTTCTCATATTGCATTGCATTATGTATGTTGCATGGATTTATGCATCTTTTAATTTCCCGTATTGCATTCAATTTTGTATTTTGCATGGATTTAGTGCTTTTAGCAATGGACATTTGTTCATATATGGCTTTTCATGTCATACTACACTTTTGTTCATTCTTTTTAATAAGGACCGATGATGAAGATGGCTAGAAATATGATGAAAAATAAAGTTGTTTAAAAGGCATTGGATGGATGTTAGCCCATTCCCCCTTCCTCGAATCTTTTTCTTCTATATTTGTTTTCTCCTTCTTCACACTATTCTTTCTTTTTTCTCCTTATGTCATCTTTTCGATCGTCAATCGAGTTCTTCTATCACCCCATCGACAATCGAGGGGGAATCCTTCATTCTACTCATTTTTCTTCTATCCCTTAAAATTTTCTACTTTTCTATGCTTGTCTACTTTCTTTGAAGTGACGTCACTTACATCACCCCAAAGAGGGGAAAATGTTAGACACCTAAAATATGCTTACACTTAGCATTTCCTCTAATCCAACCAATTGATGACACTTCATTAATTCCCCATTCTTTGCTCCATTCTCGGATGCCCATTTACAACACCTTCTCGGTTGTATTCCTCCTATAATCAACTTATTTGGTTAATATCTCTCTTATTAGCTAAAATTCCTCCTTTCGACCATTCAAAACCTCCCTAGTTCTCTCTATACCACTTCTATTGGCTTCTTAGGCTATCTATCAATCAAAATTGGTTATCCAGACCCCTCCCAACTCTCAATGAGTCTCTAATCACTTGCTAATCAAGTTTAACTAGCCTAATCCTAGCTTAACTAATCCTAAAGCATGTTTATCCTAATCTAATCTAAAAGTGTTTTTGAGCTTTAGTCCCACATGCACCCAAAGTTTAAACTCTTCCATTTGGAAAACTATAAATAGAAGGGTCACCCCTCCCTCTCAACCTTACACCTTGTTTTCATAACAAAAATCTCTCATATTTGGAGATCTTGGCATTAGAAATCATTTGTGATAGCTTTAAGCTATAAAACATTTGGATCTTGGCCATACTCCATTGTTGAGAACTCCTTCATCTTGCATTCATCCATTCCAAATATAGTTAGTAGGGGAAGATCTAAAGTTTGGCCATGTAGCCAACTTGGAGAGATCTCTTCACTATTTTTGGGAGTAAACAACACACAATTTGATTGCTTAGAATCTAACTAGGTTCACTTTCATTAAGCATTCATGGAGTAGAGAGTAGTATATATGCTAGGGTTTGAATATTTGTTTCAAATTTATATATGCATAGATAGTTTCTTGTTTAGCTCTTATCTCATGGTGCATGGATGAGTAAAGCAAAGCTTTGAGGTTCTTTAGCTTCATTCCATAGCTTTTGTAACTTTCCATTACATACAGTTAGTTTCCATTTTATATCAATAACTAGAAATTAAACCAAAAAAAACATCAATTAACACACATTTTTACCACATCATCAAATCATTCATTTTCAAATTTCCATTATAGCACATATTTGGAAATTTACACCATAACATACATATAACTAATCATTTATTTCCCATGTTACCGATAACTTGGGCATTAAATCTAACTTTAAAATAAGACTCCACCATGCCTAAATCAACCTAACTCAATCATGCCTAAACCAAATTATTTCCACCATGCCTAAAACTAACCTAACTCAATCATGCCTAAAATGACCTGACTCCATCATGCCTAAACCAATATGTCTCCATCATGCCTAAATTGACCTAAGTCCATCATGCCTAAATGGACCTGACTCTACCACGCCTACATGACCTTAAATCTATCATGCCTAATCCACCACATTTCTACCTACATACATATAACAATGAAAATTAAAACAAGTACACCATCCATACTATAAATACCATCATCTATGAATCAAAAAGTCTATGTATACATATATGTGTACATAGATATAAATAAATGCAACCATCTCAAAAAATATCATGTACATCCTCAGTCTCTTTGGCATGCAGGATGGTATATCTCAAAATACACAAAACAAATATGGAGGTACATACCACAATCAGGCATCTCCCATCAGATATTCTCCATGGCTACCTCACCTATCTCCTCCTCCTCCTCTTCTCCTATGTGGCATCCTCGCTAACATCTCGGTGCCCACCATAGGCCTCAATCTAACCTTTGATAACCCCTCACCTGGAGCTATCCTCATGTACTATTAGCCTCGCCTTGACCTTATCCCAAGACTCACAACCCCCTGTACTCTCCACACTATGCATGCGAGACCTGGTCCTCTCACTCGAGGCCTGCTATGCTATGTACTCTGTATAGGAGGGGACATATATCCCTGAAGCCATCAAGTGATCCTGATAATATCATGCCTCTCCTAAGGCATCCCTGAACCTAGCCATAGGTACTATTTGAGGTGAAGCCATTTTCTTATGACCCTATACCTATCTCCCGGGACCCTATCCTCTGCTTTACCTATAATAAGGGACCCTATCCCTATGCCTATCTCTATCCCGCCCCTATCTATAAAATGGGACCCTGTCCTCCGAGTCTATGTGGGCACCTACCTATCTTTGAGCCTATGGGAGTTCCTATGCATGCACTGGCCTGTAGGGCCATAATCTATGCCTGTGCGTGCACTAACAAACTAGCCTTGTAACCCTAAAACATGTGCCTACAATGTGAAAACTTGTACCTCTAACCATGTAAGATGTCCCTTCACTATCCCCAACTATGTGACCAGAGTCACCACCTACCCCTATAGGGCATTCCTTTGAACATTGATGGTCGCCAAGTTTGGTTGCCTCGGCCTTGTTGGTATTGCTTGCATCTATGCTACCCACCACTAGTTGTACCTATCAGTAAGTCTGACATCATCAATCCATCGGTCCACCACCTACTCCTCTTTCCTTGTAGGCACCATTGGCTATGGTAGAGGCATAGGCCTCTCCATGTTGTCCCTCCTATACTATGGAAATGGTGGAGGTATATCCTGGGAAATCCCAACTGTCTCCTAACCCTATCTATGGGGATCATCTCGTGCTCACCAGCACGACATCCCTCTATCCATCTCACTAGTTATAATCCATCCATCTCCATGGCCATTTGTCTGTATGAAGGAAATCCAACATAGGGTCTCCAAATGATGTCCACATCGGAAAACCCCTCTAGTAAATGCTTGTAATAGGATACATCATGTGTAGTCTTGGCATCTCGGCACCCTCCAATCATAGATACCCATTGCTTGTAACTCACCCACACAAATCCCGACTCAAATGCATCAAGTTGGGTCATGCCTACTAGACACACACACACACACGATGTGTTCATATGCCAAACATTGTAGTAGGAAGATACAGCAGCATAGCATAGGCTAAACCGCCACAATCGCCCATAGGCCCATAACTCTCTATACAACTACACCAAGAAGGCTGGTGCCCATGTAAACCAGGTTCCTATCCTCCATCATATCATGTAAAACCCCCATCAATGATCATGGGAACCTCCCACCCTCTGCATCTGGTAGTGAAAAAAAATAGCACACTACCTCCATCATCAGAACTACTAGCCTCATCTCCTCCGGATGGGCTCGATACATATCTCCATAACTCATGTTGGTGTTATGGAACCTCAACTCAAATGTCCTCACCAAACACTATTAGAATCAACACCTCAAACACCTATAAATAAATAGAATACACTTGTTCCCTACTATTAGTAGCCGTAGGATCCTATACACATCCTCCAAGGTGATGGTCATCTCACTGTTGGAAAACAATGTGTTAGTCACCGAATCCCATCTATCAATGAGGGTGACCATCAAACTCGGCTCTCAGACTACATGTCCGTAGCATCTTACCCCAATCAAGCCAACCTCTACAATATGTTTCCACTCCTTTGTTGTCGCTCCCGCATACTGCTACTAATATGGGAGTACCCTATCCCACATCCATAAGTGGTCCCTCACCTACATCCAATAAACCATCACATTATTAAACCTTAACCATACCCACATTCACCCTTGACCTACCACCTATTACCCTACCTATTTTCATTCAACATTACCTTCCTATCTCACCCAACCACCCTTACTCATCTCCTAGCCCATTTTTCTCTCAATTCATCTTAGTAGGCATTAAGCGGGCATTGGTCTCCCAAAATGGCATCGATTATCACATCCATGACCAATTCCGCTAACTCCCACCGACATCAGCTAACCCTTAATCGACATCATCACCTTTGTCATGGTGAAAAACTTAAAACCCTACCCTATTTCTCTCAAAATTCCCCATTTCTCCCTAACTACCCACCCATTCCTACCCAAATCAACCCTCAACCCCTCCCCCACCCTCATTCACCTAACTACACCTTCCTACATTCCTATTTCACCCATTTTCTTCCCAAATTCAAAATTAATTCCCCCCCAAAAACCCATTTTACCCTAACCCAATTTCTATAAACAAATCTACCTAACAAATGAGGAATGGGATCAAATCTTACCTCGTCATGATTCTGTCTCCATGGGGGCATGTTTGGCCACTATGCCAGTGGTCCACCCAAACCTTCTCCCACCTCTTCCATGTCCAAATCACCAAATCCAATCCTCCACTCTACCCAATCAAATCAACCACACCGATCTCATGGACCCATCTAGCTGACTCCTCTCACCAACCAGTACTCTCCACCTCAGCTAGGTACGCTACCTTGTCCTTTTCTCCATGATAGGTGAAAAAGTTAAAAGTGATCTGTTATTTTCTCAGAAGTCACATGACAACAATGATTCCGTAAAATACAAAATTTTTACCTTATAAACCCAACCCAACCTAACCAACGTCGGTCAGGGTCATGCCCTACTAAATTGATGACGGTTATACCTAAATTGTTTTTGTCAGTTATCTACCATTTCACTTATAGCCCATTTTTACCCATTTTTACCTACAAATTATCCAATCCCACCACCGTTTGACCTTACCCACCCTTATTGCAACCTACCTACAAGCCTCCATTACCTACACCTGTCCTTATTTGTGTTTAGGGCCTTATTCTTTTACCCATACCTTAGCCCACTGTGTCGTGACCTATATGCATGGACGCGAACACTATTAGTGACCTTTGAACCAATGTGCTTGTTATACCTTGCGATGTTATCACCCATGTTGTTTGACCTAATGACCTTACCTTGCCTATTGTCATGTTGTTTATCCCAACCCACCCTTTGGTGTACCAAAACATACCTAAATGTTCATGCACCTGGCTTGCATTGTGCTCCCATACCATATCCTATACCTTAGATAACATAATCACTTCAACCTTGTTTGGATAAACCTATCGACCTTGGATGATGTAGAGTTTGCAAGCTCTTCAATCTGGTACCATGTTGCAGTTTATACATGTGTGTGCATTTTACTATCACTACCTTTGACCTTGGCCCATTTCCCTATTTTCCCAATTTGACCTTTACCCCATTACCCCATCTACCCACCTTCATCTTCATCACACCCACTTTTTATCAAACCACTCACCGATTTTGTCTTCCACCTCATCAGTTCCTAGTTTGAGGGGGATCACCTTCACCCACACATGGGGCAACCACATCTTATTTTTGTCAATGATCACTTACCAATACAAGCTATGCAACAAAAAGGATAAAATTGTAGACACCAAAATTGGGTCACACTCCCCTTGGCCCCCCATCGAATAACCAAATCAAACATATTCACCTAACGATGGCCCCTTCCACCCCACATTAATATTAATTTAATTAACTTAATTAAATTAATACCCATCCTCATAATATTCATTACTTAATTATTTTAATTAAGATAATTTCCACCTCACCCCTCCACCTCACCTAGACACCTCACCTAGCCACCTCACCCTAGACCTATTCTTGGCATGTTTCCATAACTAACTAAGACTTGGTCCCACTTACCTTAATGAGCTAAGACTTAGTTCAACCCTAAAAATCAATTCCTATTATCCCTCTAACCACATTCCCGCTCATGAAAAAGGAAACTTCTACTTTGATTCGGGAGAATAGACAAATCTGGCGGAAATGATTTCCAAGATCTATTATTTTTAGTAAACCTAGGGAATCCCACCTTAACCAATGCCAATCAACCCAAAACCATCGTCGATTACCATTTATTCACCTTAGAAACCTTGTTTTTGGGTTGGGAATTTTTGTAGATTAGAGAGAGGATAAGAGAGTTGTATACGAGAAGAATCAACATCTTTTCGAGCACCAGGACATCCACAACTAACACCAAGATAGATCCAAAGGTATTGCACTCACGGAAGCATTCCAGGAAGCACTACCATTACACCAAATACCATTCTTCCGATCATTTATTATCACTATTTAGTCATCAAACCTACATCACAAGTAAGTGTACCTTTTACCAACATAGTCTATTATAGAATATTAGCCTTTATTACTTGTGTTATTTTTATACTTTGCATGTTCATTTCCCATCTTTACCTACTTGTAGACTCAGCCATTCCTCTACCCACACCACCAAATCACCCATTCTTGCTTGTTACACACCTCTAAGTATACCTCAGACCTTTACAAACCTCCCTATCCACCCTTCCATCTCTATCCAACCTCATATCAACCCCTGCAACTAGATTTCTTTAAGTTTCTTTTATTTCGACCCTATGGATGCCAGTTACCTATGACCATCATCAATTTTGTCTAAACCATCATCGGTTATATAAATACCGACATCAGTTTTTGTATCTAGTATCTTTGCCAAGAATATAGCCAAACAAACTCCTATCAAGTGACCCAAACAACCCGTAATCACACCTCGAATAGTTCCAACACCTTGAAAACTACCTACCCTTCAAATCTAATCATATCCTATCCTATTATGTTGGATTTGTTTGTTGTACTTGGATGATATACCTCAATAATATCAACTACAGTAGGACTTTTCTTATCTCTCACATTAAGTTGTTTTAAACAATGGATTAATAGCCTTCTAGGGAGTATCACACTTCTCGGATCTAGCACACACTAGGTAGTCCACTATCATATATTATTTAACTCTTCTTTTGTGGTCTTGTTTTCTATTTCAAGTAGTTCCTCCTAGCCAAAAGGAATCTCTCACAGTTAGCATCAATTGAGAAGTCAACATGTGCGCATCAACCTCAAAAACAACACAACAGTACTCCTCCTTGGCCACTACCATTATCTATTTCATCTCAATAACGTAAATAAAATGGTGAAATAGTGGGTCAAAATGCCTTGATAGTGGTTCGTACAGAGATGATGAATATTAAAAATTTGATCAAAATAAATGTTGAAAACAAATATAGAACTTACTTTGGGATACTATATTTTATGTGAGGATTGTAGGGAGATAAAAAGGATGTGGATGAGGGTAAATATGATGAGGATATTGATTGGATGATGGTGAATTGACAGGGTTAAATGTGATCGGGGTAGGGTTAATAATTTTATAAGCTAAGTGGATAGGTAGAGAGCTTTGAATGACAACTAGAGATAATAGATGTGATGACATATTTCCAAAGCAATATATATATCAACAAGAAAAGCTAAATAAAATGATGAGATGTGTTGAAGTGAACTTGAAATATTCAAATCTCCATAAATGACATGAAAAGGATGTAATTATGCTTCAGTTGAAGGGTTTTGATTACAATAAGAGGTAAAACTCACAAGATAGTAAGAATATCAAAAATTTCCATCCTTTTGAGAGGTGGGATAACATTATATTTATAGGGTGGATAGTGACTCATATGAGTCACCGAAACTAGAGTGGACTACACACTTGGGAGGGAGGTTAAGGTGAGGTTTTACTTGAGAAAAAGGGATAAAAGTTTTAAAATGGAGTCGAAAGATATTTTAGGGTTGCATGGTACCATGGGAAGGAATAAATGGTAGTGTAAGGATAAGAGGTTAATTAGTAAGGGTAGTGGGAATCTTAGGGATATTAAATGGGAGGTTTTAGAGAGTTTTATTATGGTAAATCTTGGTTTAATTATAATTAAATATGACTAGGAATAAATTAGGGAGGATGGAAGAAAATAGAATATGGGATAGGGCTTAATAGTGCTTAAATGGGATGAGAGGGAAATATGAATTTAAATGGGAAGAGAGGTATGAATGTGTGACAAGATAATAAAGGGAGTGAATGCGGGATGAGGGATAAGGGGAAAAAAATGTGTCTACATTTTCACCTTTTTTTTAGAAGTTTGTATTAAACAAGCCACGAGACAAAAACTAGAAGTGATGAGAGGTGATGGTGGAGGTTCTCCCCTAAAACCAGGGATCAATGATATGAATGGGAATTGATTACTATATTGAAATAGATTTATGGGAAAAGTAAGGATGAGGTGAGAAAAGAGTATAAAGAGATATAAAGATGCTCTATGTGAAGAGGGATAACCATAATAAGATAAAGATAATAAATTAAATTTAAAAAGAAAAGTATGGTGGTGAGATTACAAACATGTCTGTAGGGACATAACACAAACTCCGATGGAGGAGAGTTGATGACCTATGGACCCTATGATTTTGTAGAGTTCACTGCAAGATGGATGGAATCTAATGGGAATTTACTTTGACGGATGTGTAAATCATGGGACCAATGGCTCATACAAAGATATCAAAATATGTGTAAGCAAATGCAAGGATGGTCAAGATAAGATGTCTAAAAAATAAAATGAGGAGAAATGTATGCACTATCCTTCAAATTTTAGGAAGCAAAAATATGTGTCTTGACAATATGGAAATGAAAGATGGCAACAATTATGGGCATAAGATGAGAGATGGTTCCCAAAAGGAAACAAGAGGATGGATTCAAAGTTTGATGCTATCTATGATGAAATATGTGTAAAATAGATTTTCAAAAGATAGAAAAAATAACTATGCAAGATAAGGAAAGGGGTGTTATGGGTGAAACACTAGCTTGAAGGGGAAGAAAAGGTAACTTGATAAGGATATTGGATGAGACTAGATAAAACATGCACAATATAGTTGGGTTGATGGTGAGTGGGTGAGTTGAAGGTGACTTGGTATGGGTCAAAGGAAACTATGACAAGTCGATGAAAACTGGGGTGACATGACTATATAAGCGCCAATGATGACCAATAGGGCTCATTTCAATGAAATGAGTTGTGATTATATAGAGATCTTACAGATATACAATTTTGAGATTCGAGCTAGATTGAAGTCAACGAAGAAGAGAGAAGCACTAGAGGACTCATAGAGTGATAAGATCCTAAACTCTAGCTTAGTTTTTAACTTAGTTCATATTTTTCATGTTTTTACAATTTTTATTTTGAAATGGGCATTAAGAGAGAGGTTGGGAATGACTAGACATGGTCTTCATTGTCTAGGAAAGGCAACATCAACTCTACATAAGGTCACCATCCTCCGAGGATAAAGATGCATCGATTGGTAGGGTTAGTGTCAAATGGATAGATAAGGGTTTTATTGATTTTGTTAGATAGAAAATGATGTTTTTTAATGATTGGATATTAATGGGTACATGTTTGATTGGTTTTGTAGGCCATAAACATAATATATTTGAGATACTTTGAGTCCTAGCCATGTTTGAGAGGATCAGTGGGGATGTGACATATCTAGAGTGGGATCATCTATGGGAAATTAGATTAGGAAGATTTTTCCATTATCAGAGGCTGCCTAGAGACAAAGGGTTGATGATTGCATTGATAGACTAATAGTATTTGAGTACCAATACCTTTTGGTTTAGGACAGGAGATATGATAATTACACTAGAGGATGTGTATTGCATCTAGAGATTATTGATACATGGGAAATTAATATTTCCCATTAGAGAAGAGAGGAAGATGGGTGTGTTTACATGGTTGTTTGAGATGAGGCCCCAAATATTTATTTTTTTTAGGTACATTCCATATTGAGTTATGATATCATCCATTGAATCAAGGAGTTGACTTATATGCTTGATTATGATAGTGATTTCATGTTATGCTTTATCAGATTTAGGAGGATCTAAATTCATTTAGACACTAACAGGGGTGTTTGCCAACATTCTGGAGCATGAGATATTTTTCTCATTTGGGGAAACTTTCTTCACTCAATTGTATCATTAGCTCTATATGTATGTCACGAGATGAATTCATGATTACATATGGGATTTATAATACACTATTTGGCCTATGAGCATATAGTTATGGTGAGGCCACTAGGGCTTCCATGGGTTACAAGAAATCACATAGAGATGAAAGTAGGATTTATTAGATCAACACCGATGAGGTTCATAGAGACATGGAGGAGTGGGGTTATGATTGATATATAGAGATTGGAGAGAGTGGATGTAGAGGATGTGAGATGGAGACTGTATAGAGGGTTTCTAGCATGGCCGGGAAAGACATCAAGATAGTAGGTACAAGGAGGGTGAGATGGGTGTATGAGCGGAGGTAGGAGATGGTGGAGGTAGTTTAGTTTATATGATTCATAAGGTAGTTTGGATTATTTTAAATAGTTCCTACAAAATCTATCAGATATAGACGAGATGAAATAGATAGGGATATTCCTAATAATGTGATGGAATATCCATTGGTGGAGGAAGGGGAGAAAACTTTCCACATTGGCACCTTTCTAGTGTAGTGAAATTATCATTTTCTTTTAATATCATGTCACTGAGATTAAATTTATTCTTTTTGACATGTTTGTTATAAGCACACTTGATACAAACTTAATAAACCTAATGATGTTGAAAGGTAGTTAGGTGAAATTCATCTAAAATTTCAAGTTGTGTTAGATGCTCCTGGAAATAGTCCTCATCAAAGTTGAAATCACAAAGAAAAACTAACAACAATGAGATTTTAAGTACGAGAGGGAGAATGACCTTAGAGCTATAGACGATAGATAATGGATTACTTCCCATAGAGGTAAATATTTTATTCCAGTAATCCTAATGAGTGAAGGGGATATGAAGATGAAAATATCAACCTATCTTATTGACACTTTTAGCGATAATGTTGTTAAGAGTCTTGTTAGAGGCTTTGGCTTGGTTGTTAGATTGAGGATTATAAGGAGAGGAGAAGCTAAGATTGGTATTAAAGGAGTTGTAAAGCTTCTTAAAATATTTTTGTAAGGACTTTCCATTTCCTTGATGATTTTATGAGGAATGCTGAAATGATATAGATGTGTTGATAGACAAAGTCAAGTAATTTTTTAGCTTTGTTAGATACGAGAGGAATGGCTTCCACCCATTTAGTAAAGTATTCGGATATGGTAATAATAGAATGATGGTTCTGGGAAGAATGAACATTGATGAGGCCAATGATGTTTAGTCCCCATTGTGAGAAAGGCCATAGATCTTGATCCAGATATAAGTCTTGACTAGTGATACAAATAAGATTGGAATGTTGTAGGCATTTTAAGCACCTTTTAACATACTCAGAGAAGTCTTGATTGAGGGTAGGCCATTAATATCCCAAGAGAAGAACACACTTGGAAATGTTTAAATTGATGAAGTGTCCACCATATATGTCCTCATGGACCTCTTGGATAATGCATTTAGATTCATGAGATTTAAAGCATCGTAGGAGAATATCATCGAACACATGTTTGAAAAACGATGCTTCCAAGGATAACGTAATGGGTATCACATTGAGGAAATTACCTCCTACAATTTTTTGATAGCTCATAGTGGATTTTAGAGTGGGAAAGATAGTCGAAGATCTTAGAATACTAGTGATTAGATTAATTTGTGTCGATAATGTCAACATGAGGAAGCTCACTAGTGTGAGATGGTTGATGGATACACTGAACAATAATGGAGACTTTAGATTCTTCCGTTGTCAAAGGGATGAGAGATGCAAGATAAGCCATGGTGTCTATAAAATGATTAGATGAATGAGGGATAGTATAGATGGTGTAATAATCAAAGGATTCCAAGAGGAATTCAATGAAGTCATTGTATTTCTAAAGTAATTAATTTTTACATTGATCATAGGTTCCCTTGATTCGATTGATGATGAGATGAGAATCACCATGGATATCAAAAATTTGAATACCAAACATGATAGAGGTTTCAAGGCCTAAGATAAGAGCTTAATACTCACCCATGTTGTTAGTTCACTCGAGGTTATGCTTGTAGGAAACGTGAATAGGAATTTCCTAAGGAGGAATGGTTATTATTTCAACATCTCCCCCTTGTCAACACTTAGATCCATCAAATAAAAGTATCATATACATGAGATAAAACTCATGATCAATGGTGTGGATAGATTCGTCAAGAAATTTTTAGTGAGAAAGATTGTTTTCAGGAAGATTATCTTTAGCAATTTGATCAACGATAGCCTATCCCTTGATCAATTTATGAGATATGAACTTTAGGTAAAACTTGGGCATGAGTGTGAGCCATAAAGCTATGTGATCATTATGATAAGGCTTGGAATGTATAGTTTTAATAAGGTTGAATCTAGTGACAACATAGGTTTTGTGATTGAGGAGATAATGATAACATTTTGAAGTGGTAAAGAAGATACCATAACACATCTTTTCAGCATCAGTGTATCATGTTTTACAATCATGAATGACATGACTAATATAAAAAATATTTTGTTATGTTCCCTTTATGTTCTAGTGTGCCAACATGGCACCTAGAGCATTATTTTAGATAGTTATATAGAGAAAGAAATCCCCCTCACATGGAGGTGTGATCACAAGTCAAGATAGAAGATATTTATTGTGATCATCGAAGGGCTTTTGGGAATTGACATCCCACTTGAAATAGGTTTCTTTGTGAAGGAGATGATGAAAGTGCTCGAAATGAAATGATAAAGGGGTGGACTGATGTCGGCCTTGGAAACTAAGAATCTGATTAAGAACATAAAGGAGAGACATCTCAAAGATGGCCTTTATATTGATACAATTAATTTCAATTCCCCGATAAAGAAGATGAAGCTAAGGAGCTTATCTGGTTAAAAATTTGAACACACACTTTGCAACATTGAGAAGGAGGAAGAAGTGGATAAGATGTACAAAGGGGATGGAAAGTTTTTCCTATTAACACTTGGATTTACCCAAGTTCATCTGAATAATCCTCTACTATTTTTTATATTATATCATGAAATATATAAGGTATATGGCAACTGATAAGTGGCCCTTTATTTTCAAACCAAAGGGCATAACACTGGGATGCATATGACACAACTTTTTTTTGACCAATTTGGCATTAGGGATGGTAACAATGTTATCGATGACCATGCTAGGATCAATGAATGGCATGTTAGGATATGACCAATGAGAAGGAGAAGCTATACTCAGTTACAAAAGAGGTAAAGGCTTATAACTCTTTGGGATCAAGAGATTGGACAACTTTGAGGATGTGGGGATCTTGTGGAGTCCTTATATTGATGTCAATGATGGATTCATTAAGAAGGTTGTAATTTTCATGAGGTAAGGACTTATGGAGATGATAATATTTTTCCAACATGTAGGAAAGAATGGATTCATCATCACTACACTAAAGAAAATCGATGGTAGGGGAGTTCTTGTTCACCATATTAGATAATTGAAGAGAAAGGGACCTAGTTTCACCTTCATCTTTATAGTGATTGTGGATATCTAATAAAATGTAAGGATGAAGGGACATAGTTTCATCCACGTCCCACGGGATGGTTGGATGAGGAAGGAGATGATGGTTGTATATCGATGTGGGATGTGGAAGAATTGTATGGAGAAGAAGTGGTGGGGTCTTATTTTAATCCCAATCCAAATATCTCATGGGGTATTTGGGATTTTTTGAAGAAAAGATCATGTATGGATTACTCATAACATTCAAGACCAAATACCTTCCACACATAGTGGTGGAGATAGGTATCAGAAAAGGATTTGTTTTAGAGGAATTCAAATTCATTAATATATGGATTGGCATGAGATTGATCATTAGTATGAGAAGAAGTGGTGAGTTATTTTTTGAATCCCAATCCAAACATCTCATAGGTTATGTAGGATTGGTTGAAGAAAATATCATGTATGCCTTACTCCTAACATCCAAGAACAAACACCTTCTAAGCATAGCGGTGGTTATAGGAACAAGTGAAGGATTTTTTGTAGAGGAATTCAAACCCATTGGTATATGTGTTGGCATGAGTTTTATCATCAGTGCGATAAGAATGATGATTGATGCCACCATAGAAAATATTATTTTTAGAAGAGGTGATTTGAAGGAAATGATATCCCTAAAATTAGTTTGACACATAGATATTTATCAAGTCTACTACTTTTAGATTAGGTGTTAGAAGAGAATTGAGGGAGAGGAGTTCATACTCCTCTATTGAGAGAAACTACATCACATTGTCAATAGATTTGTCGGTGGGTATCTCAAATGTAGGTACAAAAGAACTATTGGATGGTTTGTAATATGGATTTGGTTGAGGTATGAGCACATAGTTTGGCTGATAGTTCATATGAATTTTTTTCAAGGGAGGAAGGTCAATGGGGAGTTTATGGATTTTACCCTCTTATTCATACTTGATACAACGAAGAATAATGGATGGGATGCAACGCATGTCACAAATCTAAAGGCATCCAAATAAGACATTATATTGAAAACCCCCCTCAATAGTTTAGAATATTTCGAGGAGTTTTTAATCAACGCAGATGGGGAGGATAATTGTTCCCAAATTAGAGGAAATAATGTCATTGAAATCTCGAGAGGACCATGGTTGATTGGGAGATAATGGTGTTAGGAAGATTAAGTTCATTGAATGTGTGGGATGAGATGATATTGATTCTAGCACCATTTCCAATCATAGATCAACGGATGAAAGTGTTATTAATGTGAACTATCATGAAGAGGGGGAGATCATGATCTTTGAGAAGAATGTCAAGGATAAAAAATTCATCGAAGGAGATGGTGAAAAAAGCCACAAGAGCTTTAACAAGGGGCACAAGGGGTGAATGATCATTAGATGAGATTGGGATACACTACAAGGATTCGATGAAATACATTATATGGGTGGAAGATATTTGGATGATCTCATAGAGGGACATATTAATGGTAGATTGATGTAGTTTTTTTATGATGATTTGTTCAATGGTTGTATGATTTTTGGTTTGAGGGGTAGGTAGGATGGACACCTTATCCTTTGATGAATAAGGGAATGGATTGGGCTCATTAGAAGGATCACTGATGAAAACCTTTCATTTTTATAGGGTATATGGTTGAGTTTCTAAGGGAGAGATTGAGTGGTGATATGGATGAAATTATTATAGAGTGGGGCTACCTCCTTGGAAGGGGTACAAGCTTATGGTAGGATTGTGACAACAGGTATAGATATAGAATCCATATAAGTTGTGCACTTGATTATAGGATTGGTCTAGGATTTATATGTCATGGTGGATGGAAATGGCTGGTATTCTTCTATAATAAGGTTATCCTCTTCTAAATGGTTTACGATGATGGTTAATAGGGCCCTATAATGCTCTCTATGTCATGTATGGGGACAAGATGATAGGAACATACGGTGTTGGAATAAAACCAAGTGGGATTAGGCCCATGTGGCTCAAATATTTTATAGGATGGAGGATGATCATGGATGCTTAGATGATATGTTGAAGGATTTCGGTATAGGATACATGGAGGTTTTAGATGATGAATTCTCATAGACGTGGGTTTCTTTAGTGTTGGAGATGATGATTAAGGTAAGAGATGAGTGTTTCTCCTATGAGGATTTGTAGGGGCCTATGATTATGATGTGGATGTGGAGGGAAGATTGGATTGTTTCATTCAAACCTAGAAGGAGTGGTTTATTTAAAATTATATTTAAGAGGAGGAATAGATGATTTCAATTTAGATTGATTGGTGGTGGGGGACTTAGATAATGTCAATTGAGATCAAAAAAAGGATAGATGATTTGGATTGATATTGGGTATTTATGGGTGGTTTGGATAAAGGGAATTTTCCTAAAATAAATGTTAGTGACCCTAAGATAAATTTTTAGACGTTGGATGGCTTAGATTGAGGGGCTTGTAAAGAGGGAAGCTCTATTTTCTTATGTTGATGAGTGAGATATTTTTAGATGGAGGTACCAAGGTTCCTAGGTTTTTATTTTGATGTTTTAACCTTATCGGGTGATTAAGATAAAATACAAATATTAATATATTTACACAACTAATAAATAGACAACAATCCACTTTTACTTTTCTATTTATTTTGAGGATCATTCCTAGTATAAATAATTCCTTATTATTTCCTATGGGATAAACATTTTTCTTGATTGATCATTAGGTTCCATTACATACCCTTATTTTGATACTATTTCATTCAGCCAATGTTCACTCTTCATTCAACTTAACTAACACACAATTGTTCATCCTTAATCATTGGTCTTCTTGACTAGTCTCCTTTCTTAACATACAAGTTTTGGGTGTTTGTCCTTATCGAATACCTCCAAGCCTAGTAACCCTAGTACGCACTACATCTGACAAGTTAATTTACAACTTTCATTTAACAAAAATATTCTATATATTCAATATTCCTTAGCTAGCTTCTAAATTCTTCATCTAGTCTCTTGAGATCAAGACTCTTGCTAGTAGCAACATTATGGCTTCTAGAGTCTCTTGATTACTTCTTATGTCTCCTCCTCTATTTCAACACCACTCACAACACCATCGATCTAATGAATAAATGCTTTCAAACCTTCAAATATCCACACTGCTCTCCTTATCACAAACTACCCCTACATGCCCCTTAATACATGATCTGATGCTCCACTCACAAAAACAAGATTTTAGGGCTACTCATGAAGTATTACCTCATTCAATAGATTCTCCAAAGGTCAATACATAGGTAAATGTTCCCTAAACTTCCTAGGATCATGACATAAGTTTTCCAAAGTATTTCACAACTATGTGAATGGCGAAAATAAAGTCTATATGTGTAAATGGTGGATGTTCAAAGTTGTAGTCAACCCTAGGAGGGACTAGGTCAACTCGCAAGACACAAAGCAGTGGCAAGTATGATCCTGCAAAGGTGATGTTTATAGGTTTTTACCTCCAGTATTCATCATTTAAAGTCATCTTCATCTTTGTATATGAACGACAAAAAAAATTTCCACTGTAAGTCCTCGGGCCACCATGTGGCTTCCCACCATTTTTCCCCTAGTCAACTCGGGTGAGTTGATAGAGTATCCATTGAGCTATATGGAGAGTTATGAGAAAGTTGTAATTGCATTGCAAGGGTGAGATCTACACGAACTATGAATCAAGCCATTCATCGATTCATATTGCTACGTTGGAGATTTTAGCTATGCATTGCACTAGCAATAAGCTACTCGACCTAGCTATGTCAACGACTTGGTAATTTGATACTCATCAGCTGACAAAAGCTTTAGGATGTGGCCCGAAGCCACATGTTCATTGGGTGGTTGAAATCCTTTTTAAGGCTTGCCTTATCTCATCACCATATAAATGTTGGATAACCCTCATCCACATTACCTCACTATGGTAAAAGGATGAGAAGCTCGTTGGTAGACAATGGTGGGTTAGAAGACTTGGCGAAAGTGAACAAGGACATGGCACATAATGGGTGACAGTAGGCTCGGGACGTGGCTCCAGTGTAGAGGATGGGGTTCTGACATGTCGAGGTCGGAAAAGAGCCTAGGGAATAGGTGTTGGTGAGAGACCATGGGGACGAGTCAGTGACAGATGACAAAGGAGAGGATTGAGTCGAGGTCAACAAAGAATGATGCCGACAGGATTTTAAACGCAACCACCTCCATCTCGAATCAAGCACCTTAATCAATCCACCATGGCTATGAGATAGTGATAAGGCCATCTGAGATTCATGAGTTCATAGTGATAAGGATCTTAAATACATATTTTGGGCCCATTACCACTATAAAAGGCTCTTGACACCCCTCTCTTATGGTCATACAAGCTCATTTGTCAAGCTTAGTCTCTCCCAAGCATAAATCGAGGAGCTAGAATTTTGAGGGAGCATTATGGATAACTCCTATATTATTATAGGAATCATTATTTTTATAAGTCCTATTATTATTATTATTAATAGGAAAATATGGTGGTGTTATAATGTTTAGCCATAATAAAATGTGAAGGCCCATATTTTTTAGAATTAAAGACCTATATTTACTATAGGCATATTATTGGAGCATATAATTAAATGCCTATTTATAGGCATTGGATAAGTCCTATAAGCGATGAAGCTCCAAGTTCTTTCCAAGAACCACTACTTTGAGCCCAAGATGAGAAGGACAACTGGTGAAATTCAATGGCGATTGTGGCAACATTATGAAGATAGAAGACCCATTTTAATATAGGCATTATGGAAAGATATTAAGACCTATATCATATAGGCATCATCTTCATTAAGGACCGATATTATTTGTTATCAGAAAAATGAAGATAAGACCTATTATTTTTAATAGGCAAAACATTGTTATTGGGATTTATTTAAACTACCCAATAGGCCACATTTGAGCCATAGTTTAGAATGTAGAGCCTGGAGAATCAATTGGGGTGCCATCTGGAAGACCAGGTAGGTATACCAAAGGACTTTATGCTCAAGGAGAATATTGGATCAAATATTCTATAAGTCAGGGTAGCTACTTGGTGTTCAGGTTCATGTTCCTTTTTGTATTCAGTATTATCTTGCTTTGATTGTATTATTCATTGTATTCATTAAGTAGATAATATATTGGTTGTATTAAAGAACTCGAGATGTACGTATTTTTGAACTCATTATCAACCTATGTGCAGTGTATTTTATTTCTTGCACGCGCTTGCTTTAAGTTGATTTTAATGGGTAAATTCAGAAAATAATTTAATGCATATAGGTGTCCAAGGTCAAGTAAAATTTTTGTCAAATTTCAGATCATGTTGGTATCAGAACAGGTGATCGTACTTACAAACTTGCTATTCTCCAAACAAGATGATAAGTACAGGTTGAGTTGACAGTGATGGCAATAACTTATACTTGTGATGTCCAAATTAGTGGGATAGGCTAAGGGAAAGGTTTAACATACTCATTATTTACCTCACATTTATATCTAGATTATTCTGTTATATCTCATGTGCATATGGGAGATCGTTCAATGATCCACATGGCACCTATTGAGGTAACCTAGGCTGACACCAAAGAATCTATAGATGGTAAGAAATCTAAGGTGTAATAAAAGTTGACATTTTGTTCAGCTATTGTATAGGGATTTTGAGCATTTATTTATTACTCTTATTGTAATAAAATAAAACCAAAAAAAAAGTGTGTGCTAGGTATAATTTTATTTGTAAGACCCCTTGTTGGAAATTTTTGTATACATTTAACCAATCAGGGAACAATCATAAAAAACCCAATTTTGGGGTAATGTTTATATTTTGTTATACTTGTATTTGTAAGACCCCTTAGAGGAAAAATTATTTTGGTGATTTTGCTAACACCATGAGATGTAGTATATTTTTCCTTGTTGAGTTATTTGTCTAGTAGGGAGGAGACAAATGAAGTCAATCCATGTTGCGATGCAGTGGAGAAGACAAAGTACATAAGCCACCTAATAGGAGAAATCTTCATGACAGGTTCATCATTCAAATTATTTTCCTATAAATTTGGTATTTAAGCTTATTGTACAAAGACTCCAAAAATGGAGAATTTTTACAACTAATTTTGCATGATGTATTAGGAAATGTTTTCCTTACACTTGTATTTGAAAGTTGTATAAAGACCCTTTTAAGGGCACATATCTCCTAATCAAATTTTGAGAGTCTACAGTTAGATAATCAAATATATAAAATTGGAAGATTTTTCAGCCTTTTATATACTTGAGCTCGTAGGTGTCAAGGCATTATAACCATACCGCAAAATGGTACCTGATCGACATCATCATTAGGGCTTGTATTATGTAGAGATGGAATCCATGCAATGGGGTAAGCCACCATCAAACACTTATCATTATAGTGTAGAGGCCAAGGCCTTGCAATGGGGGGTGAAGATAAGTGTCTTCTTCAGTGACACCAAAATTCTTTCTATGTAGAGGCATAGTCCATGCAATAGAATAAGGATTACCATGAGGTTTCAACATAGTGGTGTACATGCCACATGTCCCAGAGATCGAACCAAGTTTTGTATTGAATAATTAATAGTTCGAGAACTACGATATCAATTGCACATATCTCTTCAAAGTGATAGAGTTCATGATCCAACAATGAAGATATGAAATTTTTGGGACAAAAATACTTTCCCATTATGGAGCTATGATCCAGGTCATCAATATGAATGAGAGATGTTCCTTAAACTTCCTAGGATTAATATTGTGTGGAATTTGACTCTGAGAGATTTATGTCAACTATTTGAACGTTGAAAATGGAGTCCGTATGTGCAAATGGTGGTTGGTCAAAGTTGTAGTCAACCTTAGGTGGGACCAGGTCAACTTACAAGTCACGAAGTAGTGGTAAGTCTGATCATGAAAATGTGATGTTTTCGGGTTTCCACCTCTGGTATATTTTCTTTCAACATCGTCTTCATCTTCATATATGATCGACAAAAAAATTACCATGTGGACTGCCACCAATTTTCCCCAAGTCAACTCGGGTCAGTTGATAGAGTAGCCATTGAGCTATATTGCGAGTTATGAAGGAGTTGTAATTACATTGCAAAGGCAAGCTTTAGGTGAGATATGCATTGATCCATTCACCGAGTCATATTGCTACGTTAGAGATTTGAGATATGCATTACACTAGTGATAAGATAATTGACTTAGGTATATGTCAACAACTCAACAACTGGATAATCATCAGCTGGCAAAAGCTTGAGGATGTGGCCCAAAGCCATGTGCTCATTAGGTAGTTAAAAGCCTTTATAAGGCTTGCCTTATCTTATCCTTGATCGATTTTGGACAACCCCTCATCTACATTACCCTTCCGTGGTAAAAGGATGAAAAGCTCATTGGTAGACACTGGTGGGCCAAAACTCGGTGAATGGGCATGGAAAGATGGGTGACTACAAGCTCGGGACGTGGATCTAGCATAGATGATGAGGCCGTGATGTGTCAAGTTCGGTGAAGATCCCAGGGCACAGGTGGCGGTGAGATCCCATGTGGATGAGTTGTGAAAGATAGAAAAGGACGGACCAGTTGGGGTCAACAAATAATGGCACCAACAAGATTCGAACCATACCACCTCCTTCCAAATCGAGTACTTTAACCAATCCGCTAGTCGAGATAACTATGTGAGGAGTCGAGTGATAATTCTCTTTAGCACATAGTTCGGGCCCATTTCCATTATAAAAGGCCCTTGACACCCCTCACCTATGGACATACAAGCTCATTTTTGAGATTAGTCTCTCCCAAGAACAACCCAAGAAGTTAGAGCTTTGAGAGAGCATTATGGAGAAGTCATGTATTTATATAGGCATCCTTATTTTTATGAGTCCTATTATCATTATTTGTATGAGGAAAATATCATGGTTTTATAATGTGTGGCCATAGTAAAATGTAAAGGCCCACATTTTTTAGAATTAAATTCCTATATTTAATATAGGCATATTATTAGAGAAAATAATTAAAGGCCTATTTATAGGTGTTGGATAAGTCCTATAGGCGATGAAACTCCAAGTTATCTTTGAGAATCAAAACTACTGAGGACAAGCCCAGACGAGAAGGACAATGGTGAAATTCGATGGTGATCGTGGAAACATTATGAAGAGAGAAGACCCATTTTAATATAGGCATTATGGAAAGATACTAAGACCTATATCATATAGGCATCATCTTCATTGAGGACCGATATTATTTGTTATCGGAAAAATGAAGATAAGACCTATTATTTTTAATAGGCAAAACATTGTTATTGGGATTTATTTAAACTACCCAATAGGTCACATTTGAGCCATAGTTTAGAATGCAGAGCCTGGAGAATCAACTAGGGTGCCATCTGGAAGACCAATCGGTATACCAAAGGACTTTGTTCCTAAAGGAGAATACTGGATCAAATCTTCTATAAGTTAGGGTAGCTACTTGGTGTTCAAGTTCATGTTCCTTTTTGTATTTAGTATTATCTTGTTTAGATTTTATTTTTCATTGTAGTCATTAAGTAGATAATATATTAGTTCTATTGAAGAACCTGGAGACGTAGGCATTCTGTTGAACTTTGTTATCAACCTATGTGTAGTGTATTTTAATTCTTACATTTATTTAAGTTGATTTTAATGGCTAAATTAGAAAAAGAATATAATGCCTATAGGGGTTCAAGATCGAGTAAAATATTTTGGTCAAATTTCATATCAATAGCTTTCTTACCAGCCCTTAATGTGCATGTAAATTTTCGTGGTCTAACTCTTTGTACAACTCCTACTAACTTGCCTTTTGTATTTTACTTGTAAACCCTCAACTAGGTCTTATATAACCTACTATCATACACAAATTCCTATTTAGGAAGTGTTAAGAATATACTTATGGTTTTTGGGAACCCATTATTGTATTTTTCATTTATAGAAAGTTTCAAGTCTTTCCTCAAATGGTTAATGACACATTTTTGTAAATCACCCCCTTAATTAGCCCTTTGGACTATGTTCAAGCATTTCCTTCTGGACTATCAAGAAAATACATGAAAATAGCTCATATTTATTCAATCTCTTTGTATGATATCATACTAGGATCCCTTGGTAATATGTCCTAAAGTTTTTAGAGAAAATAGAGTTGGTTTGGTGCTTTAAAAGGTAAACCCTATCCTTGCCACTCAATAACCCTCATAGTGAACCCAAGGGGAGTTATTTTGGTAAAAAATTCCTAGAGCTTCAATTAAAACCACCAAGTCTTGGAACAAGGATTGTGTTGGAGGTCTTAAAAACAATCTCTTACAAAAAATTAATGATAATGAGAAATAATACATGAGTCATAAGAGACATGCCTTCTTACACGATCACAAAACAAAGTACTTGGAAACCTCACAAATATTCTTGGTAATAGGTAACCCCTATTGAAGCAAGGTATCTTGTTTTCTCATAATGAAACTACCTATGTTCCTAATGGAGGAGTATGCACTACGTGCAACAATCACATATACAAGTAACTCAAGTTATATTAATATGAATCATACTCAAATCCTAAGGATAGATTACATATTAAACCTCTATTAGTTTTAGTTCACCTTACTATGCTTGATATATATATTTTTCCTTTGAGGGATATTTCTTGGGAAGAGAATTTTTCCGTGATTACCACCTACACATACAAATCATATTCATTTAATAACAACCTATATAATTACCTTTCCATGTGATATTCACCAATATTCCACCAATAATGCTTTCACCTCTATTAGTAAAAATTATAAAATAATATTTATCCTCTTCTATACACTTTAAAATCAGTATTTCTACAAAGCTAATAGTCTCCCCTACGCAATGGTACCATTTTTATAGTTCACCCCATTCCTAAGACTAAATTTGATGTTTTGCTTTTAATGTAAAATTCATTTAACACAAGGATTAAGTCTCTTGAGAGGCAATGAATATACACCACCATTATCCTTATGATTTCCTTACAAATACATAAGTTATTTCCCCGTATAGATCTTGTGTTATCATGTAGACTCACCTCACTATTACAAATTACATAGGAACTCAAGGTTTTCAACATGTAAAATCATCAAAATACACACCTTCAAGTTCTTGATTAGCCTAATGTTGGTGATAAAAAAATTAGGTGGATGTCTCCACAAAAGTTTTATGGAGCTACACCCCTCTACATTGAATGGTACAACTCCCATTATTTAATATAAATAATCTAATCCTAATCTAAATGTTTTAAGTTGGACAAGATAGGTCGGGGATCACACAAGGACACTCCACTAAACCTGTGGAAAAATGCTTTTACTGAGGCATAGGGGAGGAAATTATAGAAAATTAGGAGGGGAGTTATTATCATGAGTAGGAAAATTTCAGAGTTCACACCCGAATTAGATAGTTCAAAATTTAATATAGAAGAAAGAAAAGGAAGTTATATAGTGAGACAGAAAAAATCAAGACACCAAGTTCTCATATTCATATATCAAAGATACAAAGTACTTGTGGCACTATGCTTACAAAGTGTATTAAAGAGTGAAATAGAATAACCATGACATGTTTTTAAAAATCATTCTTATCATGTCAATGATGAGAGGAAACCATGCATACAAAGTTCCACACATTCATACATCTTGGAAAGCAGAAACTCTATTCCTTAATTAACATTTACACTAGTTGTACAAAGAAAGGAAAAAAGAGAAAGTGGGAGAAATTATAGATTTTATTCTTTGTGCATTGATACAAAGCTCAACAACGACAATTCACAATTGCTAAAAACTTAAAGTATTCAAAATATAGAATCCACTTTGGAATGGAGAAACCATCCCAAAATATAGCAATTTGAATTGACCTCTCATCTCCCTCACATGACTCTTCATGTTCCATATTCCACTCGTGACTTTTTTTTTCCATGAATTACGTATTTAACTTATTATTTTCATAAAATACTTTTACAATTTTAAGATAGGTCACTTAAGTTAATAGGATGAAATACAATGATGAATCCCAACAAAGAATTATAAAGGAGAGAGAAAGAAGAGGGGGAAAGAGAGACAATAAGAGAAGGGAGTGATATTTTTGATGAAATATCCTCCTCATTGAAAAAATTTGAAAATTTAAACACCTTAATGAGAATTCTATGGAATGGGTACCTTTTCCTTGAATTCTTTTCCCCTTGGAACTCTTCAAAAAATGAACTTTTGTAGCTTTGCAAATGATCATAATATACCCCTTTATATGAAACACAAACGCCATTGAGTTTTTAGAAATGCTATTGAAACTTTACCATGATGATTTTGGGTGTCATTTATGATGATATCTTATGAAGAATAAGTTTGCAAACAATCCTTCCATAACTCTTTGCATCACTATCTTTTTTGAATGACACAAATCACTCCTGAGATGATGCATTTTAACACTAAATAATACCCCTTCCGAATATGAAAAAATCACCTCAAACCATGAAAAACCATTATTCTTTTGATCCTATGATTGCACCCATGAAAGGGAAACTAGAACAATCTTGTGAAATTGAATTTCTTTCTTCTTGGAACACTTTACTGCACTGGAAAAGGCAACTTACTATTTCTAGTAAGTGTCAAATTTAAAATTTCTTGATCCCACTAAGTGAATTTAGCTCTTCTAATTACCCCTGTGTAAATTTCTCTTACCTAGATTTCCCTTCTGGCATGACTTACTAAATATGCAAAGTACCACTATGACAACTTACTATTTTTAGTAAGTGATAATTTTTGCCACTTTTGTGAACTAACCAATCAATATGACCTTGTTTTCCTCCTTAATGTACACTTACTTCGTCAAAACTTTTACTGGTGAAAAATTACCTGAAATAGCACTCAACCGTGAATGAAGGATTACTATTTTCTGAAAGTGGATCTTTGGTGGTCAATTCATGAAAAAAAAAATGTTTTTGATATGGGTTTTATCCCAATAGTTATCCTCAAGAATTTCAGCTTCACCCAATCACAAGTATGAGATATTTTAAATTTCAAAAAAATTCCACGGGAAACTTGGGGGTTTATTCACTAGGACAAATATGCTTCTCACATGAAAAAAATTCTCTAGGAATGTTTAGGTGCGCTTATAAATCTTCAAAAATGCAAAAATGGTGTATCGATTTGTTCAACGGTTTGTAAGATACCAATATTTTTCATTATGTTGACTTCAATGGTTTTCATCATAAAATCTTCATTGTTTATCCATTTTTCTTCATTTTGATCCATTATTTTTTAATTTTTTTGTGTTTTCAGATCATGGAGAGTTTCAAGGAGTTATCTGAATGTAAAAATGGTGGATTTGGATTTTGAGAAATTTTGTCAGTGTATGGAGTTGTGAGGTAAAAATGGTGAATAAAATGACTAAGTATTAGTATTAATATCTTTGAAATAGAAAATTAGAGGATGGGGAACACTTTTCTATCCCTTTTTCAATTCATAAAGGGGACATGAAATTGCACTTCATCCTAAGCTTGTGACTTGGCATGTTTTCATTTGATTAGCAAATTGGGAGAGGGGGTTGAACCGAGCACCCGGGAGCTGGTTTGAGGTCACATGAGGGATCAGGGGGATTGCTAAGGATGGGGATAATATTTATGTAAAATTTACATGTAAAAAGTTACACCTCATTCTGGTCATGACAAGTGGTGTACATGTAGCGGTTAGTGGGTGAATGGTCAAACTAGTCAGTGAGAGCTAGAAGGGTAAGTGCATGGTCATATGGGTGACTAGAAGGCTTCATAGGGGTGAGGAAAATTTTATGCCCCTTATATCCATTCACAAAGGTGAAATAGGGAGATGAAATTGTGCCTTCATCACAGGCTACCACGTGTTCCATTAGAAATTTGACTAAGTGTGTGAAAACGTACCTTGTGGGCCAACTTGCAAAGACGATATCTCAAGCTCCCAAATGAATTTTTTAGTGAAATGTTATATATGATTGTGCCTCCCATAAAATCATTAAACCCAATGGAGATAGTTTTAATATCAACGTTATGACTGAATCACCTCTTAATGGATCTTTATTTCTCGAGACCTCTAATTGTGCATCAAAAGAGTGAACTACCTAGAGCAACGTATCAAGTTTCAAGAGGTCCCATTTTTTCCACCATATAGAACATTGAAAATTATTTCCATATGTAATTTTTGGCTTTCAAATCACTATGGATCTTCCGTAATATTATTTGAATTTTTCTCCTCTTTTATGGTGCATGCTCCTTTAGGCCCAATAACCAACTTTCAGTGACATGGCTCCTAAACCTCCTATTCTTTTCAAATTTTCCCTGAATCTATTCCTTGGTGTTCTAGACTCTCAAATACACCTCTATGATAAATGTTGGTCTTTATTTCTCTTTTATGATGATGTACCCAGCTTAAAAGGATAATGAAAGCCCCTTCTAAGTATGCTCGAGAACTCACTTTGCAAACCATTGCCTCTCCACATGCTTTAATGATCTTATTCATTCCTAAATAACCTAGGGAGGAATAATGAAACCACATGTGGACTCTTGGAAGGAAATAATAAACTTGACACTAAGGGTTGGGTTACTTTGGGGGTGTCTAGGGAAGGTATGACATGAAAATTTTGACACTATGGTATAGTTGTCCTGTTTTTGCATGAATTTTTCCCATGCAAAAACATAGGATAAGTTCTAGATCTATCTTGATGACATGTTCTACATCAAGTACAACAAGGACATAAATTGAGAATCCTAGAATCTCAATCAGCTTCTTCAGGGCCAGTGCCTTATCCATTGGGCTTTATGGAGTCATTAGAGGGTTATGCTATATAACTTCCCTTATTAAACACACAAATATGAAAAGGAAAACTGAAGGGAAACACACAAAAAGGAAATAACACACATGATGAGAAAGGGAAACTATGTTACGGGGAGGAGGTTATTTACAAAGGTGGGGAAATAATGTAAACATACTCCGATGATGAGTTGAGAGAAGTACATGCCATCATGAAACAAAGAACTGAAATGTGATCTTCAAAGCACAAAAATCATTATATGATCAAACCATGCTCTTATAATGGCTTTTCATGGTTGAAAATAAGAATACCGATTAACATTTCATCTTCATACTCATACTGCAGTGAGAAAATTATTGCATCTGATGAAAATTAGTCATCTTCTTGAAACACTTTCCTTTTGGGTCTTATTCTTGACACTCTGTAATCATGACATGCCATTTCCCCATGAATTTAGGATTGGGAAAGTTGATCTCTTCATGGATATAGTTTTCATCCTTTAATTTTATCATGATGATATCTATTGAATTCGCATGTCCCTTTGAAGGAGTGAGGAAATTTTGACTTTCTTCAGCTTCTTTGAACATATCACTTTATTGCTCTGAAAAAAATCTTTCAAGAGTATAAATTACATCACTAGGCTAGAGGTTTTCATTATCCTTGAGAAATTTTTGCAACATGGAAACATGTTCAAGAAAAATATTATCATGCATGATGGTGAGTAAAAACTAATATTTAATTCCTTGATGAGATTTGAATTCACATTCTCACTTTTTTTCTCCTAACGACTGTTATCAATATCCATCCACTTAAAATCCACCTCAGTATAATTTTCAAAATTTCAACTCTTTTCTTTTTCATATATGCATTCTTCACACTTGAGTGGATTTTTCCATATAAAATATTGTTTTACATTGGTGAAACATTCCAAAGTGGTGGGAACCATTGGTTTTGGATATAGTCCCAATATTCTTGCAAATTTTCACCATGTTTCGAAAAACTTTCATCAATGAAAATCAGCTCAATATTTTCCCTATTATCTTCCTCCATGGTAGAGATGTCATTTTCAAGATTGAGGATATTCAAAGGAGATTCAAGAAACTTCCTTATTTTGCACTTATGAGCATCTTCACACAATGTGACTGAAAAATACACCTTTTCACATTCATCCATTAAGACATCGGGGAACTCATCAAGCTCATCCATCTATTCTACATCGACGTCAAATATTGGTGTATCAAAGTGATTAGAAAAAATTAATTCATATTTGTCTTAAATTTCCATATCCCGAGTCAAGAGTTTAAGACTGAGTTGAGGGTATTTAGTTTCTTCTACAATCTTCAATATGTCTTACATAGATTGCTCCTCTAAGTTCACCATAATCTCTTCTTCATGTTGTGCCATCAGGTGATGATTAAAAATATGATCCATTTGGGGCCATAATCCATTTGAATCATCCTCATTCACTTCTTCCATAATTTTTTTCCCAAGATCCACTTTTTTGTAATCATGGGCACACTTGATTCACAACACCTTCTGACAAGTAGAAGAGATCAATGCTTTATGGGAATAGAACTCCTTTGAGCTCAAAATCCATATCATCATCTTGATAGACCATGTTGAGGTAGCGTTGTGGGGAGAATGTTGGTCTTATCTCTATAATCCATAATGGAATATTCTTACTCAAATGGATAATGAAAGACATAAAACTCATCATTATGATCATTCCACTCCTTGGGTTAGATAATATTTTGTTTGAGTTGTTCATTTTCCTTGGCTTCGAAAAATGAGTAGACCTATTCCATTTGATCATCTATGATTGAGTCAGGAATGGAGTTTGATCTTCAATTTCCTCTATCTCATTATTCAACATCTCCTCATCATTTGAAAATTCAAAGTTGGAGAAAAAATTATCCATGAATACCTTGCATTCGTCATCTTGAGACCAAGGTGAAGGATGGATTTCTTGTACTTGTTCACATATATCTATTTCATCATTAATTGAAGGATCAAAAATTTAAAGGAGATCATTCATGATTACCTCAAACTCATCATTTTGAGTCTAGGGTTTAGGATACGTTTCATTTATTTTTTCATCTTTGGTGTAACAAGAAACTTCTTCTTTTGAATTTCTTGCTCCTCGAATGGGATGTCCCTCGGGCCAAAAATAATTGTTGAATGGAGGTTCTATCTTCATGTCTTCTACCTCATTCTCCTGTGAGGTATCGATTTGATTTTCCTCAAAGGTTCCATGATAAGATGTTATTCAACAATGTTCAATAACCTTTCAGGATGAACACCGTATGGTATGAATTATCTTTGGGATGTTATTCCATATAACAAATCTCTTCTTCCTCCTCCACTTGACAAAGTTCTTCAAGATGGTCATATCTTCTTTGCAAAGCTAAAGCATACTTCCAAACTTCATGATAGAATTCGGGATTTATATTTCCTTCTCCTAGGCTCAGAATCCTCTACACATATTCTCTTCTCAAAATGTCCATTTCTTCATCACCATATATAAATAAGTCATCTAGAGGAATGGAAATGAAAGACAATGTCATGAGTTTCTTGGTCAACTACGTGAAGTTGAAAAAGTTATCTTCAGTGGATTCTGCACCATCTCATCCTTCATACAACATTTCCTATCTCCTCTGAACCTTCTTCATCCATATTTGGGATTCTTGATCCTCGGAAGGAGCAATTCCCATTCTTTTTCCTTCAGCAGGTGTCTTCTTTATAAGCCAAGTCGACTTTATGAGTAAGTGAGGCTTTGCTAAATTACCCATCGAACTCATAAAATAAAAGAGTGAGCTATGTTGAAAAGGGTGCCAAGCTCTATATGGCAGAAATCGAACTATTCTGATACACCGGATTGAGATAGGCGTTGTTGTGACAAAATAAATTCGAGCTCTAAAGGACTCGGGAGATTATCAAGTTTTAAATGGGCTGAGCAAAGGCCACCTCGATTTGATGTAAAATGAAGGATCCCAGGCCGAATTATTCATATCAAGAAAATTGCGAGAAACCACCACTTTGGCTCGAGAAATACAAAATGCCTCATGAGGAGACCAATCTTTCTATTAAGGAGGTATCGAGTCGCAAGCTTGTTTGGACTGGTTCAGGCCTTGCACATATTGAGATATTCAAGGAGAAGTCAGCTTATATTCAAGGATCGACGAGTTCTTAAAGGAAGAAATGAACTGTATTTCAATGCAAAGATCTTGTTTCAACCAAACTCAACACTGCCAGGCTCACCTATTATGTAGACAAAGCTATATTGAATGCACATGTTGAACTGGTGGGTAGATCATGAGGTCACAGCCAAGTTAGGATACAGGTGGATGACCAAGCGACTCCTTTCGCTTACTAAACCCGTGCCAAAGATTGAGTGATCAAGACATTAGATGAGCTCATCGGGCTCATAACTGGGCTACCTCCTGGTTCTGCTAGATTATGATGATGAGCCGAGCTACGAAAAATCAGACCGATCCTCTCATGAAGTGTTGGCGAGCTACGACGCAACATACAGTGAGCTAGGTATGAAGAAACTGAACTCATTAATGAAACCGAGTTATACGTTGTGATTTCAACCAAGCCAAGAGGAGAGTCGGCGAATAATATTGGCAAGTTGCAGGATGGGAATGCAAGACCAATCAATTTGTGAAGCAAATTCAATATTGCAAAGGGAAGACAAGATGTTCTATGAGGTCGAGACAGAGCCAATCTAATGCGGAGTCGAGTTGATTGCAAATAGGTCGTTTCAACGAACAGTACGGAGCTCCCTCACGTTGAATCAAGTTATTTAAATTCCTTCACCAAATGATCAACCAAATTATAAGCATCGATTTCGTGCAGATTGCAACAGTGGGTGAAAGGCGATGCTCTTCGATGGAAGCACAACAGCGAAAAGTTGAGGCCTAAATGTCCCATGGGCTGTGAGTGCACCAAATTGCCGAAACGCCCACATACACTGCATCGCAGTGATGGCAGAGAAGTTGCGCCCAAATGGCTCGGCGAGACCGATTTTGCAAATGGAGAATGAGAGCGTGGCATTTCGGAGGTGAATGGCCCGCAAAGTCCCAGTCAACATGAATGTGGAGGGTGGAGTTTGGAGCCGATGCGGAGACACGGAGAGCCCGGACCGCGAGAGGCGAAGTTCGCCACGGGGGTCTATACCCGGAACACAAGGTGTCTCGGTGTAAAGGAGGGTGGCGAGTTGGCATATAAATAGGAGCTATAAGATAAGGAGGTGAAGGGGATATCCACCTCGGCTGTCTCGGCCGAGCTAGCTCATTTTTAAGCTTTTAAATATTAAACTCTCCCCTCCTAAAAAATAAATATAAGATATGTAATAATGGCCCCCACCATTTTTAAAAACAATTACCATTACCTGATCATTTCAAATGATGTAAAACTATGGAAATGAGGGAGGGAGAAATAGCAAAATTATCTTTCCAACCAAACTATTTAATTCTCAATGCCGTAATAGCCAAGCAAACTTGTGTAATACAAATCACCTACAATCACTTAGAGAGTCATAACTGGAGCAATTTTCAATGGATTTTCACAAAATTGGTCTTGTTGGAATTGTGGCTCCAAGCCCGACATACAAAAATTAAAAAAAATCCATAAATTTATGAATATTTGATTGGGAGTTTTAAGGAAAACGAGCCCAATTCTATTTGATTTTTACAAAGTGGTTGGAGGAGCATTCAATGAGCATGGGAAATCATTCTTTCACTATTGCAGGTTATGGGGTACCTTGAGATTGCTTTTTCAGGTCCAAAATCACCAACCACACTCATTTATCATGACTTGTAATTAGTTGGAAAGAAATTTTTAGGAGTTTCATCCTCTCTCTCCTCTCATCTCAAAATTCTATAAACTAAAGTGTTGGGCTCATTATAAAGGAGGATATTTTTAGTAGTAAAACTTTATCATTTTGGTTTTGTGAAGCTAATGTGTTGTAGGCCTTTGTAGTGGACTCCTTACATGGTGATCCAGGCCTTTCCTTTGTAATAGTTTTGACTATGCATATTAATGAAGTAATAGATGCAAGTTTATGGATGTATCTTCCTTGTTGTGTTTGTTTGCATTTTGTTTTCCTCTCTAATCTTATTGCAAATGTTTGTTTCTAATCTATACTCTTGTAGGGATCTATTATTATTGTGTATGCATGTAAATGTGTTGTGAAGGTTGTTGTTAGATTGTGGAGAATTGTTATCACCCTCTCTAATCTACATTTTACCTCAATTTTCACACATCGGGGATTATTCTCTTACCCTTATTTTGGTGCATCACCTCTATAGTTTAGTTTTCCTTCATTTGCATGTCATTTCTCTCTCCCTAGTCCCTTGGAGATTGTAGGGTAGAGATACTCAGTAGCTTCATTTTAGTAGAGTTAGTTTGCACTAGAGTAGGAAGAAGAGCTAGCTTTCTCTGGAGGTCTATCTGAAGTAGTAAATCCTACACTTGGAGATAGTACCCATGTTACCTAGTCATACCATGAGCTCAAGCACACACACTTGTGAAAATCGAGGGTGATTTTATTTGATGATAATAGTTCTTGCATGCCCAATGGGACAACAAAGAGGTATTCATCTTAATTACAATAAGTTTGGTGTGCACTTGTTATTTCCATCTTGTGAGAGGTTTTCAAATTGCATATATGGAAAATCCAAAAGGGAAGAATTCATTGGTTTTAGCAGCCCAAGCTTGGAAAATTTATGAGAAGAATTCAAACAAGGTCAAGAACTAGAGAGGAAGGAATATTTGAATACTTGTAGCTATCTCTAGGTAGAGGAAGAAGGGGAAGAAGAGCTCAAAGGTCTCCATCTCCACCGAATAGAACACTATCAACACCTCCACCTGGTAGGCCTTTTATTCAATCAACTAGAATTCTTAGACCAATTATAATGGAACATCTTTAACAACCACCACAAGGGCCACCAAATCCCTATGTCAACTTCACAGAAGTAGTCCACTTGCTCTTAATGTAGAAAATCCAATTCCACTTACAACATTGAAGAAAATTCCATATTTCACTAGAGAAAACCATACAACTCCGATTGATCACATTCAAGACATTGAAAATGTCTATGCTATACATGAGGTTAATGAAATGGATGTGGTTGTTAAATTATTGGCTTCTTATTTCAAAGGAAAAGATTTATAATGGTTCATAAGCTTGATAGCGGGATCAATTGTGCACAGACTCTTTGTGGTCAATTTGGAGAGAAGGAAGACAACTTGTCTCTATTAGAACAACTAACCACAATCAAGAGAGCACCAAATGAGCATATGGTTGATTTCAACTTCAGGTTTCAAAGGACATGGGATAGAATTCCACTTATTATGAGGCCAATAGTTGAAGGTGCTTTTCTATACTTCCTAAAATCTCTAAATTTTTATATTGCAATGATGATACAATCCATGGGAGGTATAACTTTACCCATAGCTTATAATATTTCTATTAGAGATAAAAATTATCTCGATTATATGATCCTCATGTGCGGATTTCACTAATGCCTCAAGGTTTTGGTGTAACGGTTCATGGTATCAAAGTGACCACCCGTGTTTGAATCCCACTCAAGTGGTTACGTCATGTAGCAATGCCTCGAGGTTTTGGGAGTGTGAGCGCAAACCCATCTCGAGTCGAGCTCTACGAAATCATGGTGGAATGTTATGATCCTCATGTGTGGATTTCACTAATGCCTCAAGGTTTCGGTGTATAGATTCTAGATGGTAAACTTGCACCTAGGCCACCCATGCCTCTTTATCCAAAATTAGGAAGCCCAAACACTAGCCAAGTACCTACATTAGCTCCTATTCCTACCCCCAAAAATCAAAGATGTGTTGAATCCTCTACCTCATCTTCTAATGCCTCAAATGAGCTCCAAGAAGTCATGAAACAATTACAAAACTTAGGTAATGAATTGGTGACAATTAAGACGTAACAGACTCAAAATTTTAGGTCATATCAACTTCAAACCCAACCCAATAGACCTCTGTATCAACCTAAAAATTAGAACCAAGTAAAACCTCATGCTAATAGGCCATTCTAACCTTACAATCCCAATGATGTATCCACATCTAGAGCCATGGTACCAGTACAAAATAACATAGCTCAAGAGTATGACTGGTGCTTCCCATGCAATCAACCTCATAACCAGTCAATGTGTTTCAATGGTGCCTTGAATCAAGCTCTTATGGTGACAATAATGGGTGTGGAACAAGAGACAAGCCAAGAAGAAAATCAGCAGTAGGAAGCTACCCAAGAGGCACCTCTGAATGAGACCACACTTATTAATTGGTAAGGAAGATTTTCTTTTACCACAAGGTGTTAGCTCCAAAATAAGTTTTGAATGGAGACCACACTTATTAATTGGCAAGTTAAAGATTTTATTTTCATTAACATTCTTGAGGGTGTTAAGCCACCCAAGAGGCACCTCAATGAGACCACACTATAATTGTTTTTCTTTTAATACATGTTAGCAAAAATATAGTTTTGATGTGCCCAATCCCAAACCACCTTCTAGACCATCTCAAGCACTAGTTGTAATAACCCATGTGCAAGAGAAGATTATGCAAGGTAAAGGGTAGCAAAATATAGTTCATCCCTATTTAACATTCTTGAAAAAATGAAGAAAATGAATGTGAACATTTCAATGTGGGAGTCATTAGCTATCCCGGGCTAGAGATCTATTACAAGCTGTCATGGAAAATTGGTCCACATCAAATCAATCATCCAAAGATAAAGACAAGGTACTCATAAATACAACTCAATAGGGAGGCAATCAAGGAGGTCAACAAGGTAAAAACATAAAACCTCCCCATTCTACATATCTCTAATTGTTGGAAACAATCTTGTACATAATTACATGATTGATTCGAAGCAAGTATCTCTTTCATGCCGAAACAAATAGCTGATCACTGGATCTTCATTTTGAATTCATTTCTAGAGGTGTGTTACAATTGGATGGGATAGTGGTAACAACATTTTGATTAATCAAAGGATTGATCCTCACATTTCACACATGTCCCAATGTGACCTTCTTGCAAGATGTATCAATCATATAAATTAGAACCACTCTTCACATTATGTTTTTAAGAGACTTCACCGCTAAAATTGGAGGTTATTTTTTGCTGATTGGTCACACATGTTATTGAGAACAAGGTATGGAGCTAAGGCTACGATCAGGTCCAAACAAATTGTAAATTTCCACATTGATTCTGATATACTGAATCTAATCAATGCAAATTATTCAACATTTGATCAAGAATATTTCCCAAGAACTTATGAAGAAGATACCAAATTCGAAGCATTCCAGATTTAACTCTTAATGATTGTGCCAACAAAAGGCATGCTTTTGACCCTTATAAGGAAATGGAAGAAGTTGAATCAGGGGTCTATTACTTATATGAAGAAAATTCACCGCTTCCTAGTATCACCAAGTTAGATACAAAAGACTATAATGAGGCATGGAAACTTTCCTTTGATGGGTCAAGGAGTAAACAAGGTGCTAGAGGAGGAGCCATGCTTGGTTCACCACAAGGTAAAAATATTAATCATCTTTTCGTGTTTAATTTGCTTTCTCAAACAACATAGCTAAGTATGAAGCCTTGATTCACGGATTGCATTGGGAAAGAAAGAGAGGTATTAAGAACTTGTAATTGTTTGGGGATAGTGAGTTGATTGTGAACTAAGTGAAAGGAAAAAATGCTACTAAGAATGATCTTTTGAAGAATTACAAGAATCGGGTATGGGACCTTATTGAATATTTTGAAGCTTTTAACATTAATTCCATCCCGAGAAAGAAGAATGAGGTAGTGGATAGATTTGCAAAATCAAGCTAGCATTTGATGTAGTGGAAAGTATCAAAAGTGAGAAAAACCAGCCTCATATAAAAGTGGTCATTAGACCATCTATCCCGAAAAAACAATACAATTTGGAAAGTATTCAAAAGTGATCATAAAATCATCAATTTTCTACAATAAGAACACTGAGTACTCTGCTAGAAACCAAGATAAGTTGGAGTAGAAATATGGTGACCAAGTGGTGCAGATGAGAACTAACAAATTACCAAAGGGCCTTGTGACTTTAGAATCTATCTTCAATCCTAATGATCAGTTCCGGAAAGAGAAGGAAAACATTCAGGTGAAGGGTGAATATTCAAATCCTATTTCAATAGGTGAAGGCAAGATGTTGCAGATTGGAAAAGTAAGTACTCAACAAGAGAAATATGATTTTGTTCAACTTTTCCAAGAGTTTCCTGATGTCTTTTCCTAGAACTATAAGGATTTAAGAGGTTTTAATCCAAAACTAACTTATCATATAATCGGACTAGATCGGGAATCCATGCCCATCGGGCAAAAGAAAAGACCAATGAATCCTCACATTGAACCTCTCATGAGGAAAGAGTTTAATAAGTTGATTGAGGATAGCATCATCTTCCCTATCAAACGTTGAAGTTGGGTTACAAAATTGGTGACTGTGAGAGAAGAGAAATAGATAAATAAGATTACATGTAGACTTATGTGATCTAAATAGAGCATTAATTAAAGATCATTATCAAATAATGGTGAAGGAATAAAATTATTTCAAGATAGCCTTCACCACCAAATGGGGAACATATACTTACAAGAAAATTCCATTTGGACTGTCAAAATCTAGAGCAATGTTTCAGCAATCAATGATTATGGAATTCAAGGGATAATCAACAAGATAGTGCTCATTTACCTTGATGATATCACCATCTTCTAAAAGAATGCAGTAGACCACCTCTTTTACCTCAAGAAAGTATTTCAAAGGTGTAGAAGATTTGAAGTGTCTTTAAATCCAAAAAATGTGTATTCTTGGCACACGAAGGAAAATTTCTAGGCCATATTATTTCAAAACAATGATTGATAGTTGATCTAAAAGGAGTTTGAAGCTATCCAAAATTTTCCATTGCCAAGACACAAGAAAGCTCTCCAAAGCTTCTTAGGAAGGATAAAATTTGTCCACAGATTTGTGTCTAATGTTTTCACTCTTGTGAAGCCATTAACAATGATGTCGAAGAAGATCCTTACATTCAAGTGGACAGGATAGGGCGGAGAAAGTTTCAATTCTATCAAGCATGTAATATCACAAGCTCCAACTCTTATCAACCCAAATTTCTCCAAGGACTTCATGTTATATGATTTTGGAGATCATATACAATTTCAACTATCTTGGTATAGCTGAATAACATTCAAACAACCCATAACATTCTTCAATCAAATCCTGGAAGAGTACAAAGTGAGGTATTATTTCATTGAAAAGTATGGTCTTGTTGTTATTAGGAGCTTAAAGAAGTTCAGACACTTGGTCTCGAAACAAAAGATCGAATTGTTGGTGTCTCATGTTGGGGTCAAGGATTTTCTCCTAAAAAAGGATTTGAATGAGAAGAGGGCAGGTTGGATCACTCGTGTGATGGATTATGACATTGAAATCAAGGTGACTAAGGTGTTTTGTGGAAAAAGTGTGTGTGAAAAACTAGCTTCCAAACAACATGCTGAGTCAAAAGGTGAAAAAAGTTTTCCTGGTGCTACAAAATGATCAAGAAAAATGAGCTAATGATGCACCCATTCCATGTTAGACTCAAGACGTGGTGCATTATCTCCAAATAGGTTTTTTCCCTCTAAAATGGAACAAAGAAAAGAAAATATATTTTATATTGAAATCCATTACATATGTGCTATTGATGGCATATTATTCAAGAAGGATGTTAATTGGGTGTTGTTGAGGTGTCCCGATAAGTCGATTGAGAAGGTATTGCATGAGTTCTATGACGATAAATGGTAGGTTACTTTGCTCTACAAGTGAAATCCCTCAATATCATGAAGGTTGGTTACTATTGGCCTATAGTGTTTACTTATTGATACTCATTGATCAAAAAGTGCAAGAAGTGTGTGTTCTTCACAGGAAAAGAAAGGATAATAATGTTGCCCCTTCTTCTAATCTCATTGGCTAAGCCATTCATGTAATGGGAATTGTACTTCATTGGATTCATCAATCTGAACTCAAGCCATGGCCATAAGTGATACTCATGGCAAATAGACTATTTCACAAAGTGGATCAAGCAAAGGCACTCAAGGAGGAAAATTAATCCAACATCTTGGACTTCTATAAGGGGATAGTCACAAGATTTGAGTTCCTGCCACCATCATTTTAGATAATGCATTGGAAATTCTTGGCATAAAAATCACTAAATGCACTATCAATAATGGTATTTATCTCAACACTTATTCAAACTTTATTCCCAGGGTAATGGCCATGCAGATTCCACGAACAAGAACTTACTGAGAATCATAAGAATTTTTTTTGAAGAGAATCAAATAACTTGGCATACCAAGCTGAAATCGTCTCTATGGGCTAATAAGATCACATCTAAGAGGTCCACAGGAATCTCTCCATACAAACTTGTATATGGGAAGGAAACAGTGCTACCTATATCACTTGAGTTGTCAGCATTGGAACTCATGAAGCAACTTGAACTAGCTAAGTTTAAATGCGTGGAAATCATGTATGTAGAATTGATGGAACTAGAAGAAGAAAGGTAGCATGAAATGCAAACCATGGAGAAAGATTAAGCATTGATCAAGAGGATATTTGAAAATAAATCTAATGGTAGGACATTCCAAACATGAGACATGGTGCTGAAGTGGGATGTTGATCATGCAAAATTGGGAAAACATTCCAATTTTGATGCCATATGGAGTGGTCCATATGTGATCGCCAAATTTAAGTGTAGTAATGCTTTCCAACTAGATAAGTTTGATAGTGAAGAGCTTCAGATTCCATTCAATGGAATCCATCTCAAACATTTCTACTATAAGGAAGAATTTCTCACCCTTATCCATATTAGCCTAGGATTTTCAATTCCTCTGAGTGTTTTTACACATTTTTGTTGTTGTTAGAATAAGTTTTAATTTCCCTAAGTGTTGGTGTACATGTTATATTACTTCTAGTGTATGCTTTATGTACAGTTCATTATGCTTCTAGAAGAGAAGTTGTGGTAGGAAGCTCATAGTTACTTGAAACAGTTCTAAATTTCAAATTCAAAAAATGTGATGCAACTAAAATTAGGTCTAAAGATAAATTTCAAATCTTCAATTATTTTTCTTCCTCAAATCAACAGCTGATTTTCTTAAATCAAGAACAAACATTAGGGGAAGATTTGGTATTACAGCACATGACAGTCCTTAGTGTTCAATCAACATTTAGTCGGTGTGTAAATACAAAGTATAAATCAAAATGCATATCTCCAAGCTTTGAAAACAACCTTTGTGCAGTCTATAACAAGATCCCAAACATCCTGTTGGAAGGAATGGAACATTCAGAAGAAGAAAGAAAGAGAAACTTAATAGAGTTCCATGATGTCTAAGTTAACATATGTTCACCATCCAGCCTCATGGATTGCGATTCAGGAATAGGTGAAATTCAAGTTTAAAAAATTATCTACTCTCACAAATCTTGATTTCAAGATTTTCTTATGAAAATTTAAAATGTGGAAAGTGGAAGACATCACTAGAAGCAAGCAAGAAACATTCTAAGTCATCCATGGTTAGATTTTAAGAGCTTAGGTCAGTTCATGAGGACCATACAAACTCCATGTCCAATGGATAGCTAATAGGAAATTGGTCATGCTCCATTTAGCATGAAAATGGCCCCGTGAGTCGCCAAATTGTTTTCAATTTTTACACCCTGGTGAAAATTTTGAGGAACAAGGCAGGCTTGTGCTGGGGGTTTTCATAAGAATAGACTAACTTCAGTTTCTGAGGGGTCCTTAAGGGAGCTGAATATTCATCAAGAGGGAAATTTTCCTCTTCTTGGTCTTCATTATGTTCCAAATTTTATTCAGTTTGAGGCCCACCCTACAATTAAATGGAAAATATCAGCATCTTCACTCAATCCTAGTGTACCTAAAAGGTCCATGAAAGTATCGAGATTAAGGGAGATGAAGTGATTTGAAGATTCCACTAGATCATGCAAAAGAGCCAACCAAGATACTCAATGGCTCACTGAGTTATGCATTATAGAGGCTCATCAAGATAAATTAGAGGCCCCATTTCTTTAATCCATTTATAGGAAAGGACCAAGTTGTTCAAATGACATATGAGAGCTACATGACCGAGTTGCCTGACTGTATTAAGGAACCAAGTTAGGAGTCTTCCTTGTGAGCCAAGTTGAATTTATGAGTAATTGATCTCTCTAAGGTACCCATCGAGCTCATAAACTAAAGGATTGAGCTATGTTGAAAAGGGTGTCGAGTTCTATATGGTAGGAACAAAACAGTTCTGATACACCAGATTGAGCTAGGCGTTGTTGTGTGTTGTTGTGAAAAAGTGATCTCGAAGGGATGGAGAGGGTGTTGAGTTTTAAATGTGATGGAAAAGGCTTTCGATTTGAGGTAAAATGAATGATCCCATGTAGAATTATTCATTTCAAGCAAATTGTGAAAAAATACCACTTCGGCATGAAAAATACACAATGCCTTGTGAGGAGTCCAAGCTCTCTATTAAGGAGGTGTCAAGTCGCAAGCTTGTTTGGGCTGGTTTAGGCCTTGAGTAGATCGAGATATTTAAGGAGAAGTTGAGCTATACAAGGATGGTGAGTTTTTAAAGAAATAAATGAACTGTATTTCAATGCAAAGAGCTCGTTTTGAACTAAACTCAAAATTTATAGGCTCACGTATTATGTAGACAGAGCTATATTGAATGTACCTATTGAGCTGGTAGGTAAATCATGAGGTCACAACCGAGTTAGGCTACAGGTGGATGAAAAAGTGACTCCTTTCACCAACTAACCCTTGTACGAAAGAGTGAGTGATCAAGACATTAGATGAGCTCATCATGCTAATAACCGAGCTACCTCCTAGGTCTGTAAGGTTACAACAATGAGTTGAGCTATGAATGATCAGAATGATCCTCTCACGAAGTGTTGATAATCTACTAGTTAGAATACAGTGAGCTAGGTATGAAAAAACTGAGCTCATCAATGAAATCAAGTTGTACATTGAGCTTTCAACAAGGCCAAGAGGAGATTAGGTGAATGATATTGGAAATTTTAAGGATGCGAATGAAGGACCAATCAATTTGGGAAGAGAATTTATAATTTGGAAATGGATGAAAAACTATTTTGTGAGGTCGAGACCAAGCCAATCTATTATGGAGTAGATTTAATTACACATGGGTCATTTTGACGAACACCGAGCTCCCTCACATTGAGGAAAGTTAATCAAACTACTTTACCAAATGATCAAAAAAATTATTAACACCAAGTTCTTGTAGATTGTAATAGTGGGTGAGAGGGAAATTCTTTTCGATGGAATCAAAACACCAAAAATTCAAGCCCATTTTGATTTGAGCTATACTGTGAAGACATAACAATGCAAATTGAAGGCCAGAACATTCAAATAATCAAGAGTTCTAAGAGTTTGAAGAGGAGGCATTTAAGGTGGTGTCGGGTCATTCTTTAAGAAATAGAGAAAGCTCAGGTTAACTCAAACATGGACAACGAAACAAAATCACTTTGGAAAATAGGTGAGATCTATGGGAGCATTGTGGCATTAGCAGTAGAAAATAGCCCAAGCAGCTTGAATCATTTATGCTAAGAAAATATGTGTTTCCCATATTGATGTTTCACGAAAAAGGAGGAAATTTGAGGTCCAATGTACCATAGGCTGTGAGTGCACAAAATTTTCAAAACCCCGCATACAATGCATTACGGTGATGGTATAGAAGTTGGGCCCAAGTGGCCCTCAGGACTTATGGGCTAAGGGGGACCAATTTCGTCAATGGAGAATGGAATGTAGGAATTTCAAAGGTCAACATCCCCTAAAGTTCCACTCAACATAACTCCAAGGTGGGGATTTTAGAGCCAAGTCGACCGAGTCGGTCACAGGAGACATGGAGAGCCCAGACCACATAAGGAAAAGTTCACCATAGGGGGTCTATACCCACAATAAAATGTGGCTCGGTGTATAGTAGGGTGTTGAGTTTGTATTTAGATGGGAGCTATAAGGTAAGGCATTAAAGGGGATAGCCATCTCGGATAACTCGTTTGAGCTTGCTTATTTTGAATCTTTTAAATATTCAAAGTCTCCCCTCCTAAAACAAATATAAGATATGTAATAATGTCCCCTACCATTTAAAAAAAAATCACCTAGATCATTTCAAATGATGTAAAAATATGGAAAAGAGGGAGAAATAGTAAAATTATATTTCCAACCAAACTATTAAATTCTCAATCCCGTAATAGCCAAGCAAACTTGTATAGGACAAATCATCTACAATCGCTCAGAGTCCATAACTGGAGAAATTTTCAAGGGATTTTCACAAAATTAGTCTCATTGGAATCATGGCTCTTTTAGGATAATTTAGCATAGGCATATTTACTGCATTGTCTTTTATTTAATAATGTGCAACATGTGCACTCTAGTCTAGTGACTTGTATTCAAAATTGTTATGTTGGATAACATTCAATATTGGTATTAGTAGTAATTACATGTGCATGTGAGATGGGTCTTATCATCTCGTAGTTGGTGCTTGATAGGGTGTCATGTCTATCCATATGAGGTTGTCTAATATCTATAAATATTACAGCTCTTGCATTGTTATGTAATCTGATTTTATGATCAATAATATTTGTGAGGCTTCAATCCCTCTTTGGTCATTTCAATCTTATTCTATTCTATCATTTGGTATCAAAGCTATACCATTGTTATCATTTGGTATCAAAGTAGGTTCTATCCAAATAAGGTTGAAGAGGAGCACTATTGGAGAGGATCCATTGGGAAGAAGATCTCGCATCAAAGGAGAGTCATTGAAGCATCTCATAGCCTCCATTCCTTCCAAGCATCCCTCATCTAAAATTTGACCTATCCACTTATTTGGAAGGTAAAATTTTTATTTATTTATTTTTTTGATTAGTCATTGGCATAGCCAATTAATCCAACATATTGGCATAATATTTAAGATTTGGAGATCTTAAAAAATAAGGATCTCGAAAAAAAAATTGTGAAAAAAAGAGATCTTAAAAAAAAGGAGAAAGATCTTGAAAAAAAAATTAGATCTAAACAAAGAGTGAAAAAAAAGAATCATATATATAAAAAAAAAAAAAATCGAGATCTCGAAAGTGGTGTGAAGAATTCGGGAGCAAAGGTTGAAGCAGTCCAAAATCAACAAAATTCTATCGAGATAGCTCTTAGAAAAAGTACGTAAATTTTTCATATAATGTCAAACTAATGTGCCATTTTTTTTTGGAAAGATAAGAAGGAGACACACAACTTTACAGTTTACATCATCTTCAGATTTGGCCTCTACATGTGACGAAAAGTCTATACAAGTCGGATCATTTTTTCTAAAAAATCAGATCTAGCTAGTAAATTGGTAAGATCTCAAAAAAATATTCTCATTCTTCTAAAATTTTGTGGGTTTCAATAAAAATATTGTATGATGCTGTTGTCAAAATTTTAGAAAAACCCATATCACGGTTTGTGAGAAAAGGTGAAAACAATATTCAGATTGTTTGTTTGGATCTTGGGAACAAATAGGTCAACGGTTCAATTCCCACTCTCTCCATATTTTTTATTAAATTATTTGTTTTGGAAAATTTGGAGAAATTACTAAATTTTGGGATATTTCCAAATTTATAAGCTCACCAAACACATTTAGTGCCACTACTAAATTTAGCGGAAAAACACCTATTGGGGGTAAAAAATATTTTTGGCCTAAATTGTGTATTTTGTGATTCTAGACCCTTTTTCTAAAGAGGGGGGACACAAAAACTTCATTTTGATATAATTTTGGAGCATTTTGTACTAATCTTGGTGCATAAAGTGCAAAAAAGAGTAAAAAAAAAAGTACAAATTTTTTATTTTATGTTTGGTTCTATCACACGAGATCTTTGATCTCATAGTAGCGTTCGGTATATACGGTGCCTCTAGGAAGTGCTTACGGGTGATGCCGTCGTGACTACTACTGCACTTAATGCCTAACATAACTTCCTAAACATCGTCTGGGCATTGACCCTATAAAATTGACGGGGAGTAATAAGGACACAATACACACATTTGAGCCCTCCCATCCGTTTGTGCTTGCACAAACCCCTCTCCGTACTGTCTACGTACCACATACTAAATTCTTTCACGTGTGTTAACACCTCTTTCCTTACCAACGGGTATATTGAAAGGGTGATTTTCTTGCACATGCCGATGGGTATATCGGAAGGGAGCATATATAGAAAGGTTTGGTATATCGGCTTGACGGTATATTGAGAGGGAGACCATAAACTTGGAGTGATAAGAGCATTACCCTTTGTCGAAAATTCAGAGTTTAGAAATTCAGGAGTACACAAGCACCAAATTTCTTCTTTCCAGATTCACAACTACTTAGAGGATACAACTATGCTTGCATGGAAACCAAGATCAAGATGTTACTTGAGTTTGAAGACCTATGGAAATTTGTATATGGAACAACAACAAGATCACTTGATGATGGAAGACAAAAAGTTCAATTTGACAGGGCCAATCAAAAGGCGAAGTTGATCATCTTGTTTGGCATAACGAATTATGTGTGCAACCCCACATTAGATATGCCACATCGGCCAAGGATGCATGGGATAAGTTGAGCACAAACTATGAGGCAAAGAACAAGAATGCCATCCTCAATCTACTATCACAACTACATACTCTCAAGTTCAAGCACAATGAGAAGGTTGAAGCTTTTTTGAGATGAGTTGCTACTTTGAGGGCATCTCTACTGGCATTAGAAAAAGAGATAAGTGATGATGACCTTGTACTAATTGTGTTGCGAGCACTTCCTCCTTCCTATAGAATCTTTGTGACAACTATCAATATGAGTGAACACACAATCACCTTTGAGAAGTTGGTCAATCTACTCCAACAAGAAGAGGCAATGAACAACAAAGATCATGAAGATGAGAAAACACTATCTTCCAATCATAAAGGAAAGGGAAATATCACCAATCACAAGAAGTCCCAACAAAATTAAAGTCAACAAAGGGACCAAAGTCAACGAGACAACACCAAGAAGTGTCACATTTGCAATAGAGGGGGACATGACATCAAAGATTGTTGGTACAATTCCTACAAAAAGGGTTCATCAAGTAATTCAAAACCCAATAACCAGTAGGGTAACAACAATTCAAATCAAGGGAAGTCCAACAACAACAACAATCAAGGGTAGAAAAATGGTAATTGGCAAAGAAAACTCAAATAACATGGGTACACTGCCAAACATGAGGATGATTCGGATGAAAGACTCCACATGTATTATGCTCAATTTGATGAAGAAACCAATTCCACACAAGATATTTGGTATGTTGACTCGGTGCAACTCAAAATATGACTTGATGCAAGGATTGGTTCTACACACTATGTGACTCACCTAACAATAACCATGTGTCATTAGGTGATGATTCATCATACTGAAGGTTAAAGGGATTGGAAACATTTCACTACCTCTTGGAAAGCATAACTACAAAATCACATATATATTGTATGTACAGGTTGACCAAGAATTTGCTATCAATTAGTTAACTCCTTGATCACAACTTGAAGTTGGATTTTGATAGTAATAATGGAGAAAAATTGTTCTTGATAAGAGATAAGTCAAGAGGTTCCAAGATTGTAGCAAGAGTCTCCAATGTGGGACGCATGTTCCAAACTAATTTTTTCCACAAGGATGATCAAGCTCTAGTGGCCAAAGACACACAATCTGGGACGTAAACTATGGCATCACGTATATGGTCACATTAGTGTTGGCTATCTCCAAACACTTCAAAAGGGCAACATGGTGAAAGGATGGCCTACACTCAAGAACAACACGACAAGTGTCACAATTGCCTAGCTAGAAAGCAACATAGAGTGCCCTTCCGAAAAACACACGTATAGAGCTAAGGGAAAGCTTGATTTGGTGCACACCGATCTTTGCAGCCCATGCAACAAAGTCATTTTGGATGTCAATACTTCATGCTTTGTGTTGATGACTACTTAAGAAAGATGTGGATATATTGTCTAAGAAACAAGAGTCAAGCCTTTAAGAAATTTTAGAAGTTCAAAGAACTTGTTGAGAATGAAGTTGGTCACAAGATCAAAACTCTCTGCTTAGATCGAGGGGGAAATTCACAAGCAATGAGTTTAAGACTTACCTAGGAAGCTCATGGGATTCATCGAAAAATTCCTCCTACTCACATACCACATCATAATGGTATAGTTGAGAGAAGGAATCATACTATCATGGAAATGGTGCTGATGTATGATTGACGACTCAAGTTTAACAAAGACATTTTGGGCAGAAGCTGCAAGAACTGCAGTCTATTTATTGAATAGAGTGCCCATAGTAGCTCTTGAAGGAGTGACACCTCAAGAAGCATGGTCAAATCAGAAACCATCAATTGCACACCTAAGAGTATTTGGGTGTAAAGCTAGCATGCACATACCCAAGAAGAACAAGAACAAGTTGGATATGAAAGCTGAGAAATTGATATTCATTGGATACAGTGAAGAAGCACTTGGGTACAGATTATGGGATCCGAAAGCAAAGAAAGTATACACAAGTAGGGATGTTGAGTTCTTTGAGAAGAAACAAGTAGATGCTCCACTCAATGACTCAACAAACATGCAGAATACACCTCTTGTGAAGACAAAATTTGATGTTCCAACCGAAGATGACAAATGATGAATTGGATGATGGTCAAAATTTGGATCCACCACAAGCCAATGGAATAGCTAAGAAGTTACCTAAATGGTATACTCAATTAATAAGAGATGCAAATTTGGATGAAGTAACGATTGCACTCTATGCCGATTCTCAAGAGAAGCACCTAGCACATCATCCAATCCTGGACCTAGAACTCGTAGTCAAGCTCATGAAGAGGTCAATTATTCCCTAATGAGAAGATTTTTTTAAATAGTTGAGCCATCTACAGCCTTTCTTCTCTTTGGCAGGTGAAGCCCTATAATCAAAAGCTTGGAAAGATGTCATGGATTTAGAGTATCAGTCAGTGATGAAGAACAACACATGGCAACTTGTCGACCTTCCACCAGGGAAGAAACCCATTGGATGTAGATGGATATTCAAGACTAAGTAAAAATCAGATGGGACTATTGACAAGTATAAAGAAAGGCTTGTAGCAAAGGGGTATGCACAACAAGAAGGCATTGATTATGAGGAGACATTTGCTCCCACAGCCAAGATCAAGACAATCGGGATGATCTTTGCTCTAGCTACACAATTTGGTTGGCCCACCAAATGGATGTGAAAAGTGCCTTTCTTAATGGTGATTTGCAAGAAGAATTCTATATGACTCTTAGGCTAGAGGGTTATGTAATACCGGAAAAGAGATGATGGTATGTAGACATAAAATCTCTATATGGCCTAAAATAGGCACCCAGGCATGGTACATCAAAATTGATGAGAATATCATAAGTCATGGATTCGAAAGGAATCCTTATGACACCAATCTCTACCTCAAAAGAAAGGGAGATTGTCATTGTGGTTGTTTATGTCGATGATCTATTCATTACGGGTGAGTTACGTGAAGATGATCGATGTAACAAAGAAGGATTTTAATCGATCGTTCGACATGACAAATCTCGGGCTCATGCACTATTATCTTGGGTTGGAAGTATGGAAAAAGAGAATAATATCTTTATCTCGCAATTGAAATACACCAAGACAATGCTTGAAAAATTTAGGATGATGGACTATACTCTATTGATACACCTATGGAATTGAGACTTCAATTATCTCATTCTCGATCCATCACCACCGATGAATGCAACTCTCTATCGGCAGCTGATCGAGTCTCATTTACCCGACATATACTAGACCGATATCAGCTTTGCGATTAGCTATTTATCATGCTTCATGCAAGAACATAAAATATGTCATTGAAAGTAGAAAGAGAATACCGAGATATCTAAAGGTTACAGTTGACCTTGGTCTAGAGTACAAGAAGAATGAAAACTTCTTCTTGACAGGATATTCAGATTCAGATCATGTAGGAAACATGGATGATAGGAAGTCAACATTAGGCTTTGTCTTCTTTATGGGATCTAGATCGATATCATGGGGAAGCAAGAAACAGAACTTTGTTTCTCACTCTTCTACAAAAGCAGAGTATCGAGCTGCAGGTGAAGTTGTTTGTGAAGTAATATGGCTATGCCGAATACTGGAAGGAATTGGTCTACCAAAACAGAAATCTACTCCAATATATAGTTGATAATGAAGGAGTTCTAAAGCTTTTTCGCAATCCAGTATTTCATGAGAGAACCAAGCATATTGAAGTATAGGTTCATTTCATACATAAGCATGTCTTGAAGCACAACATATAGCTCCAGTTCTGTCCTTCAACTGAAAAGAAGGCATATGTTTTCACTAAGTCACTTGCACATGACAAATTCACACTTTTCAAAGAGTTCCTCTCCACTTCATTGGAAACTATGCAAAATTAAGGGGGGGAATGTTAGAATAATTTAGCATAGGCATATTTATTGCATTTTATTGCATTGTCTTTTATTTAATAATGTGCAACATGTGCACTCTAGTATAGTGACTTGCATTCACTATTGTTATGTTGGATAACATTCAATATTGGTATTAGTAGTAATTATATGTGCATGTGAGATGGGTCTTATCATATCGTACTTGGTGCCGATAGGGTTTCATGTCTATCCATATGAGGCTATCTAATATCTATAAATATTACAGCTCTTCCATTGTTATGTAATCTGATTTTATGATCAATAATATTTGTGAGGCTTCTATCCCTCTTTGGCCATTGCAATCTTATTCTATTCTATCATTTGGTATCAGAGCTATACCATTGTTATCAGGCTCCAAGCCCAACACACAAAAATTAAGAAATGTATAAATTGATGAATATTTAATGGGTTTTTTAAGAAAAAAGAGCCTAGTTCCTTTGATTGTTATAAAGTGGTTGGAGAAGCATTTAATGAGCATGGAAAATCATTCTTTTACTTCTACAGGTTATGGGACACCTTCAGATTGCTTATGTAGATCCAAAATCACCAACCAAATTCATTTATCATGACTTGCAATTGGTTGGAAAGTAAATTTTGGGAATTACATCCTCTCTCTCTCTCCTCTCAAAATTCTATAAATTAAAGTGTTGAGCTCATTGTAAAGGAGGATAGTTTTGAGTAGAAAAAATCTATCATTTTAGTTTTGTGAAGCCAATTTATTGCAGGCCTTTGTATTTGAACCCTTGCATGGTGATACAAACTTTTCCTTTGTAATAGTTTTGACTATGCATATTAATGAAGTAATATATGTAAGTTTGTGGATGTATCTTCCCTTGTTGTGTTTGTTTGCATTCTCTTTGCCTCTCTAATCTTATTGTAGATGTTCGTGTCTACTCTATGCTCTTATAGGGATCTATTATTTTTGTGTATGCATGTAAATGTGTTGTGAAGGTTGTTGTTAGATTGTAAAGAACTGTTATCACCCTCTATAATCTACATTTTGCCTCCATTTTCACACATTGGGGATTATTCTCTTACCCTTATTTTGGTGCATCACCTCTGTAGTATAGTTTTCTTCATTTTCTTGTTATTTCTCTCTCCCTAGTCCCTTAAAAATTATAGGATAGAGATACTTAATAGCTTCATTTCAGTAGAGTTAGTTTTCACTAGAGTAGGAAGAAGAACCAACTTTCTCTGAGGTCTATCTCAAGTAGCAAGTCCCACACTTGGAGATATTACCCATGCTACCCAGTCACACCGTGAGTTCAAACACACACACACACACACACACACACACACACACACTTTGTGAAAATAGAGGTGTTGCGATTTGGTGATAACAAGTCTTTTCTTGGTTTCTATGGAGATAGCGTGAACCTTATTTCCTTCAATTTTCACGGCTTTATAGGGGATGTTCCAGAATGATGGCTGATAAAAAAATTGTAATTCTCAAAAATAATATTCTTTTTTTCTTATTCTTCATGTTACTCATTAGTACTTCACTCCATACTCAAAATTTATTCATTGTGATGTGGGAAACAAATGTGACAATGGTTCATTCTTTGACAAAGTCTCCTTAAAAATGATTTTCTTTGAAATCTAATTTTTTCAATATACACTTTTTTATTATTTTTTATTTTTTGGGTAGAGATATTTTTTGGCACAGATTAGGAAAATTTTTCCTAGTATAGCTGAAAAGAACTATTGGTGAGAAAAAATTCAAGTGGAAAAATTATGTGTCTCCATTAAATGTTCACGGGGCTACACTCCTCTAAATTGAATGACACAACTCTCATTATTGAATGTAACTAATCTAATCCTAATCTAAATGTTGTTGGTTGGCTAAATAGGATGACGATCACATACAAACACTCCAATGAACCTATGGAAAAACATTTATAGGGTGGTAAAAAAGAGGAAATTACAACGAGTTAGGGAGAAGGAGGGAAATTAGGAGGGGAGTTACTACTGTGAGTAGGAAAATTTCATATTTCACACCCAGTAATTAGAGTAGTAAGACATTCAATATAGAGGAAACACAATGAAGCTATCTAGTGAGATGGAAAAATTATGACACCAAGTTGTAAAATTCATCTATCAAAGATAAAAAAATGTATTGCATCAATATGCTTATAAAGTGTATAAATGAGGGAAATAGAATAATCATGATATTTTTGTAATAATCATGCTTATCATTTCAATGATGAGAGGAAACCATGCATTTAAAGATACACACATTCATACATCTTAAAAAGTAGAAACCGTATTCCTTAATTGAAATTTACACTAGTTGTATAAAGTAAGGGGAAAAAAGGAGAAAGTGTGAGAAATGTAGCATTTATACCTTTTGCATTAATTCAAATCTCAAGAACTACAATTCCTTATTGCTGAGAGTGAAAGTATTCAAAATCATGAATCCCTAGAATGGAGAAGACATCCCAATTTATAACAATTTGAATTGACCTCTCATCTCCCTCACATGACTCTTTGTGTTCCATATTCCACTTGTGACCTTTTTTCCATAAATTACATATTTCTTTTATAATTTTGAAAAATACTTTTATAATTTTAAGGTAGGTCACTTAAGTGAATAGGAAAAAATATAATAATGAAGCCCAATGAATAATTAGAAAGGAGAGAGAAAGAAGAGGGGAAAGAGAGATATTAAGTGAAGGGAATGATTTTTTATTGAAGCAACATCCTCATTGAAGAACTTTACAAATTTAAACACCTCAATGAGAATCCTCTAGAATGGGTACCTTTTCCTTGAACTCTTTGTCCCTTGGAACTCTTAAAATAATGAACTTTTGCACCTTGTTGAATGATCATAATCTACCCCTTTGGATGATACATGGATGCCATTGATTGTTTAGAAACATTGTTGAAACATTACCTTGATGATTACGGGCATCACTTATGACGATCCCCTCTAAAGAGGAAGTTTGCAAACAATCCATCCATAACTCTTTGCAACACTTCCATGCTTGAATAAAAAAATTCTTGAGATAATGCATTTGAAAACTAATGAATACCCCTACTAAAATATGAAACAGTCACCTAAAACCATAAAAAGAACACCACTCTTTTAATCCTTTGATTGTACCCGTGAATGGGAAACTGGAACAATCTTGTGAACTTTAATTTCTTGGTTCCTTGAACACTTTACTACACTAAAAGGTAAATTACTATTTATTTTGATAGATGAACTCTTTTGAATGGATTTATGAACCAGATAAATGATTTGAACTAAAGTTATGAACCGAGTACAATCAAGTAAAATATATCACTTAAGCTCAATAACTCACAAACCACGAGCTACCACACATGAACACATGTCTAGTGAATCATGAGCCACCATGCATGCACACACCATAAGTGAACCACAAGACACCCCACTTAAATGCACATCTATCAAATTGCGAGACGCCATCTATGCACACCCACAAGTGAACCACAAGCCTTCATGCTTGAAAACACATCTAGCACATGTCTTCTTCCTTCAAAAACTACCTCAGTGAAAACCAACCTACCACTCATACCACCTCAGACATCACCACCCCAAATAGGGATCATGCCTTAGTGGAATTTGAACCTAGGTGAAGCCATAAATATCCATCCCACTTAACCGCTCCAACCAAATCCCATCGGAAAAAATTTGGATGGTAAAAATGTTTATTATATGAGAGCTATGAACTAGAGTGGTGGATGAACACTTTCTCTAAGTGAGACATGAGGGTAAGCTTGGGTCCTTAATGTCGGGTGAGTGATCTATATTGAGAGTCCCCTCTATGTTCCACTTGGTTGATATGGAGAATTTCAACCCATACCTCAAGGTGTCCCGATGGCCACTTATTGAAAGCATCTAATGAACACAATGATAATAAAACTTGGGTTGATGATTACAAACTACTTGTAACTCACCAATAGCCTGAGACCTTGAGTTTAGAAAATTTTTGATGGTAAATAATTTTATTATACTAGAGCTATGAACTGGAGTGGTGGAGGAGCACATTCTCTAAGTGGGACATGAGGGTGGGCTTGGGTCCTTAATCTCCACTAAGTGATCTACATTCAAATCTCCTGTTATGTTTGTCTTGGTCCATATGGAGAAGTTTGAACCCTACCTCAAGGTGTCCCCATGGCCACTTATTAAAATAATCCAATGAACTCAATGGGAATGGAAATTGGATTAATGATTAAAAACTACTTGTAACTCACCAATAGCCCAAGACCTTGACTTCAAAGAACTTACTATTTTTAGTAATTTTCAACTTTCAACTTTCTTGATCCCATCAAGTGATGTTAGCTCTTCCGATTTCCTCTATGTACACTTCTCTTACCTCGATTCCCTTTTGGGATGTCTTACTAAATATGGAAATTTCCCATATGGAAACTTACTATTTTTAGTAAGTGATGATTTTTTCCACTTTTCTAGAACTGACCAATCAATCTAACCTTATTTTCCTCCGTAATGTACATGTACATTCTTCCTGAGGACTTACTCAAAATAGCACAACTTTAATATTTTTATAAAATGGGTCTTTGATGGTTGGTTCATGATGAAACAAATGTTTTTAATATTTTTTTCCTAATAGTGTTCCTCTCTGGAATTCCAGCTTCACCTAATCACCAGTTTGAGATATGTTAAGGAGAAAATTAATTTCTTCGTAGGACAAAATATTATTTACACATTAAAAATAAATCTTTGGTAATTTTTAGGTTCCTATAAATATTGAGTAATGAAAAAAATGGTGTCTCGATTTTCTATAGTTTGCAATATATGAAGATTTTTTTTTGACTTCAATTTTCAACATAAAATATTTGTTTTTTCTATGTTTTTCTTTGTTTCTCTTCCATTATTTTTTTAGTTTGTTTTTGTTTTAAAATCATGTTTGGTTTTAAGGAGTTATCCAAATGAAAAAATGGTGGATTTTTATTCTTTATAAATTTTTCCGGTTTGAGGTATAGGAAGGATTAATTTTTATAAATGTACATTCCTTCAACAAATTATTTGGTGACGAATTACTCAAAATAGCATTCACCAGTGTAGGAAAATTAATATTTTTATAAAATGTATCTTTGGTGGTTGGTTCATGATAAAAAAAAATATGTTTCTTTTCCTAATAGTAATTTTTCACCTAATCACCGGTGAGATATGAAATAGTGATAATTAAATTTCAAACATTTTCCACAAGAAAATTTGTGGTTTCTTTGTAGGAAAAAATATTCTTTATGCATTAAATTTTTTTTTTTGGTAATTTTTAGGTTCCTAGAAATAGTGAGTAATGAAAAAAATGGTGTCTCGATTCGTTCTATAGTTTGTAATATATGAAGATTTTTTGTTTCAGTGACTTTAAGGGTTTTCAACATAAAATATTTGTTTTTTCTATGTTTTTCTTTGTTTCATTCCTTTATTTTTTTATTTTATTTTTTTTTAAAATCATGTTTGGTTTTAAGGAGTTATCTAAATGAAAAAATGGTGGATTTTGAGTCTTTATAAAGTTTTCCAACATTCTGGCAGTGTATGGAGGTGTGTAGGAAAAAATAGTGAAGAAAATGACTAAGTATCAATATTAATAGATTTAAAATGGTAAAGGAGAGGATGGGGAAAAATTTTCTATCCCTTACATCCCTTTAAAAATATGAAAATGGGACATGAAATTTCAGTTCATCCTAGGCTTGACACTTCTCATGTTTTTATTCGATGAGCAAATTAGGAGAGGGGGCTGAATTGGAGCACCAAGGAGCTGGTTTAAGGTCACATGAGGTATCAGAGGGCTTGCGAGGATGGGAAAAAATTTATTCCCCTTTCATCCCATTCCAAAAATGAACATAATATGTACAAAAATTCACGTCATTCTTGGCATGACAAGTGTGTACATGCAATGGTAGGTGGGTGAATGGTCAAACTAGTCAATGAGGGCTGGAAGGAAAGTGCATGGTAGTGACTAGAAGGCTTCTTAGGGTTGAGGTAAAAAAATTTCAAACTCATATACCTTTTTAAAGGTGGAATACATACATGAAATTACACCTTCACATTAGGATGCCACATGTCCCATTAGAAATTTGACTAAGTGTTAGAAAACGTACCTTGGGAGCCAACTTGCGAAGATGATATCTCGAGCTCCTGAAGGAATTTTTCAATGAAATTTTATATGATTCCAACTCCTAAAAATCACTAAATCGAGTGTTGATGGTTTTAAGGTTTAATTTTGACTGCAACAAATTAATTTCTCCTTATTTCTTGGGATAATTAGTTGTTCACTATAAGAGTGAGCTGCTTAAGACAATGTATGAAGTTTCAAGAGGTACTTATTTAGCTTCCAAATAACTATGGAGATTCCATAATCTTGCTTTGAATTTCAGGTCCTCTTTCATGGTGCATGCTTGTTTAGTCCTAAAAACCAACTTTAGTGACTTGGATCCTAAACCTTCATATCTTTCTAGATTTTACCTAAATCAGTTCCTTTATGTTCTAGAATCCCAAATACACATCTATGATGAATATTGGTAATATATTCTACTATGATGATGATGCACCCAACTTAGAAAGATTGATGAAAACACCTTCTAAGTATGCTCAAAAACTCACTTTGCAAACCTTTGTTTCAAACATGCTTGAATGATCATGTTTTTATATAAATCACACATGGGACAACACCACAGATTGACTCTTGTAATGAAATAATGGACTCAACACTGAGGGTTACATTTATATGAGGGTATTGCATGAAATTTTTGACACTATGGTATAGTTGTCCTATTTTAGGTGAATTTTGCACATGCAAAAACATAGGACAACACTTAACCATTTAATTTCTCAAAGATCATACTTAATACAATTCAATAATCATCCCCTCTATACTATATATAAACATTCAAACATCCCTAACTAAATAATCCACAAGAAAATCAAGCCTTAGCACTCAAATTTCATCACTAACTTAAGATAATATGATAAAAACTTCAAGGTTAGTATCATTTACATGCATAATACCAAAATACCAACCATGTAAGAAGCTATCACAAGATAAGTCCAAATAGAATTCATAAATGAAATTAACAAATCTAAGTTTTCTCTATTTCTTTTCTTCTTAAAACCTTACCCCATGATTCATATCTAAGTAGAATGAGATATTATAGTTACATTTTTTCTTGTATCTCTTCTTCAATACCCTCATTCCAAGTGTTTTCTCATTCCATCAGTTATAAACATGAATCATCTTAAGATTATGTTAAGGGAGTTACATTTTACCTAAAACTATCTTAAGTTTATCATGACTTAGCTCCATACATGACTTATGACCCTAGAAAGGTCCTTATATCTCATATTACATCATTCCATCCCTTGTACATTATTTCCAAATCTCACATTAAAACCAAGAAAAATTGGCCAAATATTCATATATTGGAAAAAAGAGAGAAAAGATCCATCTGAATTTTTGAAAGACCCACAACTAGACTAACCACAGAAACTATTACGTAAATACCTCTAGGACTCATTAACACATTTGAAACACCAAATATAGTGTCTTAATGGTTTATTTAGCTAGATATAATGATGTTCCTACATCAATGGGGATGACAATGATTTCTGTTGGGCCCCTAAAATATTGGCTAAGTACAAGAAGGTGTGTGGGCACGCAAGGAATATTTGAAGAAGGGAACACAAGGTGAGAGCGCACAGGATAGGGTTTTAGGAGATTTTAGTAGAACCGGTGCAATGCCCATGTAATGTAGAGAAAAGGTTTTGGGACTTAGACATATTTGGAATATCTAGAAAAACATGAGGAAATCATGACCCGACTACGCATGCGAGTGGATAAGGTGCCAACCTAACAACTTGGTCACACAAAAGGAATATACCTATCGATAGAAGATTCCGAGAAGGTCATCATGGAAAATAATGGAGAGCTCAAGTCTAAGGAGCATGCTCTCATGAGAACCACTTGGACACTTAGAAAACCAATCTACAACTTCAGAAAGGAATGGTAGTGCTTTATGAGGTTATATATACAAGCACTTGGTAGAGGAAAGAGACGGAGACACAAGAGTTTAAGAGAGGTGAAGCTATGTAAAAATACAATGATATTTTTATGGGTTGGGTTTAGAGGATCTATAGGAGTATGAGGTATCAAGGGGATGGGTCTGAATATTCTTCATTTTCCTATGAGGGGATTAAGTCAAGTTCTGATGCATGAATTTGTTTTACACTATGATATGGATCTGTGATAGCCTCAATGAATATAATGTGATTACCAAACATGTTTAATATGAATATATGTGGTTCTTTTTTTTCTTTTATATGTATGGATCAGTTAGATATATATATATATATCATATGAGTGGGTGTAGACCCCTATGTATTTCCTTTCTTTGTGATTTAGATCTATTTTTGTAATGATTTTCTTATCCAAATGAATACATTGGTCTAAGAATCCCATTTTGAACTCTAAGATGGATGTATGGTTTGTTTCCATTCTCTTCACTTAAGTTTCTATTATAAATAATGAATTCTCACACAACTCACATAAAGGAGGGACTCGGCACCCGCGCGTGCCTCAGCCTTAAGCACCTAGCGCTGCTAGGTGAAAGGATGACACGCATGGGATTTCCTTGTTCTTTGAAAGGGCATAAAAATGACTACATATTGGTTTTGATTCCGAGAGAAGGTACTATACGCCGAGTTAGAGAGCCCGAAGGGAAGGTGTTGCATGCAAACCTCTCTCCCTATAGCCTTGACTATGGCCAAGAGATCACACTCAATGTAGTTATGGATGGTTGGCTGCTTGAGAAACATATTGATTGACATAGATACAAAATTAAATGTCCTTACATTAGTTGTATGACATAACATGGGATGGCCCACATTAAAACATCTTTGAATGTGATGCATTACAAACATCTTCGAATGTGATGTCTATGGAAAAAAAAACTAAGGCAATGCCCAATAGAGTATTGAAGGATGTAGTGATCACCATTCGAGAACAAGGACCAAGTTTACCGAGGACTTCGATGTCTTACGCTCACTTTGGGAAGAGAATATAATTTATTCCAACATTTTTGGGCACCCATGATGTTATAAGAACAACGTTGACAAAAATCATGGGTTCAAGAAAGGATATATTAGTTGGGTGAGTTTTCTATAGAACAAGGAGGAATGGGTCATTATCCATTTCACGGATGCAAAGTCAGGGGATGCCTTACACTAAGCCTTTGGGAAAAGAGGTCATTGATATAATTTATATGTGCTCCATTAGAGACCCCACAGAGATAATTCACCTACAAAGACTATTTATCCAATTTGAGGACACTTAGTAGGAGGTGTGAGTTATACAAAATCATGGTGTGTGACAATTGGGAACATGGGACTAATGAGGTAATTGGGTGACAATTGAGGGGTTCTATAACAAGAATGACCAAGGCATGCTTGTAAGTGATCACCTCCTGGGGAAAGAAGTTTCCAAGTTACTCTGGGGGCATATAGGCCAATGAGGAAAATTTTCTTATGGGACATGGAAGCTCAGTTGAGGAGTGAGGATGAAAGAAGGGGGATGTTGAACTATGTTCTACTTATAGGGATCAAGGGACGCACCTACCACACAAAGGTTGGTGGGATACACACCCAAAGAGTCTCTTAGAATAGTGTGAAGTTAGGATTTTTTTCATGATTTAAGGATTTATTCTCTAGAAACAATGTGCCCACAGATGAAGATCAAGTTAAAGGAAGGTGTGCATCCAATCCGAAAGAGGCCATATCGGATATAAGACTACCATAATCCCAATGTTCATTAGCATCAAAGAGACCACTTCATTTTATATCAAAACATATGAGAAGTCCTAGATAGGAGGTGTAGAGGACTTACCACCATCATTATGGGTGTGTAAGTTGTATTCCACACTATAAGGTTGTGCACACATGGAATATCCACTCATAAACACATTGTGTTCTCAGCACAAAGAGACTTCATCCATAGATTTCTTCAGTTTACGAGAATGGATCGTGTATGGATTGATTAAAGATCTCATCCAAGATTTTGAATATCGAGCACCAAGCCATCTACTCCATTTGAAACCTGTGGATAAGGCATTGTAAGTGATCAAACACCTTACAATGGGGGATAGTGCCATGGGAGAAGTTCATCAAGATAGACTACTAGATTTTCTATGTGAGCCTAGTTTATAGGCATGTTTCAATGAGGATGATTTAGAGGCAGATGTAGTTTGAGCGCCTTTCCATGTGCATGTGTATAGAGAAGGAAAATTAGGAAAGATGGTTTATGTCATAGATGGGGAGAAAATGGAAATTCTATATGATTAACCACTCTAATTTTAGGTACACACATGATGTTATAGATAGAATGTCGTGATGAAGGGATGTGCACCTACCATGAGCCCCTAAAAATGACAAAGGTTAACATTGGGTCAAAAGTAAAACCCAAGGAAGCTCTCATTAGAGATTAGTGGTCGAAGAAGTGAGGTCTCAAAGTATCATTGATCTATGTAACTATTATGGAATAATTTTTGAGGGATTTATTCCCTCACATAGGGTATCATGAACTCAAACCATGTTCACCATTCCTTTTACAAGGGGAGATGAAGATCAAGATTAAAGGAAGGTGTGCATCCAATCTGAAAGAGGCCATCAAATTTGGACTAACCTAAATTTGTATATCATACTAACTACTTGACATGGTGGGAAGGAGGAGATAGAAAGCAATGATAACATCAGCATGTATGGTTTCCCTTTAATTTAACAAGTGATAGGGGAACACAATTTCTCAATGAAATAGTCGAATTATGTTGTCAAAATTTATGGTGGCCCATCATAAGACTACCCCATATCACCATCAAGCAAATAGAACTACTGAGGAATTTAACAAAATACTAAGTCACATGTTAACTAAGATATGTGACATTGGAAGACAAGATTGGGATGATAAGGTATCAACCACTCTATAGTTATATAGGATAACCTACAAAAGATTAAACAAGGCCACATTGTTTTAATTGGTGTTTAACGAAAAGGATGTTTTACCAATGGAATTCATGTTACCTTCACTGCGTATATAGTGAACACACAGAGGGTTAGTTGATGAGTAAGCACTATAAGAAACAATTGATAAGTTTATGTAGTTAGAAGAAAGGCAATCACTTGCTAGATGAAGTCAAAAGCAAAAAAGAAAGAAAAAATGCATGACATGATCGTCATATCAAGAACAAGAAATTTGAGGTTGGGTAGTTGGTGTTTTTATGATTCCAAGTATCTACACCATCCTGGGAAGTTGAAAGTCTATTGGTTGGGACCTTACATCATCTCATAAATTCTTGATTTGGGAACTTTCTAGTTATAAGTGCTAGATGGGACGAGGTTACTAGGTCATTTTAATGGGAGTAGGCTGAAGCCCTACTATAAATAAGTCTTTTTGGTGTTTGTAATAAGATAGTATGGCCGCTTAGTATTTAGAATTTCCTCTTTGTGCAATTTCCTTCTTTTGTTTCCCTTTCTCATCATTTGTTTTGTTGTTTGTTTTGTGCCTTGGGTGCCAGTAACCACATTACTTTTTGAAGGTTTTGCATGCATAGATAACTGCACATTTTTTTAGTATGGGGTGGAGTGATGTGAACTATATGCCCATAATATAAGTTGAACTGGTAGTACAATTTGTAGTGAATGGCTCGGTTGATGGATACAAAGCATGCAAGGATGAAGGAAGCACATGGAAGAAGAGGTGGATGAAAAAGGTAAGTGTTAGAAGAAGGCTTCGGAGAAACCATGTACATAGGAGGAAGAAGCACAAAAGCAACACAAGGTAGGAAAGAGAAAAAAATTAGGACGAGAGTACCTTCGCGCATTTGAAATGCACGTAATAGTCTTAATCAGGATGGATTGTTTGCACACCAGAAGGTTGTAGAATGGTTCACGTAAGATGGGGTGCATAAGTGAAGGTGTGTAAGGTTGGCTTGGTGGAAAAATGTACATTTAGTGGTAATTACAACGGGGTAGGTAAAACAACATTTAATGCTAGAAAAAAGGAAAAGATATAAATAAGAAGTCGGGAATTTCATTATTTTACCTTGCATTTACAAAGTGAAAAGAGCTCTCATGAACTAAGGCATCCAAAAAAAACTGTTTGAAGAAAAATTTATGAAATCGAGAGAACATGACTAGAATTATATCCACAAACCAGTAGGAAGGGAGTACATAGGCATGGAGGAAGTTATGGAAAAGCGTCGTCTTGTGGAAGAATTATTCTAGTTAGGGTTTGATGGCTAGGGCATGGTGTTAGGAGGGTTTCTTCACAAGATTAAGTCATGGGGTTGGATAAAGTGGTAGAGAAGAGTAAGGAGAAGACATTTGAAGTGTAACCTAACTAGAAGACTGACACCAAATAAATCAGCCATCTCACCTAAAAAGTAGAAGGGCAAGGGAAAGGGGAAGTGAATGGCTTCCCTCGCAAGAACAAATAAAGAGTGATACCCAGAGATGCAATACTCGGATGGGGTATTTCTAGGAAATGAATGGGAGTCTCATTTGTGAAAAATGACTGTGAGCGACTATAATCATCACACCAACACGATGGAGAAAGAAATGGCTTTAGTGTTCGTTCGCCAAAAAAACAAGAGGACACCGGAGGGCATGCCCATATACAGTGATGAAGTAAAAGTTAAAATAGAGAAGGTAGGGTTACTGTAACTCTATGAATTACCCTACTTTGGAAAACCTAAGCATCTCTATCAATGGCTAATGGTGCACGTTCACGAAGACCATTTTGTTTTCATGGGGCCCAAGATGTGCATAAATCCCTAGTTGATTTCCAAGTTCACAAGACTTATCTGTGAGGAGTATAGCATTGATGATGACCTATGTGATAAGGAGGTTATACAATAGAAAAGTGACATGTGATCATGAGAATCTACAAGTATCTCTTCTTCATACACGACCTCTCGAGGTCATGTCGAGAAATCCAGTGAGAATGGAATATATGTGGATATAGACAAACTAGCTGGGAAATATTATATCTTCAATAGACAATAATGGGATCTGTGAATCTAAGGCAAAGAAATCTCTCCTAACCTAGATTGGTGTAATGGATCATTCATACATAATATCTTCTCGGAGGCTCTAATCAATGTCGAGCTCTATCGAGATCCTATCTATTGGTTGTTGGGTATGTGGAAAATGACCTGTAGGTGCTTCGTGTATATTCCCAGACAAGGTCATGGAAAATGGTAATGAGATGTGTAGTTGATTTATGATAAGCTATGAGTGGTTTTTTGATCTATCCCAGAAAATGTTGGATCGATTGGCTTCTATGTTTAATACGGAAAATTGAGTTATGATATCTAGTGGGAGTGGTGAGGATCTAAAAACCAGTGTTTGTAAAATGACGTCAACAATTAACTGATTTGTAGGTCCATTGGGTTATGGGACCTGGGGATCACAACCATGAGTTTGTGGTTGTTGTGGACCTGTTATGGTCATGTGAAGAATCAATCTCTTCTTCCAACTATCTAATGGTCATAAGCCTTTTCATCTTCTATGTTTAGTACCAGGAGTTGTGTGATTTTCTCATAATACCTTATAAGTGTTCTAGAAACTTGTATATGCAACCCTATGTCTATGTCAATGATAAGATCTCCTATTGAGCTATGGAACTAATGGATCACAACCAAATATTTGTTCTCTTTCACGTTTCTTGTATGGTCATGCAGATATCCTATCAGGGTAGTCTATAGTTGGGTTGACTTGACCAAAATGTGTATGCTTTGTCGTCTTCAATATTCAGTTGTCTCAATTGTTCACTAATTACTTTTTGGTTTGTTTTCATTTGAAAGACCTGAATCCTAAGCCCTTGATCTATATTCATTAACGTTGTGAAGATATTTGATTGAGATACTACTGGTTTGAATACATATTCCCTGGGCTCTCTGGGTCCCATAATTATCATGCAAAAGAAGATTAAACTTTAACTGCAACAAGTAAACTAACTATGAAAGATATATCTACACTATGCCTATATTTCTCTTATTTTTGTATTTTCAATTATGCATTTTGAATGAAAATAAAAGAGCAGCTATTCTAATATATTCAGATAATGGACAGTTAATCTAATAACAGAATTTAAAACAAGCAAGCTAGTGTAATGTAGTTATTTACCTGTGCAGTTGTGAATTTATCCTAAATATTAAATAACTTAACTAGTTTTATTGAAATACTTTCAATCCTTCCTCAGAAGTGAGGAATGAATCATAGTTTCTTAGAAACTATCATTCCCCACAGCTTCCCTAGAAATATTGAAAGTGAGCTTGAACTAAAATGAAATTATTTGTTACTTTATTTGATATATTGTAATTACAAATTTGATATCACAAACTGGAGTTTACAAAACATTGGTAAATCCAGTCATATCATGACTTGTCCCCTCAGTGTGATCTCCTCGTCCTTCGTGTTCTCGTGAATCCAAAAAATTGTGAATGTGATAGTATCGGTAGAAGAAGATACTTGAACAATGGTAGCTTTGGATATAGACTAAATATAATTCAATTAGGAGAGGGATATTGCAAGTGAACAGAGCTTGACTATGTAATTCCTAGCAAGATTTATTACGGGGTATACAACACAAAATGCCGAGAATTATAGGATCTATTTCTTGTGACAAAACAAAACCTCCAACTCTAAGATTCTCAAATGGATTTTAATCTAAAAGTGAAACTACCTTATGCTAAGTTGATTCTATGGGACAAAAATGAAGTAAGAAGAAAGCAAGAAGATCAAATGATCTCTAAAGTAGAAAGGAGAGGCTGAGAATTCATGCAAAATATAAAACTATTGAAACTCATGCAAGAAATTTAAACAAATTGAATAATCAAACATAGAAGGAGAGGGGCCATTTACTTGTGGACAAGTTGAGTATTTATAGCATTTGGATTTACCAGAGGGTAAGCCTAAATTGATCTCTTATAATATAAACAAAGGGAAAACACTATTTACCAGGCAGCCAAAACATAAATGCAAGCTTTAGTGGTTGAGGAATGCGAATAGAAATTTGAATTTTTACTTTTGATGAAATCATCGAACATTCTAGAAAATGCGCACAGACCGCCGCCCTATCTCGGTGGCGGTCATGGACCGCCGCCTAGGTAGGTAGCGGTTCCATAACTTAAAGACAAAATGCAAGGAAAAAGGGGGCAGAGGTTAGAGAAAAACATGCAAAAGCTAGACAAGGCTTTCTAGGATGTAAATGTATACTTGGAAAACTTTTCTAGATTCCGAACACCTTGCGAAGAGATCTAAATCATCATTGGGGTTTTTGTAACCTCTTTCCAGCAATACAATACCTACATTTTTGGGTACGTACAGAGGCCATCAAGGAAATAGTAGTTGTGTATGAATACAAGAAAGAATCATGATACTTTGACATTGTTGAGATTTAAGAAACCATGATGAGGATGGCCGCACGCTTGGTAACCAAGATTAATGATCAAGAAAGATGGATTCAAGTGAACAAGGCATGGCTGAACATATGTCATAAAATATCTAAGGGGGCCATCTAAAACTTGTCTACTTTCATTATGGATGAAATCATTAGTAGTGCGTAAGAAGGTGAGAAGATATTATTTTCCAATTTCCTCCTCACAATTGTGTTCTCAGAGATAGGAGTGCCCGATGGGATGGAAAGATTTATTTGGGAGTACTAGAAGAGGATCTCTCGCCCATAAAGAGGTTCATAAAATATACTTGTGAGACCATGATGGCCAATCACAAGGAACACTTAGATATGTGGTATAAGTGCATGAGGGACATGTTCGGGGTGGAGTGGAGGATTCTAGAGTAGTTACCCACGCTCGTAAATGGAGAAGCAGAAATTGTAGTGTATTAACAAATATGCATTAGTAGATTTATGTTGACGGATGAAACAATGAGCCCTTGGTGCAAACTTCCCTTCTCCTTCACCACACAATATTTCCAAGTGGGGGTGAATAGGTTCAAAGAGGCCAAGAGACTAAGGTTCGACCTTAGTGAGGTGGATCAAGATCACAGAGAGCTACGCAAGAAGTTATTCTACCCCAAGAAGCACACATACATGAAGAGATATGTCTCCCACAAGATACAAATGATGAAGCCTATAACATTGTCAATCACTGAAGGGGCTACAACAAGGATATACCTTCACATAAGTCCAAAATTGGAAAAGGGTGCTTACTTGGAAAATGATGTATCCATCCTTAAGACCCCACAGAAGGAAGAATCCTACACCAAAGAAGAGGGAAAGAGAAGAGGTGCATAAAGCACCAAGTGTTCATACTACATAAGTGGTGAGCGCTCCAGAGACAAGTGCTAAGCCTAGTACTTACACGTGGAGAAAGAAGTCCCGGTGAAAGAAAATACTCTAGAAGAAGAATATCCGTAGCACAAAGAAACCATCACTTAGGAGAAATCACTAGAGGAGAAGGAAGAGGAATCATAATTTACTATCGGAGAGAATCGCAAAATGTGATAGAGGAGGATGAATAAGAGGGTACAGAGAGATTGGAGGCCTATAGAGGAAAAAGAGATGATGATGATGATGATGATGCTTGATGCAGTTCAATGCCATCATGTATTTGAAGTACATGACTCAAAGGAGGAAGGAGAGAAGAAGAAAATGAGTACATATTTTTCATGAGGGAGAATGAAAAGGAAAAAGTGGATGCTCAGGACAAAGGGGTAAGTGAAGAAGTTTGGACCCCAAGCCTCACAAAGGAACAAATAGACAGGCCACGAGAAATAAGTAGAAAAAATCATCAAGGACTTTGTAGAGAAAAAGATGGAATGCAAACGCGGACATGGTGATGAAGGAAGCAGAGGAGGAGAGCGTAGAAAAAAAATATGGCAGCATGGGAGGAGATCCTAGTTTTGTTATGAGCTTTCCTAAGGCCGCACGTATAGGGAGAAAGTGTGCGAAGCATCACAGGTTCAAAGGATGGAAAACATTAATGATTTAAACAAGGTGTTGTGTGCACATTTTTAAAGCACCGTACCAATGGAGAAACTCTTGGCTATGGCATCTTTTGATGAGGAAGGTGCATACCCTCGAACAAGGAAAATTATTTCCTGGGCATTTGAGTCCCATATCGACGAGCCATAATTTGAAGTAAGCTAAGGGGAAATAATGAATGTACCAAAGTCAAAAAGAGACAACCCATTGGTAAACACTCAGTGATTATCAGACAAACAAATTTGTAATGTGCTGAACAAAATTTTAGTTGAAGTAGAAGCTAGGATCTTTGGGAGGAATGACATGGTGAAGTTCTTAGAGGCATAATTGGAGAAGAAGGAATAAGAACTTGAGGAAAGAACCAAGGACTTATAGCGGAGGAACTCATCAGCACTCAACTAAGGCGTGAGTTAAAATAAGAGAAGGAAAGGGTGCACAAGGTTTACAAGAAAGTAGAGATGATCATAGATGCCATTGTCTTGAAGCATCCAAATCTGACACCACTAGCGTAAAAGTATGGATCCACCCTAGAGTTCCTAGAGGACTTGACCCACATCCTCACAATGAAAATATGACCACTAGCCTTAGAATTTACAGAGGAGGAATCAATGCGTAAAGAGGAGGACAAGATGAATGTTGTGGCAATTATTTCTCAGTAAAAGAAATTCCTCACTGATGTGAAATCCACCACCCAAGTTGTTGAGGCTGCATATGACAACTGCACCAATAGAGGTAGAGTGGCGAGCATCCTAGTCACCACTCATGACACGGAGCCCAAGAAGTTCCAAGAGAATAACAAGGGGAATAAAGTGGAACATGACAAAATTCTAGGCTAGGTTAGAAGAAATCAAAGGCTATTGAGACCTTGGGGGGTTAATAAAAACTAGTCAAGGATTTGTATCCCTAGATCACTCTAAGGATGGATGCACTTGAGGATTTTGGAAAACTATTAGAGGGGATTGTGGAAAAATGAATACCCAAGGAGAAGGACTAAGCTTTGAAGAGGTGAGCGCCCTAGTCGGTGACCTCTATCAATAGGCATAGAATGAGGTCGATACCTAGAATAAGTTGGAGGTATACTTGAAGAAATATTTCCCTCTCCTCTTGCAAAAGTAATCATAATTTCCCCATTCTTTCATTCTTCCCCAAATTCTTCATTCCTTTATTCTTTCCCCAAACTATTCAAGGACAGTCATTCTTTATTCATTGAGAAGATGTTCTCGGAGGGTAGAACATGCATAGTGTGGGTTGATGTTGGGCCCCTAAAATATTGGCTAAGTACAAGAAGGTGTGTGGGCAAGGAAAAGCTTATTTAAAGAAGGGAACGCAAGGTGAAAGCTTATAGGACAGGGGTTTTAGGAGGTTTTAGTAGAACCAATGGCATGTGCACGTAAGGTAGAGAAAAGGTTTTGGGACTTAGCCATATTTGGCATATCAGGAAAGAACATGAGGAAAGCATGACCCGACTACACATGCAGAGTGGATAAGGTGCCAACCTGCAACTTGGTGCCCACGAAAGGAATATACCTTGTGATAAAAGATTCTAGAAGGTCATCATGGAAAATAATGGAGAGCTCAAGTTTGAAGGAGCATGCTCCCATGGAGGACTACTTTGACACTTAGAAACTGATCTATAACTTCATAAAGGCATGGTGGTGCTTTTTGAGGCTATATATACAAGCACCCTGGTAGAGGAAATAGACTAAGACACACCAAGAGTTTAAGAGAGGAAAAGTTATGCAGAAATATATGAGAGAGTTCTATGGGTTGGGTTTAGATGATCTATAGGAGTATGAGGTATCAAGGGGATGGGTCTAAATATTTTTCATTGTCCTATGAGGGGCTTAAGTCTAGTTTTGATGCATGAATTTGGTATGCATTATGATATGGATCTGTGATAGCCTCAATGAATGTAATGTGATTACCAAATGTGTTTAATATGAATATATGTGGTTTCAGTTTTACTTATATATGTATGGACCAATTATATATATATATATATCATATGAGTGGGTGTAGACTTGTGTGCATTTCCTTTTATTGTGATTTAGATCTATGTTTTGTAATGCTTTTCTTATCTAAATGAATACATTGGTCTAAGAATCTCGTTTTGAGCTCTAAGATGGATGTATGGTTTGTTTCCATTCTCTTCACTTAAGTTTCTATCATAAATAATGAATTCTCACACAACCCACATAAAGGAGGGACTCAACACCTACGCATGTGCCTTCAGTGAGTGCCCAATGCCCACTAGGTGATAGGTCGGTGTGCATGGGATTTCCTTGTTCTTTGAAAGGGCATAAAAATGACTACATCTTGGTTCCATTTCTAGAGAAGGTACCACACACCGGAGAAGAGCACAAAAGGTATGTGTTACATGCAAATATCCCTCTCCATAGCTTTGACTATGAAAAAGGGATCACAGTGAATGTAGTTATGATGGTTAGCTACTGAGAAACATATTGATTGACATGTGAAAAAAGTCAATGTCCTTAGATTAGATATCTTGAATCAAATGAGAAGGCCCGCATTACAACCATCTTTGAATGTGTTCTATATGGAAACCAAAACTAAGGCAATGCCTATTAGAGTATTTAAGGATGCATTGATCACCATTTAAGGGGCCAAGTTTATTGGGGACTTCGAAGTCTTGGCACTCACCGAGGTAGAAAATTTTTCCAGCATTGCTTAGGCACCCATGGTGTTATAAGAACAATGTTCACCCAAGGTTCAACAAAGGATATATCAGTTTTGAGAATAAGGAGGAAGGTTTCATCATCCCTTTAATGGATGGAAAGTATGAAGCTTATGTTGAGCCTTTGGGAGAAAAGTTCCTTGATATAATTTATGTGCACTCCATTAGAGACTCGGAGATAATTCACCCTACACGAAGGAGTTATACAATTTAAGAATGCTCAATCTGTGATTGCTACAACAAGCATGTCATGTCATAATTGGGTGTACAAGACTTATGAGTTAATTGGGAGATAGTTGAGGGGTTATGTAACAAGAGTGAGCAAGGCATGCTCAATCAAGTGCCTATGGGGAAAGAAGTTTCCAAGTTACTCTGGAGGGGCATACCTTGAAATTTTCTTATGAGACATGGAAGCTTAGTTGAGGAGTGAGGATGAAAGAAGGGGGATGTTGAACTATGTCTTGCTCAGACTGCAACATGGTGGTGGGCTACACACCATGAGAGTCTCTTAGAATGGTGTGAAATTAGAATTTACTTTGTATGATTCTCTAGAAACAACGCACCCATGGTCATACAAGACTATCATGGTAAAGATATCACTTCATTTCATATCCAAGCATGTGAGAAGGCCTAGATAGGAGGTGCGCAGAGGCCTTACCACCATCATTATGGGTTCATAAGTTTTATTCCACACTACAAGGTTGTGTGTGTGCATGGTATATCCACTCGAAACATTCCACCAAACGGGAGATTAGAAGGAGATAACAACCGATCTTATCCAAGCTTTTGAATATCATAGCACCAAGCCATTAGTGGATAAGGCATTGCAAGTGATCAAGTTCCTTACAATGGGAGATAGTGCCAAGGTAGAATAAAGGATACTATATTTTCTAGGTGATCCCAGTTTAAAGGCACATTTCAATGAGGATGAGTTAGAGGAGATGCAATTTGAGCGTGCATGCATAGAGAAGGAAAAAGGAAAGATGGTTTATGTCATAGATGGTGAGGAAATGGAAAGTCTAGATGTTAACCACTCTAAAGGTATGCACAATGTTAGATATAATGTTGATGAAAGGATGCGTGCCTACCATGATCCATTTAAAATGAAGAAGGTTAACATTGGGTCAGAAGTAGAACCCAAGGAAGCTCTCATTGGAGACTATTGGTCGGAGAAGGAGGTCTCAAAGATCATTAATCTGTTGCGCAAGTTCTAGATTTATTCCCTCACAGGTATCATGAACTCAAAGGAGTTCACCATTCATTGGGGGAGATGAAGATCAAGTTAAAGGAATGTGTGCACCCAATCTAAAAGAGGCCATATCGAACTAACCTAAATTTACACATACAGGTCAAGGAGGAGATAGAAAAAATGATAACATCAAGCATCATAGAGGTTGTTTAATAATCATAATGGATAATCCCAATGGTAATCAGCATCAAGAAGGATGGGAGGATTATGATCTGTGTTGAATATAAAGATGTAAATGCAGTATGTGTCATTGATCCCTTCCCAACCCCGTTTACTGAAGAAATCTTAGAGGGAGTGGTCGGCACAAAGTCTTCTCTTTAATAGATGGGTTCTCAAGGTACCACAAAGTCAATATTGCAAAGGAAGACCATAGAAATAAAATTTCACCACTAAATGGGGACATTTTTCCTACACGGTTATGCCATTTAGATTAAAAATGTGCCTATTGTGTTCTTGTGCATTATGATACAAGAATTTCAAGACTTCATCCATAATTTTTCAAGTTTACCTTGATGACTGACCATGTATGGATTAGTGAAAGACCATTGTGAGAAATTAAGCCTTATGTTTGAGAGATGTCAGAATTGAGGATATCCATCAACATTAAGAAATGTGTCTTTGTTACTCCATTTGGAACCCCGTTAGGACACATTATATGCAAAGAAGGTTTGCTATTAGATCTCACTAAATTTGCAAGTTATTGTAGGATTAATGGAGCCAACAAGTATGGAATAAGCGCATGGTGGGATTACAAGAGGACACTATGCAAGAAACCCTACCGCATGGAATATTTTATTAGCAAGACTTTGGTGGGAAACCATATTCAAAGATTATATTGAGTTTTGCAAGGCCTATGACCATTTCCAGCACCTTGGGAAACCTTGAAAGAGAGATGAAATGCCTTTGTGACCAATAGTCAGTGCTCAACCATTTGAGAAATGGGCAATTGACTTTGTAGGACTAGTTACGCCAGCTACACAAAGGACTAGTTAATAGTATATCATTACTTACACTGACTAATTGACATGGTGGGCAGAGGCAACGCCTTTAAAGGATTGCACCGTGGATAAAGATACTAGATTCTTATGGGAAAAAATAATAAGAAGGTATGGTTTCCCTTTAGATTTAACAAGTGATAGGGGTACACACTTTCTCAATGAAATAGTAAAAATTATGTTGGCAAAATTTATGGTGGCCCATCCTAATACTACCCCATATCACCATCAAGCAAATGGAACTTTTGAGTCATTTAAAAATATACTAAGTCCCACATTAAATAATATATATGACATTAGAAGACAAGATTAGGATGATAAGGTATCATTCACTCTATGGGCATACAAGACAACCTACAAAAGGTTGAACAAGGCCACATTGTTTCAATTAGTGTTTGGTGCAAAGGATGTTTTACCAATGGAATTCATGTTACCTTCACTACATATAACACACACAAGGGGGTTAGTTGGTGATCAAGAGCTGGAAGAAAGAATTGATAAGTTGATGTTATTAGAAAAAGGTGATTACTTACTAGATAGAGTCAGAATATAGAAAATGAAAGGAAAAAGGCATGGCATGATCGTTATATCAAGAACAAAAAATTTGAGGTTGGGCGGAGTGTTGTTTTATGATTCCAAGTGTTTTCGTGTCATCTTGGGAAGTTGAAAGTCCATTGCTTGGGACCTTACATCATCTCATACATTCTTGATTTAGGTGCTTTCCAGTTACAAACTGATGAATGGGATGAGGTTACCAGGTCACTTCAATTGGAGTAGGCTGAAGCCCTACCATAAATAAGTCTTCTTGGTGTTTTTAATAAGACAGTATGGCTAGTTAGTTTAGAATTTCCCCTTTATGCAATTTATTTCTTGTGTTTTTATTTCTCGTCATTTGAACTATTGCTTGTTTTTTGCCTTTGGCATGAGTAACCACATTACCTTTTTGAAGGTTGTACATGTGTAGAGGGCTGCACATATGTTTTAGTGTGGGGTGGAGTGATGTGAAGTATAGGCCTAAAATACAAGTTGAACTGGCAGTAGAAGTTGTGGTGAATAGCCTGGTTGATGGATACAAAGTGTGAAAGGATGAATGAAGTGCATGGAAGAAGAGGTGGATGAAGAAGGTTGGTGTTATAAGAAGACTTTAGAGAAACCACCTACAGAGGAGGAAGAAGTGCATGAACAACACGAGGTAGGTAAGAGTAAAAATCGGGACAGAAGTGCCTTTGGCACATTCGACACACGCGTAAGAGTCTTATGTTAGGATGGATTATTTGTGTGCTAGAATTTGTAGAATGGTTTCCGCAAGATGAGGCATAAGTGAAGGCACCTAAGGCTGGCTTGGTGGAAAAATATGCATTTAGTTATAATTATGGTGGTAGGTAAAAAAAATTAATGCTGGAAAGACGGAAAAGCTATAAATAAGAAGTTAGGCACTTCATTATTTTACCTTGTGTTTACGAAGTTAAAAGATCTCTCACAAACTAGGGCATCTAAAAGCATTCTGTGTGAAGAAAAATTTAATAAATTAAGAGAATGTAACTAGAATAGATCCGTAAACAAGTAGGAAGGGAGTACATGGGTGTGGAGGAATTTGTGGAGAAGCACCGTCTTGTTGAAGAATTATTCTAGTTAGGGTTTGATGGCTAGGGCATGGTGTTAGGAGGGTTCATTCACAAGATTAAGTCCTAGGGTTGGATAAAGTGGTAGAGCAGAGCATGGAGAAGACGTTTGAAGTGTAACCTAACTAGTAGAATGACATCAAAGAAAGCAGTCATCTCACCTAAAAATTAGAAGGGCAAGGGAAAGGGGAATTAAACGACTTCCACAAGCAAAATGAAGAGTGGTACATGAGATGAAATACCCAAGTGGGGTATTACTAGGAAAATAATGGGAGTCTCATTTGTGAAAAATGATTGTGAGTGACTATAATCATCATACTAGCATGACAGAGAAAGACATAGCTTTGGAGTTGGTTTTCCCAACAAACAAGAGGACACCGGAGGGCATGCCCATATACAATGATGAAGTAAAAGTTAAAATGGAGAAGGATGGGTTACTACAACTATAAAAATTACCCTAATTTAGAAAACTTGATCACCTTTATCAGATTCTTGCCAAAGATTTGAAGGGTTGGGGATGAATATGGATTGTGAGAAGATGTGACAAATGGTTTTATCGTTTGAGGTTTTCTATAGAAGTGGTTTTGTTTTTAGGAGATGATGATGGGAAGGTGACACCATTTGTGATCTTATCAATGGGGGATTTTTTTAGTAGAGATGAAAAATTATGGGATTCAGATGTAGGTATGGGTATAGGTATGATACAGATGGGGTTTATGAGATAGAGGTTGATGTGACAAATGTGGGCATAGTAGATGCAGATAGAAGTGTGGAACCGACAGTGGATGTTGAGATAGATGTGGAATTGGGGATGGGCATGGTAGATGTATGTGTTATAGATGTTATATTGGTAGATATGGATGCATTAGATGGGGTTACAGTACATATGGGAGTGATATATTAGATGTAGTGGATATAGGAATAATGGATGTAGTTAATATGGGATTAGTGGATGTAGTGGATGAGGTTTGCAGAATTTAGTCCTAACTTAAAGTAATTATTGTATGAGTATCTGATGCTTTTGATGTGGGAGGAATATCTTGATTACTTAGTGTATGATTAGGGAATTGTTTTTAAAGACATATATTATTTTATTGGGAGGGGCATTAGTATTTTTACTTGAAGGTAACCTCATTCATGAGCCTCTAAAGTAGGTTCTTAAAGATATGGATTTTTTCAAATATCAATATTATTGACTTGATGATGTTTAATATATTTATCATGTGATACCATGTGGGTTTGGGGCATGATTCATCAAAAATTTGGATAAGGGGAAGTTCGATAAGTTTGGAAGTCTTGATTTTATCTAAAATAAAACTATAGGATTCCCTTAGGGGAGTATAGTTGGGATTCGGGTAAGGATCTATCTATGAAGACTCAACATGGGATGTAAATTTTGAGGAATATTTAACGAAAAATGGTGCTTTTGCATTCTTATATTTTTCATTATGAGAGAAGGATGACTTGGTGAATTCAGATTTTAGTTTGTTAGAGTGGAGTTTGACATGGCCTTGATCAAAGGAATGAATTTCTACTTTATGAGCCATGGTGAAGGCCTCTTTAAATATTTGAAAGGGATGGATTTACATGGTGGATGAGATGTTTTTGAACATGATCAAGAGAAAATTTTGAATATTTTGGTTTGAGGAAGAGAGAAGGAAAACTAATTGATTATGCATGCCACTTAGAGATGATATCGATGATTGATTTTTCTTTTAAAAATTTAACAGCATAGAGGTTGGTAATAGTCATATTTCATGTGATATTAATGTAGAATTTTTCTATGTAGAGATGTGAAAGTATGGTGATTGAGAAGAGAAAATGCTTAGGAATGTCACTATACCCATATAAAGAAGGATTATCCAATGACATAGGGAAGGTTCGGAGCCGTGAAAATTTTATGGAACCCACCTGAAAAAACACTTATAGAAATCATGGTGAATATGGTCAAAACCAGATTTGCTAGGTTGGTAAATTATCTAAAATCAACATTCATGGCATTGGTGAAATATAATATTTTTGAAGGAAATTGTAGATGGAGTGGAAAATGAAGGATAATTCATTGGCATGAAGGATATTTCTTGCAAAAACACATTTTAAGTCCAAATGGAGGTTTGCCACATGTTCCCCTAACTATCACCTTGCCTCGCCTAACCACATACCTAAAAATTTATTGAATTGGTTCATTTCACGGGCTTGGAGTCCACATAATGCCTTTCCCTTAAGGATTCCCAGAATCCTGCCACATGTTTACCCGATATCCAATTCCGGGTGTCGGGGCTCCTTTTTCATACATTTATGTTGAGGTTCCATTAATGGGAAACACTTGTCAACTCCTCATGCATCTATTGGGTTTCAGAATGGAATATGGATTGAAACCATAGTCAAGGGACAATAAGTCCCTCCTCTTTAATGGGAGAGGATCCCTTATTGAAATAAGGAAAAACAAATGTACATATATAAAAATCTCAATCTTTGGACCCTAATATTATTGAATGTTTTCATACTTAAAATATTATCAATCAGAAGGAATAGAAGAATATGGAGATGGGAGAAGGAAGAAAACAACAATGCTTTTAGGAAATATAGATAACAGAGTATCTCCTACTCACATTGAACCAAGAAAATATAGAAAAGGATCGATTACTTCACCACCGATGCAAATCTGCAGAAACAAAGTTCTAAAGATTCACACTGACCAAAACAAAAATTTTCTATTGAATGAAAAACAAAAGATCCATTGAATCGAGCCAGGAGAGAGAGAGAGATAACAGAGGAAAATAAGAAAAGAAATATCTTCTGTATTGAATTACTTCAGACTTTACAACCTTCCAAGAAAAATAGAATCCCCTTTTCCATAGCCGAAACCATGTTCTTATAACAATTTGTGTACATTCATACTTTGTCCCCAAGAAAAAAAATATCCAAAAGGAATAATTTTTGTTGCAGATCCATTTTTGGAAAGTGACATGAAATGAACAAACTCATGAAAACTTAGAGGTTCAAAAGGAAAATATTTCATTATTTGAGCATGATTATTTTAGTAGGGGCATCTCCTAATTTTCTTCTTCATGTGGTTCTACTATTTCTACCTTTTAACCACTTTCATAGTACTCAAGTGCTTACTAGTAAGTTTTCTCCCATTTTTATCGTGTATGCCCGATAAAATTTGTTTTCTGATGATTAACTTTACATCCCTTCAAACTTATCAATTTGGCCCCATAATAAATGAAAAATGCATCTCATGGGAAAACAACAAGAATACAGAGAAAAGGAAAGAAGAATGATCCATTTGGCATTTTATAGAGAGCTCGGTTCATTAATGGCATTAAAACCAAATGAGTGCATTTGGATATATTTTCCCCCTTTTACCTTCAAATTTGGACCCTACACGTGGCAAGATCCAAACAATGATGGCCTTGGGGAAGAAAACTACATTTCCTGACATTTGGGAGAAAAAGCGTGATTTCTCATTTTGCTCCACCTCTTGCATAGCTTAACCAAAATCCGGACACATGGCGCCATTTGAGTAGTTGAGGAAATGCGGTTCAAATATTCCATTTAAACTCATTTTTAACATAAAGCTCTAATTCTCAAAAACCTCCGCTGGCCCGCTTTGACTTTTCAATGTGAACACGTGGCACACCACAACTGGAAAAAGGATTCGTGGCTCGATTAGCAACATTTTGAAATTTAAGTGAAAAAGGCTCAAATTCTCAATTTCCCCCTTTTTTCTAATTTCATCCTTCAACACGTGGCATCCCCTGACTAGGTACGGGAATGTGCTTTAGTTTTATACTTTATCCATTTTTGAAAAGGGGAAAAATTCCAACTTTTCCCCGAAAGGTTCATGCCTCCGCCATTGAATTTTCAACATAGGCCAGGTGTCCCTTTCCAATCTGTTGTGGGCCTTAACTTAGAAATTTTCCCTTCGCATGAGCAGGGCCATGGGCCATTTTAGAACTTTTTTCCTTTTATCGAAATCAAGGCTAAAATTCATGAAGTCCTCCACCAGCCACCAAAGTGCCTGTGAACTGAAAAATGGCCATGTGTCCTTTTCTGATTCTTCAACCTATGGCCTCACCTGATTGGTTGTGGGGATGTGCTTCACTTTCAATCTATTTTGAGAAGGGGAAAATTTCCAAAATTTCCCCAAAAGTCCATGCCTCTTCCATTGAATTTTTAACATGAACATGTGTCCCTTTCTAATTTTCTATGGATTTCATCTCGAATTTATCCTTCCACTTGGATGGGGTCACAGGTCATTTCAGAGCTTTTTCACCTTTTGATCGTAATTCCTTAGAGAATAAAATGGATCCGTCACCCTGAACTTCCACCAAAACTGCTCTAGCCAATCAAGGACCGGTAGGGATGCGGGGAAAAATTGAGATTTGTTCCAAAATCACCAAAAGTGATAAGTTCAAAAAGGAACCCATCCGGCCGCATCTAATGGGAAACAAATGCATAACTTCACCTTCCTGAGCAATAATTTGATGGGGAAAAGAACGTAGGAAGTTGCAGGAAATGGGAAAACACCATTTTTGCTCCCGATGAAGAATTTATTTCTCTACAAAAGGTTAAAAAGAGAGATGTAAGGTCCCATGCATTCCAAATGCATAAGAGAAGAACTAAAATCCTTTTCCATCCATTGAAAACAAGTAAAACATTTTAATAGCAAAAGAGTGAGGAATTTTGATTTAAAATGTCATGGAAAATGAAAACGAGCATCTAAGGAGTTTAAAACACGAATTTCTTCTATGACAGGGCTCCAATTTTCACAAATTTAGATTCAAAAGTGTGGGAAAAATTGAGGGGACAACAATTGGCTCCTTCTGAGGATGATTTGGCAGAGGAAAGAGGAAAATCAAGAACCTTAGAGAATTCTGGGAAATCAGATCAAATAATTGTCTTAGCCAATGGGCAACAGAGTCAAAAAATAAGCAATACCAACATAAAAGAGAACACAAAAATAAAACAACCAAAACAAAAACAACGAAAGAAAAATGCTATACAAAATGTATAGAGGGACCGCCAAAACTCCTAGGTTTTGAACAACTTCAAAAATTTCCCACTATAAGGAAGTGGGAGAGGAGAACCATCCATGTAATCCAGGTAAAAAGAGTTCTCACCAACAAAATGTTTGATTTAAAAGAACCAAGCCAAAGGGAATCAAATTTACGATGGCTACCTCAAGGTTCATGCCTTTTTTCCCAAAGAAGAACACTATCTCCCACTTGAAAAGTTTTGAGTTTAGCCTTTTTTCAAACAAATATTTTACCTTGAGTTGATGAGTTGATATTATATCAACCACTTGCAATTTGTCTTCATTTAAATTATGGAGGTACATAATTCTTTTCTCTAATGAATTGGTAAATTTGGTATCCTCAATGGCCTTCATCAAATGTAGGGCTAATAATTCTAATGTCATTGGCAGCTAAGCTTTAACTCCATATACCACTTGAAAAGGATACATTCCAATGGCTATCTTGGTTGTAATCCTATTTTCCCATAAAGCATCATATAGTTTGTTATGTCAATTCCTCTTAAAGTCATTAACAAGCTTCTTAACAATGGTGACCAAGTTCTTGTTAGTTGATTCTTCTTACCCATTTTCTTGGGGATAGTAATCTGAAGAGTGTGCAAGGGAAATACCATATCCATAGAAAAAATCCACAATCTCGAGAGAAGAAAAATTCAAAGTGTTGTCGGTGAAAATCTTGTTTGGTATCCCAAACCATATCAAGATGTACTCCATTGATGAAGTTGCATACTACTTGAAGTAGTACTTTTAACTGGAATGGCTTCCACCCACTAGGTGAAATAATCGGTGGCAGTCAAAAATGAGTATTCCCTACACTCAAAGATGGATTGAGTTTCCCAATGAAGTCCAAACCCCATTGTTGAAAGGGTTCCTCAATTACCACTAGTTTGAGAGGTAAAGCAGCCAATTTGGGTCTTCCAACGAATGTTTGACATGCTTCACAATTTCCTACCCACTTTGATGCATCTTTGAACAAGGTAGGCTAATAATATCCAACACGGAGGATTCTTTGGGCTATGATAGCAGAAGAGAAGTGACCTCCATAGGCTTAGCCATGAAAGGATGAGAATAATTTCTTTTTCTCCTCTTTGTCAACACATTTCAAAAACCTTCCATCTATCCCTCGTTTGAACAATGCATTTTCCCACAACACATATTGCATAAACCTTAATTTGATGGCTCTCTTATCCTTGGAACTCAAATGAGATGGACATTCTCCATAAGTAAGAAAGTGTGCAATGTCAGCATACCATTCATCAATTGAGTTGAGGAAAAGAACAACAGGGATATCAACTTCTTCCTTGGACAATTTGGCATCAACTCCTTTAGCAATGAGTTCACATAAGCCCTTTCCTCAAACTAGCTTGGTGGGTTTGATGTCAAGATCATAATCCTAAACTTTGGCTACCCAATTTCCTCTCTTGGTTCCAAATTCTTGTTGTGTAAGAATGGATTTAATAATTGTATTAGGCCCAAGAACAATAGAATGAGATTTGAGGATGTAGAAACGAAACTTCTCTACAACCTTGACCACTACAAAATCATGTTTCTTCATCATGGTTTACTTCAGCTCATGGGATTTTAAAATATAACTCATGAATTCTATGGGTAGTTCATGACTTTCAACATTCTCCTGAGTTAACAGAGTAGCTAGAGTACTTTTAGTAGCATAGCAATAGATAATGAAGTCTTTGTTGTAATTAGGGCATGGCAAGATTGAATTCTTTGCTATAGGTTTATTGATTTCTTCAAATGTAACCTTTCCTTCAAAGGACCAACCAAAAGTATGCTTCTCCTTCATCATGTGGATATGTTCAAAGTAAGCTCAAAAAAATTAGGTATGAATCTCCTCAAGAAGTTTATTTTTCCAAAGAAAGAGTGCACACCCTTCTTGCTTGAGGGGAGAGGGATTTGTCAATCATCTAGACTCAGAACAGCCCATAATTTCACACGAACAACACAGTAAAAGATAGGATAATTTTTTTTTTTGACTTGCTTCCACACATAACACGACACAACATGTCATCACAAAGTTCAACCAACTCCGGGAACCACTTGTTACGGGGATGACCACAAGGTCATCACCGAAACGTTCACACCCAAAAGGATAATACACTTTTTCTTTTTGACATGACAACATAGAATTCCAACCACATAACACACTTACAGTTAGGGCCAACCACAATGAGATATTCTTGAGGTTTATTTAATTTAAAAAGACATCTTGCAATTCTTAGCTTACGTTTTCAAGGAGGCTCAAGATATGATTCATACAATTCATATTACCAAGCTAAGTTTATTCTTCTTACACTTTGAGTAATTATCTTTAAATCTTCTCTATTATGAAATTTATTTGCTTAATTCGTTTATTTAGAGAAAGGGGTAATTTAATCCCACAAGGCCATCTATTTACACTTATGCTACTAGAACTTGTTCATGCCCATATGACAACATGGGTTTGCGTTCAACACACTTAAGAGAAGAAAGATAAGCACCTTGGAAAAAGGTTAGAGGGAGAAGGTTGAGTTGAAATCATCTTCAAGACCTCATTAGCTATTACCAAGATATAATTGAAACTTGAAAACTTAACCAGAATTATTAAAGATTTTACTTAGGCTTTACTAAATGAGTTTTATAAAAATAAAACAATTTACCTTCCAATGGCTGAGAGATAGATTGTGTGGTTTCTAAATTGTTTTCTCCTGCTTATTAAATCTTATTATCTTCCAGAACTAACCATAGATTTCCTTTAAGTTTGTTTAAGAATTTCACCATGAAAGGGATAGTGTTCATTAGTGTAGCTAGGGATATCAAGTTATATAATGTTACTTAACAAGGGATAGTTTCATCTTTGATCACTTATGGAATTACATGCTCTCAAGTTGGTCACCTCTACACTAATTTATTTGCAATATAAATTTTATTTTAACTTCTATAAGTATTAAACAACCCATTTTATTTTACTTATAACACACTATTACTAAGTCTTAAAAAGATTTAACTCAACATTTAATCGTAGGGGTAAAGTTTAACATAATTCATTTACGAAAACGAAATAAGGTTACATCAACTCTTAGAATACCGATAAACCATTAAGGTCACTCAACAAGTGGTAAACAAATGTTCTTATATTTTCCAAGATAGACAGACAATTCAAGGTTCCAAAGTTAAGACGACATAATCCATGATACAATATACTAAGACATTGATCCTCTTCTAAATTTTCTACTAGATGTTATCAATAGTTGAAAAATATAAAAAGGATTCATGCAAAAGAACTTCTCAACTGAGGTTGATGTAAAAATCTACAAGTCTATCCCTCATCTACTCACAAAATCCATCTGCAAAAATTTTTTCCACAAGAGTCAGTTCGCGAGAACTGAGCAAGATAAGGCTACACAAAACCACCATAACTATTATCTAACAATACCACAAAAGGAAGCACTTTATTACAAGAATTGGGTCAAAACTCTAAACACTATCAACACATCAAGTTATAATAAAGTCTCCATCATTCCAATCAAAGAAGGAGAAGACCTTGTACTTTAGTTAGGAGTAAAAGAAACGAAAGTATAGCAATTGTATGAGACTGGCCCTTGGCCCTATAAGGAGAAATAAAAAATCTAGCAAAAGCAGAATTCCCATCAAGTAAATAATTAAATAATAATTACAAGATTGAGATTTGATATATAGACCAACCATCTAGAAATTTATCAAAGGTACCAAATGCATAGGCTAAAATAATATATTTCTAAAAGAATAAGAGTTGATCGGCCCAAGAAAAGGGGAACCATGGGTTTCAAAAATTAACACAAAAAGCCATGTATAATTGAGTTTCAAACCGAAATCAAATAGAGTAAACACACAACATAAGTTTCGAAGTGAAGGAAAAGTATACTAGTTTTGACCATTAACTCCAAGAGATTTTCCAATCATTCAAGAAGGGCCAATGCCTTACAGGCTAGTAGAAAACACGCGAGAGAAGAAGGAAGTTCCGTCAAACAAGAGTATACAAAAATGTCATCAAGAAATTTTATAACACTAAAGATTTTCAAACCTCCACAACAATTCTAATGTTTGGTTAATTTAAAAATAAATTACCTATTTCTCAAAACAACAATATTTTAAGGCAACCCTTGGTAACACAGTCAACCGTCACACATAGATACAAACATAATTTCTAAGTGACATTATCAAAACAAAACCTTCATGAATCCATAAGACTATCAAATGAAAGATGAGTTTTCTTCCCAAAGATTAATCACATTTAAGGAAATTTCCATCACAAAATATTAAGGTAACTACGTGCATAAAGACTGAGAAATATTAATTAATAGCGTTAACATTACAAAGGAGAAATAATGCAAGTTAGGAAAAATAGAAGGCGCATCACAATAATTTTAGGAGTATTAGACCAAAACTATTCTAGTGTCAAAGAGGTCTGGATTCACACAATGAAACCTCGAGCTTAGTTGATCCGAAAAGCTAGTTATGGTTCAAGTTGATAGGGATGGTCAAGGTACTTCTTGAGGATGGCCTTAAAAGCCTAGAAATAAGATGAAAGATAATATAAGAGTCTAAACACGTGAGACGGAAAACACATTACACACAAACCTTTTCATTCTAAAAGTTTTAATACCAAAACTCTAAGCTGGCTAGCCCAAGCATTGATCACACTAATCCTACAACCTTTCTTTCTTGATGCCAAAAGGCTATCAAAGATACTTGAGAAGGAGTTAACAAAAAATGTCAAAAGACAAACTTGGGTGCTAAGGAGGAGCTTCATAGTTATCGTAAACTTACTTCCATGATATTGAAAATACTAGTTTGATCAACATAATAACTTGCAACTCAATCACAGAGAAGAATAAATAAATAAAAAACAGACGAAGGTCTATCACTCAAGCAAGAGAAACATAACACCTAGAGGAGAGGGCACACACCTTTTTGACCAACATACCGACAACGATAAAAGCTAAAACAAGAAGAAAACAAGCGAAAGGGAGATCTCCCATCATGACATCCAACCGACAAATCAATGCGAGGAAAAGGTGGTTTGATTTCACAATAATTTTAAATATAGTAACATAGAAAAGTGTAGAAATATCTTGCCTTTTTCTCCAGTTCAAAAGGTTTCATGAACACCGCTGGACCAGCAACAACAACAATCCTCGGTCGAATCTCCCCTTTTTATAGAAATTTGGCACTCAAGCTCCATTCTCATCTATCTTAGCTCCAGGCGAGAGCTCCATTTTATAAGAAACGTAGAATGGAAAGAACGGTGGTCTCAGGTGCTGTCAAGACTACGGTATGCACAATATGGTTTTAATGAAAAATGTCCAGCACATACTTGAAAGAAAAGGGACAATGCGGGCCGCACAACCTAAACAACCTTCCACCTGTGTTAAATATGGGGCACCAGAGAAGGACAGAGACATTGAAAAAGCACAAGGAACAAGGATAATAGAAATTTGAAGAAGAATACGCCTCCAAACTAACGTATGCAAGGAGAGAGAGAATCCACACAACGTGCAAACGTGACAAAATGCCACAAATCGATTGGGGGTCTCAATAGAGAATCTTTGTAAATAAATTTCATCTCCTCTTGGTAACACTCTCACACATCACATAGTCAATTTTGATAAAAATATCTTGAAGGAGAAACCCAAATTTGAGGATGCATTTGATCATAATAGATAACAACATAGTTGGACAACTTTGTTAGAAGTGCTCACAAAGGCTTTACTATTTTACACATGCCTGCTTGGTATTTCGGCTAGTGTTACTGCTATCTCTGAGAAGATATCTAAGCTAATCATCCTTTTTTACTTCATAAGGAAAGTAGCAACCTCTAAGAAGAAATGTGAAGCTACCATTCTCTGTTCTTTGCTATATTCTACATATTAAAGTAGAAATTTCTGTGAAGAGATGTTTTTATGTGTAAAATAGTCTCTACATCACTCAACTGAAGGGATTACCATAAGAAGGGGAATAAAACAACTTGAAAATACAAATTGAGCGGCTAAACCCATGAACTTGAACTTTCTTCTCACCCTGAAATGACTGTTGCGGGCATTCTTGTGGATCCCTGACAAGAACACACCTCACAACACCCAATGAAAGTGGAGGTTACACGCCTACTTCACTAGCTTGTAGCTTCATCTAGCCATCATGTCAAACCCATACTGCGCCCATACACATTGAATAAAAGAAATCAAAATGAGATCAAGGTGAAGAAAAACTCCACCGACTCCCATCTCCCTCACGCAAGGTAGAAACATAATGGCCATTACGGTCTGCAGGTTGGTGGTTGGGAGGAGACTAATGCCATCCACTTGCAACAAGACATGCGAATGGACCTGGTCGGCCAAGGTGGCAGTGGAGGGTAGGTGCAAGCAGTTTAAAATATTTTTAAAAACAATGCAGTCCTCACCACGACCTATTAATTCAATGGTAGAGGTTAAAAATATTTTTGTGGGTTTTCCATGAATTCTTAGCATTTAGAAATTAGTTGGCCATTCAAAATTATTCGAAAATCTCATTGTCCAATTATTTTTCCTTATCCACAAGCAAGAACTTCAATCTAAATTCATACAAAATCCTCCTTTGGCATGTACTTGTGGTAGAGTGTGTTAAAGGAATCAAAGAAAACCTTTCTGAAAACACCACTTAACTTAGAAGATCCATAATGGAAGCAAGTACAAACTTTTGGATGTCTCTTTTTTGGATAGTAAGCTTTATTAAACAATGAAAATTTGAGGGAGTTAAAATATTCTATCAGTGGCCTAAAGTTTGTAATTTCAAGACCATTATAAGATAGGACTTGAAAATCATTTGAAACATGAAAATTAAAGAAGTTCGATGTTGTATCAATTCTAGAAAATTGTAATGTGTATGTTACTTCAATTCTTAATTCAAGAAGAATCAATTAGAATAAATCAATGAATGTATTTAGAGGAAGCTACTAAGTGTCTTACAAAATAGCATTTGAATTTTTATACATATTCTAATAATCAAGATTTTTAATGATTTCAAATAAATTTATAAATGATGGGAACTAACTAAGTGTCTTGCAAAATAGATATTGAAAAAAATTCCATATTGATGATAATCTAGATTTTTAATGAGATTCTTTAAATATATTTGAAATGACACTTCCTCCCCATCGCCAAGCGCCCCCATGAGCCCCTCCTTCAACAAAGATACGAGATAACAAAATCTCTACTAACTAAGGTAAGCTCACAAAGCATACGAAAGAAGATATATTAATACAAATGCAAAAGGAGTTACAAGATTACCCAGCAGTTCCCATAAGCTAAAAAGGTATACAATTTTTTTTTGTATAATTACTATTCAACCCGAGAAGATTAAATTGCAAAAAGTAGAAAGCTATAGGAAGTAAGAATCGAATTGCCCATTACTCACAATGATTAAAACAACATGTGAACATGCCTAAGAAACCAAGGGGATAAACTAGATGTTAACATTCGAAGGTGAACACGAAGTAGAGACTGACCATGGAGCCAAGACATCAGAATTACACACACCGACGCTCCACAAGAGGGTCTTTCTTCTAGGGTAAACGAAGATAATCATTACGGACTTTTTAAATCAATCTTGATTCCTTCCTTGGAGAAAATGTGTCCTAATTTTCCCTAAGTGACAAAAAAGATAGATTTCTTGGGATTCAAGGATATGTCATGATTTCTAAACTTTTGGATAGTTTCAAGGTGTTAGAAATGATTAGCTATGTTTTTGAAAACACATTCAAATCATCAAAGTATCTTCCTCTATGCATTTTCCTCTTCAGACTTCAAAAGGTCAAGTCCATTTCCTCCTCGAAAGGTGGCACTAGTGTTGATGAGGCCAAAAGGCATTCTCCTGTAAGCAAAGGTGCCCCAAGGAGTAGTTAAAGGCAATCTTATGCTGATTTGTAACACTTACTTCCACTTGATTATATCCCGAGAATCCATCAAGCACGGACAATATTTTTAAACCCGTAATCCGCAACACTTAATCCATTATAGGGAGAGGATGATTATCCTTCAAAGAGGCTTGATTCAAATTCCTAAAATCAACACAAATTTCGATCTCACCATTCTTCTTCCCGAACATGCACAATATTAGCAATCCACGTTGAATGGTAAATGGGGAAAATGATCCTATCCTTCAATAACTTTTAGATCTCTTGAAAGATTGTATATGTTGAACATCAACATACCTTTTCATAGATTTGCTACCTTTTCCTCTCCTCTTATGTTTTCCATGTATACCAAGATGGGTTCATTAAGACTCCCAATGTTTATCTTTTCATAGAGAAGATCATGCAGCTCCTTTGGAAGTTTTGGACTTGATGTACCTATCATGTTTATCAAATAACTCTTCAAAACTTACCAACCCTTTAGGTATCTTATTACCTTTTAATTTATGCAGCCATCATGATCCATTTCTTCTTGGTTATCTTCTTCATTTGGAGGCACACACTCTCTAAGCAGATTCCCACTTCCTTCAAAGTATAGCTGGTAAAAATTATCTCTGAGTTTAAGGAAGGAAATTAAGTGTTGATCATCATTAAAGACCTGCCAATTATTTGCATTGTTAGGAACGCTAGGCCTATGAATCATTTCAATGGTGAGTTTATCTTGGGAGAAATTTGGATGAGGGATCAATAGAGACCCTGAGATAGCCAAGGAATCAACCCCTTGTTTCTTTCCCTTGGCATGGCTTTAATTAAAATGGCATCAAGGAACTCAATGGAATCCCAAACCAGATTCCTGTAATGTTTTAACCTTCTATCCTTCACTTGAAAAATATCTCTGACTTGTTTTACAATCAGCTCTGCATCTCCACGAGAAAGGAGATTCTTGATCCCCATCTCTTTTTCCATTCTTAAACCGAGGATGAGAGCCTCATAAATATTATTTGTTTTTTTGAATTGGAGCTTGAAAGAGAATGGGTGAATTTTCCCTTGAGGAGAAATAAGCACCACACCAGCTCAAGAAGCAAATTAGGAGTAACTTCCATCAAATTCCAAGATCCAAATTCCATTAGGGTCAAGAAACACTTCCTTAGGATGGTTATCCTCCTCTTGTAACATGATCATGTAGTTACCATGACCAATGTCCGCATAAAGTATTTGTGCCTTTGGGTTGTCTGTTTTTGCACAATATATTTAGTTTGTTTATCAGGAAATAGCTTCTTCATTTTCCCATTCATTGGAATAAGAGCATGTGACCAATCCATCATGATTTCTCCTCCAACATTTTTGCAAAAATTTCTACTCAACAACATACCATAGGAAGGGGGAATATCAACTACCAAAATGGTGGCTAAAACTCTCTTCTCTGGCAAAGCAAAAGGCTACTTGTACATCCTTGATACTCCCAACCAATGGCATTTCTCTACTTTCCATTGAGTAACATGAACCAAAAGTGTGGGTTAGGGTTAAGCCTAGGGCATGAGCTACCTTAGCAGGCATCACATTATCTGAATCACCAAAATCAATAACACAATTGTTGAGTTTTTGGCCAACTATGAGGAGAGTGACATAAAATGATTCGATCTTCCCATCAAATGAAGTGACTACTGCCACAAGTCTCGGTTGAGATGAAAGAGAAGGAGTGGGAAAGATACCTTTGGAACTAGGGGATGAAGGCTTGGATTTAGAGTTTACAAAGTCTACCATCTTAGAAGGCCTTGGGATGGATTTGGTAGAATTTCTTTCAGAGCTGGACCTTATTTTTCTTGAGATGGTCAATAATGTCAAAATAAATAGAGGTGGATGGAGCATCATTGATAGGAGTAGACAAAAATTTTGACTTATCAAATCTATCATTTGAAGGGTAAGAAGTTTTAGGAGCAGAAACAAAGGAAGAAGGAACAACACAACCTACCTTGGGTGTGGAAGAAGTTGGAATAGGAGATCCTCTCTTTACAATCACTGGAATGACCATAGGGGGATCCTTATATATTTTAGCAGGCTACACCACTTTCTCCTTCTCGTTGGATTTCTCATGAGTCATGAAAACATATGATTCATTGTTCATCTCTACAACTCTTTATTCATAATCATCCTCTTCATCTATGCCTTCCGTGGTGAGAAAATGGACATGATATCTACTCAACTCTTCTAATTCTTCATCATCTTCCTCTTCATGTTCTTCACAAATTTCATCTTCCTCCTCATCATCAGGCTCCAACACTTCACATGTTGCATTGACTGGAACTTTAACAGGTGGGCCTTCAATTGCCAATTTGGTCTGAGTAGAGGAAACCGATTCCTGGGCTGAAAGTTCTTCCTAGGAACATCCTGATAAGGAGCATATTGGGTGAACTACTTTTTGAGAGCAATAAGATCATTAGCAAGTTTCTATACCAACTGATCTGCAACAGCTCCAGGAGAAGATGTGGAAGAAGGAGATGCTTTGGATTTGGATGAATCTCTCCTTATCTTTCCAAACATGATCAGATCATCTTCAACACTCGACGAAAAATCTCACGATCAACATCTAAAGTGGTGAGATTGGCTCTCCTAAGTGCATAGATCACTTTGGAAGTTGGGCATTAAGGAAGAAACATTTCTGAATCTGATGAAGATTCACAAAATAGGGATGGAAGCTTGTAAAATATATTAATGTGAAATCAACCGTTTACACAAAAAAGAGCTGCAATACTTATAGGTATTGTACAACTGAATACAAACAAAAAATAGAGTTACATAGGTGCAACCATATTCCCAAAACTTCCAAAATCTAGGAAGTATAAAAATATAATCAAACAATTATATTGTTAAAACAATATAACATCTCGTAATATTCAAATACAAACAAAAGGATGGTTATAATTAAATATAACCATAAAACAATAACTAATAAATTTATTAATATGCAATGCATAATTAATTAGGATAATAATAATATTTTATCCTAACATTCCCCCCCTTAATTGTGCATTGTCTAAAGGGATGAGGAAAGGAACTCCTAAACAACTCGAACTTGTCACGTGGAAGTGACTTTGTGAAGATATATGCTCATTGTTTAGCTGTTAGACAAAATTGAAGCTGGATGTTGTGTTTCAACACATGCTTGCATATGAAATGAACATGTACCTAAATGTGCTTTATTCTCTCATGAAACACTGGATTGCAAACAAGTTTGAGAACACCTTCATTGTCAACATAGATGGTGGTCAATTTTTCTCTGTATTCCAAGTCCTTATAGATGCGATCCAAATCATTTCACGGATATCTTCTCCTACAGAATGATACTCAACTTTTGTGGAAGAGTGAGAAACAAAGTGTTGTTTCTTGCTTCCCCATGATATTGGTCCAGATCCCATAAAGAAAACAAATCCAGAAGTGGATTTTCTATCATCAATGTCACCTGCATGATCTGAATCCGAATATCCAATCAAGAAGAAGTTTTCATTCTTCTTGTATTCTAGACCAAGATCCATTGATCCTTTGAGATATCTCAAAATGTGCCTTGCTACTTTCCAATGACAAACTTTGGGTTCTTACATGAACCTGGATAGATAGCTTACTACAAAGTTGATATCTGGTCTAGTATAGGTCAGGTAAATGAGACTCCCAATCAACTACCGATAGAGAGTGGCACTTACCTCAGGAGATGGATCTGAATGAGATAACTCTAATCTATTCTCCATAGGTGTATCAATTGGTGTGAAATCCATCATCCTAAACTTCTCGAGCGTTGTCTTGGTATATTTCATCTGAGAAATAAAAATATGATTCTCTTTCTACCATACTTCTAATCTAAGACAGTAATGCATTAGCCTCAGATCATTCATGTCGAATGATCGATTAATATATTTCTTTGTTGCATCGATTATCCTCTCTAAATTTTCAGTGATGACTAGATCATTGACATAGACAACAACAATCACCATCTCCCCCTTGCTTTTTGAGGTAGAGATTGGGATCGTATGGATTTCTAAAAAATCCATGTTGTATGAGATGCTCATCAATCTTGATGTACCATGCCCAGGTGCTTGTTTGAGGCCATACATAGATTTCTTGAGTTTGCATACACTTTGCTTCTTGACCATGTACTACATATTCCTCGGTTGAGTCATGTAGACTTCTTCTTTTAAATCTACATTTAGAAGGCACTTTTTACGTCCATTTGGTGGACTTTCCATCCAAACTGAAGCAACTAGAGAAAAGATCATCCTAATTATTTTTATCTTAGTTGTGGGAGAAAATGTCTCCTCATAGTCAATGCCTTCTTTTTGTGCATACCCCTTTGCTAAAAGTCTTGCTTTATACTTTTCCACTGTCCCATCTACTTTATACTTTGTTTTAAATATCCATCTGCATCCAATGGGTTTCTTCCCTGGTGGAAGATCAACAAGCTGCCAAGTGTTATTCTTCATCACTGATTGATATTCAAAATCCATGGCATCTTTCCAAGATTTTGACTATAGGGCTTCCTAGACTATAGAGGGCTCATTTGATTCAATAACTCTACTCATCAAAGAAAAGTTAACTTCTTCTCTTGCTTTACTATGAGTCCGTGGTCCAGGGGTGGATGTATCCGTGGAGCATCCATTCTTACATCTCGTAATGTACTTGTACACCATTTAGGCATATGCTAAACTATTCCCATGGGTCGTGGTTCTATCTAATCAACACCATCATCCCCATCATCACTTTCATTTTCAAAGGGAACATCAGCTTCAATTTTTATAACAGGTGAAAAATCTACATCTTGTGAGTCTAAGGAGGAGTCTCTTCTTCCTTCTTCTCAAAAAAACTCAACATCTCTGCTGGTGTAGACTTTTCTAGTCTTAGGATCCATCAATCTATACCCAAGAGTCTCTTCATTATACCCAATGAAGATGAGTTTCTGTGACTTCATGTCCAATTTCTTTCTATTCTGTTTGGGTATGTGCATGTTTGCTTTATACCCAAATACTCTGAGGTGTGTAATAGATGGTTTCCTTTTTTACCATGCTTCTTGTGGTGTTATTCCATCAAGAGCAGTTGTGGGCACTCTGTTCAACAAATATACTATTGTCTTTGTTGCTTCTTCCCAAAATGTCTTTGCAAGTCTAGAATCATCATCATGCATCGCACCATTTCCATGATATTAGGATTTCTTCTCTCAACAACACCATTTTGTTGTTGTGTGTGTGGAGGAGGCATTTATCGATGAATCTTGTGAGTTTGTAGGTAGTCTTTGAACTCATCACTAGTGAATTCCCCCTCGATCTGAGCAGAGAGTTCTGATGTGACGACCAGTTTCTTTCTCAACTGCTACTTTGAACATTTTGAAGGTTTCAAAGGCTTCACTTTTCTTGTGAAGATAGAAAATCCACATTTTTCTCGAATAGTCGTCAACACAAAGCATGAAGTATTGGAACCCATAATGACTTGGCTACATCATACCACAAAGATCGGTATGAACCAGGTCAAGTTTACCATGAGCTCGAAATGTAATCCTCTAGAACAAAGCTCTGTGTTGTTTTCCTTCTAGGCAATGAGGACACTTGTATGTATCCTTCTGAAGATATGGTAGCCCAAGTACCATATTACACCAAAGCGTGAAGTGTTTCAAGATATTTGAAACTTACATGACCAAATCTTTGATGCCACAACTGTGTTGAGGTGGAGTTCTTAGCCACAAGTGCTTGATCATCTCTATGAACAAAATCAAGTTGGAACATGCATCCCACATTGGAGGATTTTGCAATTATTTTCGAGCCTCTTGATTTATCTCGAATCAAGCATGTTTTCTTGCCAGATTGACTATCAAATTCAATTTTTAGGTTGTGATCTAGGAGTTGAATGATTGAAAGTAGATTCTTAGTCAACCCAAGGACATATAGGACATCTGATAGTTTGCATTTGCATGAAGCAAGGGGTAGAGAAATGTTCCCAATCCCCTGAATTGTATATGAAGAATCATCTCCCAACGAAACATGATTTTTTGATGACGTGTCCCTCATTGAAATAAACCACTCTCGTGGCTACCATGTGTTGAGTGGCCCCGAATCAACATACCAAACATCACTAGATGACGTGGATGGTTCACTTGATCGAGCAGTGAACAAGAAGTCTTCATTGTCTGACTATTCTTGTTGCTCAACAATATTACCTTGTTGGTGGGGTCTTCTTTTCTAGTTCCCCTTTTTCTTCCCTTGATTTTGTGGAGGTCCAGAGTTTCTTGATGAACCTCTCTTGTAAGTATTATACAAACAATCTTAAAGGTTATCTCCTCTTTTGCAGATTGGACATTGCTTCTTATGTTGTCTATCCCCTTGATATTGATTTTTATTTTGGGAATTTTGATAGGAATTAGGTTTTCCTTTACCTTTTCCTTTCCATTTTTGATGTGAAGACAATGCCTGCTCCTCTTCATCATCCTTATTGTTCATTACTTCTTCTTTCTGCAGTAGGTTTACCATCTTGTCAAAACTAACTGTCGTATCTGACATGTTTAGTGTTGTGACAAAAATGTGGTAAGAAGAGGGAGTGCTCTTAGAACAATGGGAATGAGAGCATCATCTATGACTAGTTCTCCTAGGGCTAGAAGTGAAGCCCTCAACTCGCAAATCTTGTTAGAAAAGCTTATATTTTTTCATTCTGCTTGAACTTTAATGTGTGTAACTCACTTTGCAAATTCAGTATAACATTATTTTTCTTGGCCTCGTATAATGTGCTCAAACTTATCCCATGCTTCTTTAGTTGTTTTGGCATCTCGAATGTGGGGTTTCACATCATCAGACACTCTAAACAAGATGATGAGTTTGGCCTTCTAATCTACTTTATCAAATTTCCACTATTGTGTTGTATTAGTAGCTGATCTAGTTAGAGTACCATTCACAATAGGCCATATTTCTTCAAACTCAAGCCGTGTCTTGATTTTTGTCTTCCATGCAGCATAGTTGTTTCCTCTTAGTAGTTGTGAATCTGGAAGAAAAAATTTGGGGGCATTGGTGCCCATTTTGCAGAGATCACTAACAGGTTTTTCTCTTATCACTCCGGTATTAGGTCTCCCAATCTATATACCATCGATCGATATACCAAACCTTTCTATATACACACCCATTCGATATACTTGGGGGTACGTGAAGAGGCTCGCCCTTTCTATATACCCAGTGGTACGTGAAAGAGGCATTAACGTATGAAAGAATTCAATACGTGGTACCAAGACAAGATTACTTGATGGGGTCTGTGTGATTATTGACACTAGCTCAAAGAAATATCCTCATACGCGGGCACGTATTTTGGTATATACTTAGATAATTTCTCAATCTTGATTTATTTCGTGCAATCGTTCACAGATGGATGGGATGGCTCATAGTGTGTGCACTATGACCTTATTACTACCCATCAATTTAAAGGGTCAATGCCCAGATGACATTGTTGTAGCTATATTAGGCATTAAGTGTAGTAATAGTCATGACGGATTTACCCATAAGTGCTTCCCAGAGGCTCAGTATATACCGAACACGCTGAATGAGATCTAGGATCTCGTGAGTGTTACAAACCAATTTTATACTTTTTTATATTACAATTCTAGCTAGTTTTAGAGTAGTTTACAAAGTTTACAATTGACTATGGCAACCTATAAATTAGTACAATATAATGCAGTATATAAATTACATTCAAAAATCTGGAAAAATTGAATGGTAGGCAAAACATTTTTTTTTTTACGGGCCCTGGTGGCCTCCAGAGCCCAATACGACCCAAAATGTCAGAAATCGTTAAAAAAATGCCCAAGATGAAGTTTTTGGATGGTCTTCCTTTTACAAAAAATGTCCGGAATGAAAAAATAGGCCTAGTGGAGAAAAAAATTTACCCTAAATTTAGGGTTTTTCTCGCTAAATTTAGTTAGTTATAACTAAATTCAAAATTTCCACTATGGTCCAGCCAAATTTTTCCACCAAATTCAAAATTGGTTTAAAAAAATTGTTGGAGGTGGGTTTTGAACCCGAAACCTCATCTACCCAAGTCATTTTAACTTACCAACTAGGCTACTATGAGCACTTGGTGTAGTATTGAAGCAAATTGTATTTAAAGAAGGTAAACTTCGACTTACCTTTGTAAAAATGACTGACAGAAGTCCCACGTGGCTGCATGCGTGGAAGGTGAATTTAGGGTATTCTCCAAGCATGAAATATGGATCTGGAGCTCTCTTTATCTTCTTTCCTTCCTACTTTATTAGCCCACGCTTTGTATTGATTTAACCTCCTTTGTTTTGTTTTATTTTCCTTTGATAAATTTTTTGTGTGCCATTTTTCTTTCAATGCCGCTACGCCTTGCCCCTTGCTTTGATCATTGTTTTGTTGTGTGTAGGTCGTAGGTGCGTTTGAGTAGGGAGGAGGTGCATGTGAGAAAGGAGGAGGCGTTCCACGTGGTTTGGTGCACTTGATACAGACCCGCTTCGAGGAGGTTTTGTCCTTCAAACAGGCCTCGAACTTCCAAAACATATGTGTGGCTTTGTATAGAGATCGCAACTCACTGATTGTAAATTTTTATATTTGATTTATTTCTTTGCCATATTTTTTTTATTGTGCAAGGTTATAGGGGTTGTGGAAATAAGCAGGGATGTGGTGGAGCTTCACTTGCCAATGTTATACCTGACAAACAATGTAACTCAACCTCCAAATATAACAAAGAATCCTCCACAACCAGATATACCTCTAAATGTAGAGGTCTGATAAAAAGAAAGTAGAGACTAAAAATATCTCTAATATTAGAGATAAAACCCCAAATGGGGAGAAAAATAATTTTTTATATATTTTCAATACCTATAGCAAGTTTTGCCTAGTGCTGGGTGCACTAGTGCAAAAAAAAAATTTGCGTTCCAAACACCTGGAATTGAACAAGAGGTTGTGGGTTTACATGGGGTTCTGGGAAGCTACAAGAGGTAGCACTGGCTCTCCTTTTGTTACAGATTTCTTCTCCACAAATTCTCCTTCTTCTGCAACCTTCTCCAACCTTTCCAGAGAGCTTCAATTCACTCTGGTACCAAATGAATATTCACAAAATAGGGACAAAAGCCTATAAAATATATTAATGTAAATCAACCGTTTACACAGAAAAGAGCTGTAAAACTTATAGGTATTGTACAACTAAATACAAAAAAATAGAGTTCACAGTGTGCAACCATATTCCCAAAACTTCCAACATCCGAGAAGTATAAAATATAATCAAACAATTATATTATTAAAACAATATAACAGCTCCCATATTGTTCAAATACAAACAAAAAGATGGTTATAATTAAATATAACCATAAAACTAATAAATAATAAATTTATTAATATGCAATGCATAATTAATTAGGATAATAATAATATTTTATCCTAACATCGATCCACAAGGCATGTGTTTTTGGGATCGTATAACCAACCTATTGAATTTGGCCACAAATTCCCTCATGGGCTCATGTGACTCTTTCTTGATTTTAGAAATATGGGCCAAGAGGGTGTGTACATCTTCAACAAGTTTGAAATGTTGCTCAAACTGGGTCATCATGGTGTTCCATTGGTGATGGATCCGTAAGGAGATAATAGAACCAATCAGCAGCATTATCTTGCAATGTCTCCACAAAAATTATAATGGATATATCCTCATGTTCAACTCCGAGAACACCACAAGAAACAATGAAGGCCATAATATGTTCATCTGGATGAACCTTCCCATCACCTATGAATTTAGGGAAATTCTTTCTATCATCTCTAGGTAATTCATGTAATTGTTGGAGAAGAGCAAGAGGCCCAACCATTTGGCCCCAAGGTAAAGGAGCTTCCATCCTTGGAAATATTGTTAGGAGAGGAACTAAAACACCAGTGAGAATCAAAGCATGCAAATTAGGACTGATTTGATCTTAAGGGATGTCACTCCCAGAAGTTCTATCTCTAGCAGAAGGAGTGCTTGCAGACCTTGTTCCTCTTCTTTTTCTTGTTGATGAAGGGAGAGAGAAACCTTGATGATCCAAAAGTTGGAAATGAGGGTCTTCTTCCCCAAGGGTTCTTCTACCCTGAGTGTATCTTGGAGTCACCAAATCAAAGATGATCAAAAAGTTGTTATTCAAAATTGGAATCCATTTGCAATGAATTATCTAGCAGAGTCACCAAAAAGTGTTGGGTTTCAAAATGGAACATGGGTTGAAACCACAATCAGGGGACAACAAGTCCCTCCTCTTTAATGGGAGAGGTTCCCTTATTGAAAGAAGGAAAAAAAATTTACATATATACAACTCTCAATGTTTATACCCTGATATTTTGGGATGTTTTCATACTTAAAAGATTATCAATCAGAAGGAATAAAAAAATATGGAGATGGTTGAAGGAAGAAAAAAACAATGCTTTTATGAAATATAGATAGCAGAGTATCTCCCTACTTACATTAAACCAAGAAAATATAGAAAAGGATCAATTACTTCACCACCGGTGCAAATCTCTGCACACAAAGTTCTAAAGATTCACACAGAGACCAAACACAAAGCTTATATTGAATTAAAAACAAAAGATCCATTGAATCGAGCTAGTAGAGAGATATATAACAGAGGAAAATAAGAAAAGAAATAACTTCTGTATTGAATTACTTCAGCATTTATAACCTTCCCAGAAAACTAGAATCCATTTTTCCATAGCCGAAACCATGTTCTTATAACAATTCATGTACATCCATACCTTATCCCTAAGAAAAGAATATCCAAAAGGAATAATGTTTGTTGTAGATCCATTTTTGGAAAGTGACATGAAATGAATGCACTCATGAAAACTAGAGGTTCAAAAGGTGAATATTTCGTTAGTTCGAGCATGATTATTTTAGTAGGGGGCATCTCATGATTTTCTTCTTTATGTGGTCCTACCATTTCCACCTTTTAACCACTTTCATAGCACTCAAGTGCTTACTGGTAAGTTTTCTCCCTTTTTTATCGCGTATGCCTGATAAACTCCATTTTCTGATGATTAAACTTTACATCCCTTCAAACTTATCAATTTGGCCCCATAATAAACCAAAAATGCATCTCATGGGGAAATGAAAAGAATAAAGAGAAAAGAAAGAAGAACAATCCATTTTTGCATTTTGCAGAGCTCTGGTTCGTTAATGGCGTTAAAAACTAGATGAGTGCATTTGGCTATCTTTTCCCCCTTTTACCTTAAAATTTGGACCCTACACATGGCAAGATCCAAGCAACAATGGCCCTAGGGAAGAAAAATACATTTCCTAACATTTGGGAGAAAAAGTGTGATTTCTCATTTTACTCCGCCCTCCCACAGCTCCGCTAAAATCTGAGACACATGGCACCATCTGAGTAGATGAGGAAATATGGTTCAAATCTACCATTTAAACTCTTTTTAACAAAAATCTCAAATTCTCAAAAACCTCCACCGGCCCACTTTGACTTTTCAACGTGAACACGTGGAACACCATAATTGGAAAAAGGAGTCATGGCTTGGTATACAACATTTTGACCTTTTGGTGAAAAAGGCTCAAATTCTCAATTTCCCCCATAGGCCCGTTGTTCCAATTTCATCCTTCAACATGTGGCATCACCTGACTGGTGTGCGGAATGTGCTTCAATTTTATACTTTATCTATTTTTGAAAAGGGGAAAATTCCAACTTTTCCCCGAAGGTCCATGCCTGGCGTTGACTTTTCAACATAGGCCAGGTGTCCCTTTCCAATCTGTTGTGGGCCTTAACTTATAAATTTTCCCTTCGTATGAGTGGGGTCCATGAGCCATTTTAGAACTTTTCACCTTTTTTGAAAACAAGGCTAAAATTCCCAAAGTCCTCCGCCAATTTGACAAAGCACCTGTGAACTGAAAAATGACCATGTGTCCTTTTCTGATTCTTCAACCTATGGCCTAACTTGATTGGTTATAGGGATGTGATTCACTTTTTATCTATTTTGAGAAGGGGAAAATTTCCAACTTTTCCCCCAAAAGTCCATGCCTCTCGCCATTGACTTTTCAACATGAACACGTGTCCTTTTATGATTTTCTATGCATTTCAACTCAGAATTTATCCTTTCACTTAGACGGGGTCATGGGTCATTTCAAAACTTTTCACCCTTTTGTCGTAATGCCTTAGAGAATAAAATGGATCCGTCAAAACTTCTACCAAAACTACTCCAGCCAATCAAGGACCGGTGGGGATGTGGGGAAAAATAGTCATTTGTTCCAAAATCACCAAAAGTTATAAGTTAAAAAAGGAACCCACCTGGCCACATCCAATGGGAAACAAATGCATAACTTCACCTTTCCCAAGCAAGAATTTGATGGGGAAAAGAACATAGGAAGTTGTAGGAAACAAGAAAATGCCATTTTTTTCCCAATGAAGAATTTCTTTCTTTGCAAAAGGTTAAAAATAGAGATGCAAGGTCCCACACATTCCAAATGCATAAGAGAAGAACTAAAATCATTTTCCATCCATTAAAAATAGGTAAAATGTTTTAACGGTAGTAGACTATGGAATTTTGATTAAAAATGTCATGGGAAATGAAAACGAGCATCTGAGGAGTTTAAAACATGAATTTCTTCTATGGTAGAGCTCCAATTTTCATGAATTTAGATTCAAAAGGGTGGGGAAAATTGAGAGGACAATAACATCGAGGCTTATCAAAAGTTTTAGTGGATTTCTAGGAACTTATCAATGTATTTTAAATTTTGTGGGACTTATATAGGTTTAAAGGATTCCAATCTACACGTCTTTGTGTGTGTGTGTGTGTGTATGATGAATTTAATCAAATTTCAAATAAAATCCTAAACATGTCTGCAAACAAGACCAAATGAATATGAAGGTTCCATAGATTTCTTGGCAATCAAAGAATGTTTTAAAGCCCCAACCCATCTATCACGTGGTGATTAAATAAAAAATATATGTTGGGTTTGGAGATCTATTGGCTATTAACATGGGAAAAATGATTATTTGTGTAATTTTTGGCAAACGTGATCACTACCATGGTCGTAAAAATAGTAAAATTAACTTTCAAAATTTCCTATTTTTAGCCAAATTATGAATATTAGCCAATTAAACTTTTCCCTATTTAGAGCATGAGATCATGGTGTTCCTAAAGGCATGGAGTTTCTTCTCGGGTCCTATTTACTTATGAATTTAGAAAAATTATGGAGTTCCCAATGAGGAGGATGATGATGAATAGGGACATATGGATTGATGGGCTCATAACAAACTTTTTTATAATTGAATGATATTTTAGGACCCAAACTAGCGGCTTCCAAGTTCTCCAATCTACATAGAAAGGCTTATGTGGAATCATTAGAGGTATGGGGGTGAGAATTTGTTGGAATAGGTTGTGGATTGTAATAATGGATGAAATGGGTTGCGGATGAGGTTGAGGATAAGTAGGATTATGGTGGGGGTGTTTGATAATGGGGATGATAGTTAAAGGGTTGTGAAAAATAGGTTTGGAGATAAGATGTTGGGAAGGGATGTAGATGAGTGGGTGAGATTGAGGATTTTTTTTTTTGGATTATGGGATGATTAGATTGAGGATATGTTTGATGAGGAACTTCAATGTTTTTATAGGTTAACGAGGAAACATGTGTTAGAATGTTCTTCGATTGGGTTTTTTTTTCTTTGAGTGGACTTTGAAGGATGGGTTTGTGAGATAACAATGTTGGCATGGACTTGATATGTGAGGATGGGAACCAAGATTTTAATGTGTTTCTTGGGTGGTGGGGAAGAAAGTTATATTTTTAAGAGGTCAAAGTGAAGGAATCAATGACTATTGTAGATGAAGATGTGATAGGCATAGAGGATGTGGGGATGGTATTGATGCACATTAGATTAGATGGGATGGGGACCACCAATTGAGTGGATTTGTGGGATTAAGGAAGCATGGTGGAAGATGTTTGGGAGCCATATTCATGTTGGGACATGAAAATCTCTTTAATGTCTCTAGGGATGAAGATGACAAGCTAAGAGGTGAGGAATTAGGTGGAATTGGTTTGAGAGTGATAAGCGTAGAGATTTTGAAGGGGTGTTCCATCGATGGGAAGATTTATGGATTTATAGATGAAACCATAATTTTTTTAAATTTGGACATATGTCTAAGAATTTAGATTTATCGTATCATGATTTCTAGTTTTATAATAGTTGAAACTAGATTCCTAAATTACCATTATTAGTTTTTATCTAGTGTGATATCATATTTTAATATGATTATTATTGGTTTTTAAGTAGTGTATTATCGGATTACATTATTTACCCTATGCCATACATGTAAGTTTGTAATTATTTTTATGTGTATCAAATTTATATCTATTCTTCTTCTACGATTCATATATGTCATATTTTTTCCCTTTTAAAAATTTAAACAATATGATATAGGCACATGTTGTGTGAAATAAGAATCAAGTACCAAGATATTGTGGGTTCTTAAAGAAGAATTATCAAGTCATAGAGTGTGGCCAATGTTATTTTATGTCTTCAAATAAAAATTTTGATCTATCCTGGGTGTTATTCTCATCTCTTTAGAGTTATAATATAACTTATACTCCTAAATAGACTATAATTTAATTTCACAAAGAATGTCACAGTGTAGAAGATTTTATCAAGGCCATTAGAATCATGAAAAAAAAAGAGTATAAAAAGTAGATACATTTCTTTGGAGACACTAAGGTGGTTGTAATGTAGGCTAATTTATGGTGAATTACCAGACATTATTATTGATATAATTAAATAATATATCATGACACTCTAAATATTATAGTTTTGCATTCAATAATTAGGGGATTATAGGCATATAATTTAGTATCTAGACTTCAAAAAGGTTTTCATTGTATAAAGTTATTAGAAAAATAAAAAATAATTTATCTATACTTATGTACATAGATTTAGGGAAATACCATATAATTTTTGGTTGTAATGAATGCATAAATCGAGGACAATTCCATGAAAAAATCAAAGCATGAATTTTTGAAATTAATTCCTTGTAAATCATATCCAATTCCCTATAAATTATAACCAACTCGTTATAAAATTACACAAACAATAATAAAGTTTTTTGTTTAAAATTAAATTAATTACATGGAGGAAATTATATTATTAATACACGAATAAGATTCAAGAGTTCCATAAGCAACACAATGTTTTATAGAATTATATAATGGAAAAATATTCCACTACCATATAATACTCAATCTTTCATTTAATTACCAGATAATAGTAAAATTGTAAATTTTTATAGGACCAAAGTTTGGAATAATTTTTTTCAAAAACTCACATCCTAGTCCAAGATGATTTGACATACAAATTTATAATCTTCAATAGTTTCTCTAAGTCAACATTCATTTTCTTCATGAAGTAGTTTAACATATAATTTAATATCCACGTTTCATTTATCCGGTATCTTTATGCATCCACTTTTCCATTTTTTGTTTAGTGTCCATTCCTAAACAATGTTATCCATATCGATATCTACTTTATGTTCATCTATGATGGTCTATGTTTTATTTATCTTTAAACAATCCCAATATAATGTTTCACCTTCTCCTCTCCTTGTAGGTTTCCAATATTGAACTCTCATCTTTTTATTTACATCATTTCCTTCCCGTTGAAGGAAAATATCCCCATCTTCTCTCCCCATCCATATCTTTTTATTATCATTTCCTAGTCATATAAGAAGCATTTGTTTAGCTTGAACACATCCTTCAATGGATTGAATTTTTGTTTAGATCTTCCACAAACATGCCCAACGTAAATATCATTATTACTTTAGATATGTTTACCAATGTATTATTCTTTATGAATATGTTTGGCTCTTATTATTTGGTCATATATGTCTTTCTGTTGTATTGTTTTTTTCCAAAATAAGCATCTGACCTCCTACTAGAGTGTACAAATCATCTATCCAAATCACGTAAAACATTTTCCCAATATGTGATCTTTGGAAGCCAATATTCACTACCTTCACCTATTGGACTTTTTCCCCAATGTTTAATATATGATTTTATTCCCTTTTTTAGATCTTCCATTTCTTTAAGTTATTTGAAAGGTTCCATAGGAGGTTTCCTTTCGATAATCTTGGTTCACCATTATCCTTTGTATGTCATATTTGGATAGAATGAAACCATTATAGATCCTTTATTGTTTCTTTGTACTCCATCACCGGTATGTCATCCACAATATGGAATCTGAACATGTTAGGTTTCATAATACCCACTATCTTATGGTTTCCATAAAAAAATAATGGCTCTAAAATTCCTTGAATTTGTAAACTTCCTCAATAATAGGAGTGAATGTACTTGAACCTTCTTGGAATTTTTTTTAGGATTCCATGATATTTGGAAAATAAAATTTTCTAATTTATGTAACGATGTTGCTAATATTCCAAAATTCCTATCTATATTCTCATGAGTGTGTCCCATTGGAAGGAAGCTTAGATACACAATGTTGAATAATTTTTTTCTATCAACAATGATGTAAATGAAAATAAGGTATGATTTTTATTATCACTTAAAACATTATGAAATTGCAAGTAAAGGATTGGTGGTTTCTTTAGGAAATAATTACTCACACTAGAAACACTAACTAATGTTGAATGTTCAAATATTTCCTTGTATGATTTACATTTTTCATGCACATCATCTTGTAATAGTACACAATGTAATGGTTGTTTAGATGATCCACAACTATACTATAAATCTCCATACTCATCAATTAGAGGTTCTTTAAGCTTTCTGAGACACAAATCTAATGATGTGAATGTATAGTTTGTTCCACGTTCAACAAATGAAATTCCTAAATGGCCTAAACCCCATATATTATTTCCATGTGTGAGCATACCAATCAAAGTAAAAGGTAGGATCATAACATTACTTATTGACATTTCTTTTTTAACAATCCTTGGTATGGAAGTTCTAATTTTTTTCCATTTTATCATGCACAATACTCAAGAATACATGAGGATATTCATCTTACTACAAATCTATTAGAATAATAAGCTACATGAAAACTTCGATCATATTCAATGTGTCATGTTTGTTCCTCTTCAATCCTTGAGAGTGCTTCTAGGCATGTGTTGGCTCTACGTTTGTTGTAAAAAATTGTGAACTCATCACACTTGGAAAAGAAATTATTTCTTTCTATGGAATAATATTGAAATGTTTTGGTCATTATCTTGCCAAAGCATGGAGAAATTATTTCCTTCCGCACTCATTTGAATATTTCCCCTTTGATTTCACTTCTGAAATGGCACCGTTAAGGCATGTGGAGACTTCTGCCAACCTACCCATACTTAGTCAATTTTAATGATCAACTCTTTCTCTTTTTTGACCTAGGACATGTGGAGGATTTCCGCAAGTTTGAGAACTTCCACTGGATTGACTCTTGAAGTTGCACCGATGAGGCACATGGTGTCATCCACTTAATCTTCCATGCTAAGCTTATTTGAGCTTGTTTTACCTTCATTTTGAACCTAGGACATGCGAAATCCTGTGCTTATTTGAGGACTGTCCCATGGGCCCTACCCCTAGAGGTGTGTCATTTGGATGCATGGAAGCTTTTGCTGTCATTTGAAACATGGCCATGTCATATCCAATTAGGAATATCCACATACTACCCATGGATGTTGGGGAAAAAAATTAACAGGGAAGATATGCCTGTCATTCCCGAATGCGGGAAGAAAATAAAAATAAGGGAAGAAACTTCACCAATACGCCTGAATTTCAAATTTTTCTCCATGAATGGAAAAATTCAAACAATTCCAAGATCAAAGTGATCCAATAATCCAAGGTACAGACTCAAATTTTTTGAAACTTGACTTCAAAAGAGGGGAATTTTTAGGACGACAACAACTGGCTCTTTCTGGGGATGACTTGGCTTGGAACAAAGACACAAGGAAAGATCAAGAACTGTAGATAACTCTGGGAAAGAGGACCAGTGTCTTACCTATTGGGAAAAGGATTCAAAAACAAAACCAATACAAGGAAACACACACAAGACAGGAAAAGAAATAAAACAAACCAAAAGGGAAGAACATAAACGAAACGCAAAGGAACAACCCAAAACCAAAACACTATATTGAATATATAGAAGGACCACCTAGTCACCTAGGACTTGAACAATTTAAGATACTTCCCACTATAAGGAAGTGGGAAAGGAGAACCATCCATGTAATCCAAATAAAAAGAGTTCTCTCAAGAAAAATGTAATATTCTAAAAAGACCAAGCCAAAGAGAATCAAACCTACCATGACTTGCTCGTGGCTCATGTATTTTGTCCCAAATCATCACAATGTCTCCCACTTGGAAAACTCATGGTTTGGATTTCTTTTCAAACAAATCCTTCACTTTTAACTAGATGAGTTGTTATCTTATCAACCACCTGCAATCTATCCTCATTAAGCTTCTTAAGGTACAAAATTCTCTTGTCCAAAGGGCTACTAAAACTTGAATCTTCAATGATTTTCATCAAATGCAAGGCTTTTAATTCCACCGTGACTTGTAGTTGACCTTCCACACCATACACCACTTGGAAAGGGGACATTCCAATTTCTCTCTTGGGTGTAATTCTATCAGCCCAAAGTGCATCATATAGCTTCTTGTGCCAATTCCTATGAGAATCATTTACAAGATTTCTAACTATGTTCACCAAGTTCTTATTTATTGATTATGACTATCCATTCCCTTGAGGGTAGTAATATGAAGAATGAGCAAGTGAGATCCCATACCCATATCAGAAATCCATCATCTTGGTAGAAGAAAAATTGAAGCATTATCAGTCACAATTTTTTTGGGATCCCAAACCTGATCAATATGTTCTCCTTAATGAATTTGCAAACTTTCTTCGAAGTAGTGCTATTGAATGGGATGGCTTCCACCCACTTGGTGAAGTAATGTATGGCAATCAACACATGGGTATGTCTAGCACTGGAAGGTGGGTTAAGAGTTCCAATGAAATCCAATCCTCACTATTGAAAGGGCTCATCAATGACTACTCGCTTTAGTGGTAAAGCAACCAAATTAGGTCTTCCAACAAACATTTGGCATGCTTCACATTTACCAACCCATTTTGATGCATATCTAAAAGTGGGGCCAATAATAACTAACATGAATTATTTTATGATCTATTACAACAAAGGAGAAATGACCTCTACAAGCTTAGTTAAGAAAAGCATAGAACATTTTATTTTGTTGCTCCTTGTCTACACACTTCAAAAACCTTCCATCTATGCCTCATTTGAGCAAAGCATTCTCCCATAGCACATATTGTGCAAACCTAAGTTTGATGGCTCTCTTATCTTTAGCAATCATGTGAGATGGACACTCTCCATAGGTTAGAAAGTGAGCAATGTCAACATATCATACATCTAATGAGTTTAGGAATAGAACAACAGGGACATCAACTCCATCTTTGGATAACTCCTTGGCAGCTCCTTCAAAAATGTGTTCACACAGTCCTTACCTCGAACCAAATTTTTTTGTCCTGATATCAAGATCATACTCTTACACCTTTGCTACCCAATTACCACTCTTGGTTCCAAACTCTTGCTGAGTAAGAATGTATTTTATTGTTGTATTAGTCACCAACACCACAGAATGAGAATTAAGGATGTAAAACCTAAACTGCTTGATAGCTTTGAAAATTGCAAAAGCATGTTTCTCCATCATGGTGTACTTCAGCTCATGAGTTTTAAGACATAACTCATGAATGCATTTGGGATCTCATGATCTTCAGCATTCTTCTAGGCTAACACAACAACTAGGGTATTTTCAGTGGCATAAAAATAGACAATGAAATCTTTGCTAAAGTCAACGCATGTCCAAGATTGGAGTCTTTGCAATAGCCTTTTTAATGTCCTCAAATGATTTCTTCCCTTTAGATGGACCAACCAAAATTTTCTTCCCTTGCATCATGTGAGCAATGCTCATAGTAAGTTCTATAAAATCAAGGATGAATCTTCTTAGGAAATTGATCTTACTAAAGAAAGAATGGACACCTTTCTTACTTGATGGAAGAGGAATTTGTTAGATGGCCTGAACTCTCTCTAGATCAATCTTGATCCCTTCTTTAAAGCAATGTGTCCCAACATATTTCCTTATATGACACAAAACATAGAATTCTTAGGTTTTAAAGAAATCCATGCTCTCTACACTTCTGCAATACTATTTCAAGGTGTTGGAAGTGATATGTTCTTGCTTTAGAAAACACTATCAAGTCATCCAAATACACAACAATGCATTTCCCTTTCAAACTACCAAAAGCCAAGTCCATGGCCCTCTAGAAAGTAGCACCAACATTGATGAGACCAAATGGCATCCTCTTGTATGCAAAGGTGCCCCAAGAAGTAGTAAATGGAGTCTTATGTTAATATGTAGTGTTCACCTCTTCTTGATTGTACCCTGAGAATCCATCTAACATAGATAGAATCTCCGAGCCTATGATAGCTTGCAATACTTGATCCATCATAGGGAGAGGATAGTTGTCCTTCAAAGATCCCTGATTTAGATTTCTGAAGTCCACATAGATACGAATCTCACCATTCTTCTTTTTGAAAGACATTATATTAGTAATCCATGTTGAATGATGGATGGTGAAGATGACCATATCCTTAAAAAGCTTTTGTATTTCTTGGAAAATTGTATTAGCTACCTTTGGATTATATTTCCTTTGCTTCTATTTGAAGGGTTTGATCCCAGGCTTAAGAAGAATGAAATGTTACATTTCTTTAGGCTGAAAAGCCTTAAGATCATCATAAGAGTAAGCCGAAACATCAACATACCTCTTCAACAGATTAACCACCTTCTTTTTCTCTTCCTGAGTGTAGCATTTTCCAATGTTGACCATTTTGGGATCATCAAGATTCCCAATATTCACTTTCTCAGTCTCAGTAAATTGTCGAGATCCTTGGGAAATTTTAGACTTCATATACCTGTCATGTTTATCAAAAAGATCCTCCAAACTCACCAGCCCTTTAGGGATTTTGTTTCCTTTCAGTTTGATGCATCCATCTTGATCCATCTCTTCTTTGACACCATGTTCAATAGATGACACACACTCTCTAGGTAGATTGTCAATTCCTTCAAAGTACAACTGATCAAAGTTTCTCAGAGCTCCAAGAAAGAAAGAAAATGCTGGTCAACATTGAAAAATTTCCAATTATTTGTATTTTCAGGAAAACTGGCTTTGTGGATCATCTCAATGGTGAATTTCTCTTGAGGGAAATCAGATGAGGAATCAACAAGGACCCCAAACAACTAAAGAGTCATCCCTAGTGTTCCTTTCCCTTAGCACAACTTTAATGGAAAAATAATCAAGGAATTCAATGAATGCTAGACCAGATTCCTATAGTGCTTCAAACTTCTATTCTTTACCTGATAAAGGTCTCTAACTTGTTTTACAATTAACTCTGCATCTCCACGAGAAAGAAGTTTCTTCACTCCTATTTACTTCACCATGCTCAACCTAAGAATAAGGGACTCATACTTGGTAGTATTGTTTGTATTTTCAAACTGAAATTTGAAGGAAAAGGATGAACCTTACCCCCAGTAGAAATGAGCACTACACCAGCTCCAGAACCAACTAAATAGTAGCTTCCATCAAACTCCAAAGTCCACACACCATTAGGATCAAGAAACACTCCTTGTGGTAGAATTTCCTCCTCTTATGACATGATCATGTAGTTCCCATGCCCTTAATCTACATATAGTATTTTTCCTTTAGGATCATATGTATTTTGCACAATATAGTCTACTTGTTTCTCATGCCACAGCTTCTTCATCTTCCCATTTATAGGGATCAAGGCATGTGACCAATCTATTTGGATCTCACCTCCAACATCTTTGCAAAATTTCCTACTTAGCAACATGCCATAGGAAGGAGGGATATCAACAACCAATATGATAGCCAAGACCTTCTTCTCTGGTAAAGAAGCAAAAGCTACTTGTGCATCCTTGATTCTCCCAACCAAAGGCACTTCTCTACTTTCTATAGAATAGCAAGAGCCATAAGTGTGGGTTAGGGTTAGACCCAAAGCATGAGCCACTTTTGAAGGCATTACATTATAAGATGCACCAAAATCAATGACACAATTGCTAAGCTTGTGGCCAGCTATGAGGAGAGTCACATAGAAAGTCTTGATCTTCTCATTAGGTGAAGTGACTGCAGCCACAAGGCTTGATTGAGTGAGTGAGAGGGAGTGGTAAATGTTATGTTTGTGGAGCCTATTTTCATGTTAGAGTGTGGTACACCTTCTATGTGTTACACTCGGGTATTTTTAGGGCGGTCCCGCTCGCCGGTGAGCGGGTCAAGCGATTCAAATTTTCATGGGTGGTTTACTAACCCATGGGTAATGGGTAACCGTTATGGGCTGTTTTTGGGCCCATGGTTTTTTCGGTCTTTCACCCATTGTTTTGATACCCACGGTTTTTTGCCCTTGGTTTTGATACCCACGGTTTTGTATCAAACTACTTAAGCAATTGTCTATTTATATGGTCTTATGCATATGATAGATGTACAAGTAAATGTATTGCAGATGTGTTTTGAATTTGGGTGTGAATTTTGTAGAGTTTGTTGAGCATAGCTCTAAACGGATCTGGGTATTGTATTGAGAGAGTGGAGGCTTGTAATAAAGTCTCAGCAAGTGATTCTTGGTGACGTAGCCCAAATTGGATGAACCACGTTAAATCTTGTCTCTCTCGTGTTGTGTTATTTATTCTACACTTTTATTTGAGATCCGTAATATTTTCTCGCATATTAGTTTCTATTGTTGCATTCAATAAGGGATTATTCCGCATATTTTATCTCTTATTTCCTAACAATTGGTATCGTGAGCCTGGTTTGCTTTTTTGTCAAGTGTTGAATCACAGGGAAAGTTTTTAGCTTGAGTGGGAGCTATGGTAGATGAATGAAGATCTAGGGTTGATAAATTCAATGGGCATTTTAGTCTTTGAAGATCCAGATGGAAGATTACCTTTATCAAAAGGATCTTTATACTCCACTGCTCGAGAAGGGGAACAAACCCTAGTATGACAGATGTGGAATGGGATTTGTTGGATAGAAGGCACTTGGGACAATCCGATGTGTCTTGCATCTTCGGTATTATTTAATGTTTCAAAAAAAGACTACAAAAGATCTAATGGATGCATTAGGAAGTTGTATGAAAAACCCTTTTCTTCTAACAAGATATTTTTAATGAAAAAGTTGTTTAATATGAAGATGTCCGAGAATAGTTCAAGAGTCATCATTTAAATGATTTCAATACGGTTGTGAATATGCTAGCTTCTGGTTCAATAGAATTTAATGAAGAATTTAGGGCTTTATTAATTTCATGTGCTTTTACCTAAGAGTCCAATAGCTTGGTAATGGCGGTAAGTAACTCGGTTCCAGCTAACTCAAGTTGAAGTTTGAGGATGTCAGTAGGGGTGATTTTAAGTGAGGAAATGTGAAGAAAAAGCTCGAGGAATCTTCTACTTGTGCTTTCATAGTGGAAACTATAGGGAGATAGAAGAATAGAGGAAACCGTGGAAAATCAAAAGATCGGCAAGGTCAAAATCCAAGAACAAGATTGTATGCTGAAATTGTGGAAAGCTTGGGCATGCAAAGGACTGCTGGAAGCTTCGAGATAAGAAGAAACAACAGGAAGAAAAAAATGAGGCAAATGTGGCATCGGGTAATGTATGTCAAGATGCTTTGATTCTTTCTTTGCATAATATTATCAATCTTGGGTTTTAGATTCAGGGGCTTCTTTTCATGCTACTCCACATAGGCCTTATTTTGTTGATTATGTTCAAGGGGATTTTGGGCATGTTTTCCTTGGTGATGATGAGCCTTACAAGATAGTTGGAAAAGGTTCTGCCTCAGTGTTAAGATGCGAATGGGAATATATGGCTATCAAGGATTTCAAACACGTGCCTACATTAAGGAGAAATTTGATATCGGTGGGGCAATTGGGAAATGATGGTCAGTAGCACGTGATATTTACAACCTAACTCTTGGAAGGTTACTAAGGGTGCTCTTGTGGTGGAAAGAGGTAAGAAGGTTGGAACCTTGTATTTAACCATCATAGTACTAATGATTGTAATCTTGTGGCTTCGTATGCAGATACAACATTATGGCACTATAGGCTAGGTCATATGAGCCATAAGGGCATGAACATCATAAAGAAGAATTTACCTAGATATATAGAAACAGTTTGGAGTTCTCGTGAGAATTTCATATATGGGAAACAAAAGTGAGTAAGGTTTCTCAAGGTTGGACCTACGAAGAAAGAGAGTAAGTTAGAGCCGGTACATTCTCATGTGTAGGGGCTAAGTATCATCTCTTGGGGTTCAAGTTATTATGTTACTTTTATTGATTATGCAACAAGGAAAGTTTGGGTTTATTGTATTAGAAAAACAATCTGTGTTTTGACACTTTTGTTAAATGGAAAGCCTTGGTAGAGAATGAAATAGGTCTTAAGTTAAAATGTCTTGGGTCGATAATGGAGGGGAGTATTGCAGCAATGAATTTAATGATTACTATTCTAAGAATGGAAGCCGTTAGGTAAAATATGGTTCCATGAACTCCACAATAGAATGGGGTATCGTAAAGAATGAACAAACAATAATGGAACGTGCTAGAGCATGAGGTTACATGCAGGATCGCTCTTTCTTTTTGGGAAGAAGCGGTGAGCACAACTGTACTTGATAAACAAAGGACCCTTAAGTGCCTTAGATGGAGGCATACCCGAGGAGGCATGGTATGGTAAAAAGTTGATTATTCATTTCTTAGAGTCTTTGTATGTGAATTGTTTGTTCATATAGACAAGGATGATAGGACCAAGCTAGAGGCTAAATCGGAAAAATGTACTTTCATTGGTTATGGTGGTGATGAATTTGGGTTTAAATGTTGGAGTATTAAGGACAAGAAAATCATTCACTAGGGATGTGGTCTTTAATGAAAAAGTCATGTATAAGCAACAATTGCAGGGAAAACAGGAAGAATCCAAGAAAGAATATGCAAGCGGTGGTAGAGGATCTTCCTGATGGGAAAGTGACCCATGAATCAGTTCAAACCTACTCAACAGAACCCCAAACTCCTACTGTGAGGAGGTCTTAGGGTAAGAAAAGAACTCAATGGTTTTCTCCTTCTCTTTATTATTTATTACTCACCGATAGTTGAGAGCCGAGAGCTTTGATGAAGCAATGCAAGTAGATACTAGTAAGAAGTGGGAGCAAGCCATGGATGAGGAGCATAAGTCTCTCATGGAGAACCGGACTTGGGATTTGGTGAAGCTACCTGAAGGAAAAAGAGCATTACAGAACAAGTGGGTGTACAAAGTTAAAGATGAAGGAGGAAAGAAAAGATATAAGACCCGGTTGGTGGTCAAGGGGTTTGCACAAAAACAAGGTATAGATTTTGATGAGATTTTTTCTCCTGTAGTAAAAATGACTTCTATCAGAACTATTCTTGGAATAGTAGTAGCATAAGTCTTGCACTTAGAACAGCTTAGTTGTAAAGACCGAATTTCTCCATGGTGATTTGGAGGAGGAGCTATATATGCAGCCAAGGATATGAAGTCAAAGGTAAAGAGGAGATGGTGTGTAAATAAGAGCTCAGTATGGCTCGAAACAAGCTCCATGCCAATGGTATAAGAAGTTTGATAGCTTCATGATGGAGCAAGGTTATATTAGATGTCATTATGACCATCATGCGTGTATACAAAGAAATTTCAGGATGGAAGTTATATTATCCTATGTTTGTATGTTGATGACATGTTGGTTGCAGTAAAAACATGCAGGAAATAAAAGTACTCAAAGAAAAGCTAAGTGAATCCTTTGATATGAAGGATTTGGGGGCATCTAGACAAATCCTTGGCATGAGGATAACTCGGGATAGGAAGGAACAAAGTCTTTATCTCAGGAAGAGTACATTAAGAAGGTATTGGACAAGTTTAACATGCAGGATGCTAAACCGGTTGGGACTCCTTTGGCAGGCCATTTCAAGTTATCAAAGGAGCAGTGTCCCATGACAGAGCAGGAAAGAAACCAGATGTCCAAGGTACCTTACTCATCAGCAGTTGGCAGTTTGATGTATGTTATGGTGTGCACTAGGCCTGATATTGCCCATGCAATGGGAGCTGTGAGTAGATTTATGAGTGATCTAGGTAAAGAGCATTGGCAAGTAGTAAAGTGGATCCTTCGGTATTTGAGAGGGACCATGGGGACAGTTTTGTGCTATAGTGGATCAGACACCACTTTACGTGGTTATGTAGATTCAAACATGGTTGGAGATGTAGACAGTAGGAGGAGCATGACAAGTTATATTTACACTATAGGTGGGACAGCAGTGAGCTGGATTTCACGACTACAGAAGCTGGTGGCTTTGTCAACCACGGAGGCTGAGTATGTTGCTGCCACAGAGGCAAGCAAAGAGATGATTTGTTACAGCAATTGCTTGAGGAGTTGGGGCATAAGAAGGAGGAATGTAAGCTGCATAGTGATAGTTAAAGTGATATACACCTAGCTAAGAACTCTGCTTTCCACTCCAAGATGAAGCATATACAGTTGAGATATCACTTCATCAGGACAGCTTTGGAGGAAGATAAGTTGAAGTTGGAGAAGATTCATACCACGAATCCTCAGTAGACATGATGACCAAGGTGGTCACAAAGGATAAACTAAAGCTATGTTCAACTTTGGTTGGCCTTCGCGGATGATAGTGAAGGGTTGAGAAGCTTTCTCAGTGGAAATCAGTCTCCAAGTGGTAGATTGTTATGTTTGTGGAGCCTATTTTCATGTTAGAGTGTGGTACACCTTCTATGTGTTACACTTAGGTATTTTTACGGCGGTCCCACTCATCGGTGAGCAAAGTTAAGGGGGTTCGGGGCGAAGCCCCTAGCAAATTTTCATGGGTGGTTTATTAACCCATGGGTAATGGGTAACCATTATGTGTTGTTTTTGGGCCCATGGTTTTTTCGGTCTTTCACCCATTGTTTTGATACCCACGATTTTTTTCCCTTTGTTTTGATACCCACGGTTTTGTATCAAACTTCTTAAGCAGTTGTCTATTTATATGGTCTTATGCATATGATAGATGTACTAGTAAATGTATTGCAGATGTGTTTTGAATTCGGTGTGAATTCTCAGAGAGTTTGTTGAGCATAGCTCCAAACGGATCTCGGGTATTGTATTGAGAGACCTGGAGGCTTGTAATAAAATCTGAGCAAGTGATTCTTGGTGGACGTAGCCCAAATTGGGTGAACCACGTTAAATCTTGTCTCTCTACGTGTTTGTGTTATTTATTCTACACTTTTATTTGAGATCTGTAATATTTTCTCCGTATATTAGTTTCTACGGTTGCGATTCAAGAAGGGATTATTCGCATATTTTATCTCTTATTTCCTAACACTAAAAATGTCCTTAGAAGTACTGGATGAGACTTTGGATTTGAAATTTACAAAGTTAACCATTTTGGCAAAGGCTTTAGGATGAGTTTGATAGAATTATACCTCAGAAATTTGAATCTTGGTATTTTTAAGTTTGTATATAATGTCAAAAGATCCAGATGTGGATGGGGAATCAATACTAGGAGTAAGAGGAGCTTTTGATCTATTAGCTTTATCATTTTTGGGACAAAATTCTCAGAAGTAGAAGTAGAGGGAGAAGGACTAGCAGAGCTTACCTTTTGAGTGGAAGTAGTAGGAATAGGAGCTCCTCTTCTTACAATCACCAGGATGGTGATGGGGGACTCCTTGGATATTTTTACAGGTTGCACCACTTTTTCCTTTTTGTTGGTATGCTCTTGGGTCATAATAGCATATGACTCACTGTTCATCTCAGCCACTACATCATCATAGTCATCTTCATCATCTACACCTTTAGTGGTAAGGAAATGAACTCAAGAGCCACCATGCTCCTCTAGTTATTCATCAATTCCTCTTCTTGTTCATCATAGATCCCATTCTCTTCTTCATCATCAGGCTCAAGAACTTTAGAAGTATCATTGATAGGCATCTTGAGGAGTGGACCTTCAATGGCCAACCTACTTTGAGAAGAGGGCAAGCGGTTCCTAGGCTGAAAGTTATTCCTTGGAACATCTTGATATGGAGCATGCTAAGCTAATTGTTTCTTGATGGCAATGAGGTCATTAGCCATCTTTTACACCAACTGATCTACATTACCTCCAGAGAAGAGGAAGAAGAAGATGCTTTGGATTTGAAAGGATCCCTTTTCATCTTTCCAAACATGATCAAGTCATCTTCCACACTAATAGCCAATCTCTGATTGGCATCCAAAGTTACAAGATTTTCTCTCCTCGGGGCATAGATTACTTTCGGTAATTGAGCATTCAATAAAAAAACACGTCTCAATCTGATCAACAAGCCTAGTATTTTGTGGAATCTTATTAATCAACTTGTTAAACTTGGCCACAAATTATCTCATAGGCTCATGTGGAACCTTCTTGATTTTAGAAATATGAGCTAGAAAGCATGCACAAACATTATCAGGTTTGAAACAATGCTCAAACTGAGTTCTCATAGTAGTCCAATTGATGATGGTCCCAACAAGAAGATGGTAAAACCAATCTGCAACATTGTCTTGCAAGGTCCCCATAAACAGCCTAATAGAGACATCGTCATGTTCAACTCCAAGGACCCCACATGCAACAATGAAGGCTGCAATGTGTTTATCAGTGTGCACTTTTCCATCACCTCTAAATTTGGGAAAATTCTTCCTCTTACCCATAGGCAACTCATGCAATGGTTAAGGAAGAGCAAGAGGCCCAACTCTTTGTCCCAAGGTAGAGGTGCTACCATCCTTGGAAATATTTCTTGAAGTGGAACTAAGACACCATCAATAATTAGGGCACGGAGATTAGGGCTAAGTTGTGCTTGAGGAATGCTATTACCAGAAGCTCTGTCTTCAATAGGAGGTGTGCTTGTGGAACGATCTCTTCTATTTCTTCTTGTTAGAAGAGTTGAAAACCTTGTTGATCCAAGAGTTGAAATTGGGGATCTTAAATTATAAGAGCCCTTTTACCACGAGTATATCCTAGAGTCTCCAAATCAAAGAAATGATCAAATTCGTTGTTCTTTTTAGAAAAGATATTTGTGAAAAAATTCCCCAACGGATTCACCAAAATTTGTTGGGTTTCAGATTTGCACTTGGAATTAAACCATAGTTAGGGGACAAGCAAGTCCCTCCTCTTTAATGGGAGAGGTTCCCTTATTGAAAGCAGGGGAAAAACCTATGTACAAATACACAATATTTCATTTAATGGTGGTTTCCAATATCTTAAAATGTGTTTTATGCCTTGAAATTTATCAATACATGAGGATAGAAGACATGAAGAGAGGAGGGAGGTAGAAGAATACAATAATTTTAGGGAAAAGAGATGGCAGAGAAAATCCTTATATGTACTAATAAAATGAGATATAGAATAAAACCATTCACATTTAAAATGGGCACAATCCGCACACTCAAAGTTCTTGAGATTGTATAAACCAGAACAAAAAGTTTCTATGCATGCAAGGATTGAATGATTCATAGATCAAAGAAAGAAGGAAAGAGAAAATAGAGGAAAAAGGGGAAAACCTTTGTATTGATTTCTTCCAATTCAAATTACAGTGTCAGAATATCAAAATTCCAACCAGTACAATGGATTTGATAGCTCATGATATAGCTCCTAAGAGAAGGTTACAACTTCCTCGAGCAAGCAAGAAATAGTTACAACTTATTCCAATCATCCACGCCCTTTCGAATTATTGATTTGTAAAGAAATGTTAATGGTAGAAAAAATAGGTTTTTAAATATATGACCATTTCATTATTTTACCAGTTAAAACATGGGCCATTCGATTTACTTCTACAACTTTAAATTTTGCCACCCCCATGGAAGGAATTTATTGGAGCGGGCTTACGGACACATTTTACATTTTGGTTACCTTTGAACCTGCGCTAGGTTGACACGTGGAGAGCTCCCCTAGTTCCTTTATACTTAACTAATTCGGGCCTATTTCCAACTTGCCTTATGTTGACCCCTGGACACATGGAGGGCTGGTGCTCATTTGAGTTTTTGTTTTGGAAATGCTTCTTAAAATTGTGCCGAGATGATGCGTGTCTCCTTCTGCTGGACTTGAACTTTTCAATGGCCAACTTTGTCTCTCCATCAAATTTCACCACATGGTGAGCTAACACTCATTTGAAGGTTGACCCTTTGATTTCACTTCTAAAATGGCGCCGTTAAGGCACGTGGAGACTTCTGCCAACCAACCCATACTTAGTCAATTTTAATAGTCAGGATCTTTCTCTTTTTGGACCTGGGACATGTGGTGGACTAGGCGTAAATTTGACAACTACCCACGGCCTAACTCTTGAAGCTACGTCAATGAGGCATGTGGCGCCGTCTTTGAACCTTCCATACTTCACCAATTTGAGCTTCTTTTACCTTCAATTTGAACCCAGGACACGTGGAAAGCCTGCGCTTATTTGAGGAATGTCCCATGGGCCCTGCCCATGGAGTTGCACCATTTGGATAAAATATTCGTTTTTGAAATTTGGATTCCACTATTCCATTGAAACATGGCCATGCTGTATCTAATTAGGAATATCCATGTACTACCCATGGGTGCTAGGGAAAAAAATTAACAAGGAAGATTCAGCTGTCATTCACAACTGTACGAAGAAAATAAAAAGAAGGGAAGAAACTTCACCAATACACCTAACTTTCAAATTGTTCTCCATGAATGGAAAAACTACAAATAATGCTAGGATCGACGTGATCCAATACTCTTAGGTACAAACTCAAAATTTTTGAAACTTTACTTCAAAAGAGGGGAATTTTTAGGATGACAAGATGTAACATTGACATTATTAATGAAATTTAGAGAGTCCCCCTCGATGACCAAATTATTGATTTGTAGGTCCCTGACAGTTTTGATTATACAAAGAGCAAAAAGAACCTCTGCATAATACTTAGATTGAATTCTCATTGGTCCTACATAAGCAACAATAGGGATTCCTTGATGGTTTTATTACTAGACGCCAACCACCAACTGTACCTGGGTTTCCTTTAGAGGCTCCATCAAATTTAAGTTTTAGAAAAACCTTCATGTGGGGTAATCCAAAAAACCTTGGATGGTAAATTCTTTTATTATACCACAACTATGAATTGGAGTGGTGGAGGAACACTTTCTCTAAGTGGGACATGGGGTTAGGAGTTGTCCGTTAATGTCCTCCAAACGATCTAGATTTTCCCTATGTTCCATTTTCCATTGATTTTCCCGATCTGAATAAGCGATCTAGCTATGTTCCATTTATTCCATATGGAGAAGTTTTCCCTGTACCTCAAGGTGTCCCCATCGCCACTTATTTAAAGCATGCAATGAACTCAATGGAAATGGAACTTGGGTTAATGATAATAAACTACTTCTAACTCACCAATAGCTAAAGACCTTGATAAGAAATCTCTGTATCCCACATGCAGTTTAATGGTTTTTATGTGTTTACTTATTTGCATGTCTTCCATCTAATTTTAATTATTTGTTTGTGTATTTATTTATTTAATTCTCATTTTAATAATAATTATTTTTAGGATATTACAATATTACTTTATTATTTTAATAGTTTAAATACATCTTAATTTTACACCATTTTTATTGAGGGGCCATTTTGTTTGAATTACTGATTTTTTCCTTTTGTTTAAAGTGTCGATCAACTCGGTACTTGATTTTTTAACAATAATTTTACATTTTAAAAAATATTCTCAATTTATATGACATGGATACTTGATTTATTATTCTCATATGAAGTGTAAAACATTTATAATACTTTTAATTGTTGGTCCAATATTTTCCCTTCACAATAATTTAATTTTTATCAACCCTTCAAAGTTAATCCCTTCTTGCAGGTATAACAGTGGGACAATTTCTTCATCTTCATAAATTGTTTCCAATAGTATAATTTTTTTACTTTGATATTTTTTTCTGGGGAACATGAGCATATGCTACACACCCAAAAAAAATCTTGTGTTCAACACTTGGTTTTCATCCACTCCATGCTTCTTGAGGTATCATATTCCTCACACTCTTTTTTGGAAATCTATTCACAAATTATATTTGTGTTCCTATCATTTCAACAAAAAATTCATTAGATAATCCTCTAGATTTCATCATGCTTCTTTCCATTTGTTGAATGGTTTGATTCCTCCTCCCTACGACACCATTTTTCTGCACCGTACACCATGTTATGAATAATTTGTTCATCTCGTGCTCTTTACAAAAGTTTATAAACTCATTATATGTATATATATATATATATATATAGATGTATATATATGTATATATATATATATATATATATATGTATGTATATATACATACATACATATATATATATATATATACACACACACATGTATGTGTGTGTGTGTATGTGTGTGTGTGTGTGTGTGTGTGTGTGTGTGTGTATATACATGTATATATGTGTATGTATGTATATATGTGTGTATGTATGTGTGTATGTGTGTGTGTGTGTGTGTGTGTGTGTACTCTCATCCTTTATCCATTCTCAATGTCTTTATATAATTTCCATTGTGATTTTTAACTATGGCATTGAAATGTTTGAATACTTCAAATGTTTATCATTTATTTTTTAACAAAATAAACCCATGTCCTTCTACTTAAGTAATCAATAATAGTAATTAAATACACACTTTTAGATAAGGATAGGGTCTTCATGGGACCACAAAAATCTGATGTATCAGCTCAAGAGGTGAGCTTACTCTCCTAACATTTACCTGAGGGAAAAAAAAATATATTTTGCTTCCCAAATATACAACCTTCACGTAATTTTTTGGTTATTCAATAAAAGGAATTCCTTTAAGGATTTGATTTTAATAAAGAAAATTCATTCCACCAAAAATCAAATATCCATACCTGAGATGCAAAATAAGAGATTGATTAATGAAATATATTTTGAACGTTGTTACAACTGCACTCTTCATCCTAAAAGAAAACATTTTAATTTGTTTCATGTTGATTGTTGCAGTCAATTTTTTCTTCAACCTTTATCATATATAATGCTTTCTCCATTTATAAACTTCAAATTAATACATAAGAGAGAAAAAACCAGTTTGGGAAAGACTTAGTTGCGGGATTAAAAACTATCAAGACTCCCATGGATCTAGCTATCCCTAGAAAAAAATTGGGCTTCTAAAACTCCAAGTGAAAAACTAGGGAGACAAATCCAAATAGAAAGGGCCTGAAAAGTTAAATCATGAGGCATTACTAGCTCCCATTGGTACAGGAAAAGAGCATAATTTCCATAAAACCAACGAACCCACAAAAAATGTTTTGCATCTCCAACTAACCTTTAATGAAAAAAAGGAAACCTTCTCCTACAAGTGTCCTCACATCAAGCATGTAGGCCCATTTCCTTCTACACCAATCTCCATATAATCGATATTAAGCCTCATGCTTGGAAACCTGCCAACAAGTGCAAATATAAATCTTTCTTTTTCCTTAATAATGATTGTTCCTAGAATTTCCAACTATGGATCCACTTCTTTACAAGATGGATAGAGATTGAGCGGTTCCCTATGTGTATATCCAAATAATTTCACACTCAAGTCATAGCTCCCATCGTAGCTCCCCTATATGATCTTAAGGTCTTAATGTTATTTATTTTATTATTTATAAGTTTTTCATAATGATTTTGATAAGATATTTCCATTTCCCACATTGAGTTTGATGGTTTTTATGTGTTTACTTATCCACATGTCTTCTCATCTAATTTTAATTGTTTGTTTATGTATTTATTTAGTAAATTTATTTAATTATCATTTTAATTATAATAATTTATAGGAAATTAGAATATTACTAACCTAGACATTCATTACATCATAATTTGATTATTTTAATAGTTTAAATACATCTCAATTTTAAACCATTCTGATTGAGGGTCATTTATTTGAATTCCTTATTTTTTCCTTTGTAAAATTTTAGAAAAGGAGGGAGTCTTTATGGGACCACACAAATCTGAGTGTATCATCTAAAAGGTGAGCTTGCTCTCCAATATTTACCTTAGTGAAAATAATTTCTATGTTACTTCCCAAATATGAAACCTTCACATACTTTTTTTGGTTGCTTAATAGGAGGTAGTCCTTTAATAATTTTATTTTTATAAAGAAAATTCAATCTACCATAAATCAAATGTTCATACCTAAGATTCTGAAGACTATATTGAACAATGACTATTTTTTGTAACAATGCTACACTTGCACTATTAATCCTCAAAGGAAACATTATATTTTGTTTCATGTTCAATATTGCAATCAACTTGTTGCTTCCACATTTATTATGTATAATGAATTAACCATATTCAAACTTCACCTTATACCCATTTTGGACATGTTTTCCAATTCTTAAAAGGTTATAGCTCAACCTAGGGACATAGTATACATTATGAATCTTCTTCTTGTATCCTTGCTTGGGTAGAATGGATACAATGCCATTACACATCACAAGAACCTTTCATTTATTCCCATATTCACTTCGGATCTGATTTCTTCACCTATATTACTTAATATTTCCTTATTTTGACACATATGTTTACTACACACACTATCCAAATACCATATTTGTTTGTTTCCTTTCTTAGCTATATTGCATATTATAAGGAAAGTTCCACATTTTTTCTTATTTTCAGGTTCAATTTTTTTTACAATATAGAAGCTTGAATTATGATTTTTATGAATATGGAAGGAACATGGGAGAGCTCTTGGGATGCTATAATTTTCAGTGAGGCTAAAAACAAGATTTTTAGGCTTTCACCTTCTTGGAGGGAGGATGATCCAAAGCTAGAGATCCTTAGATCTATTATCGAATAGGGAAAGACCAGATTTAAATTTTTGATCATATGTAAATTTGATGGTATAAGACCCAATGTTGATCTAGTTCACAACTAGCGTGGAAGGAAATGGGGTTATAACATAGATGTAAGAGCCCTGGATGGAGATGGATTTCACTTTTAGCTTCAAAATGAACATGATTTACAAAATATTATCCATGATGTACCATGGTTATTTGGCAAGGAGGATCTGAGTTTCCATTGTTGCAAACTGGGAGTACAACATAACCTTGTTTTAAAGGCCCTTCTAGTATGGAATCGTCTCCTTGCTCTCCCATTAGAATTTTGGAATCTTAAATTTTTATGGGGATAGCCAGATCCATGGGAGCACATGATTGTTGTTGACCCACTACCAAGGAATGATCAAGATTATTTTATGCTCTGTTGTGCATATCTATTTTTGGGGAAATCAAATACCTAAGAGAATATTTTTGAACTCTCTGAATGGGAGTTGGGAATAGAGGATAGATGTGGAGAGTTTAAGGATCTTTTCTAGTAATTTTAGAAGAGTTAGAAATCATTTGAGCACTGTTGTAGGGATGATGTATCAAAAATCGCAACAAACATCTATGGAGGAGGTCTTGGAGATAATGGAATCTGATGCCATCCAAAACAAAGAGGATGATTCCAAGCCTAAAAACCCCTAGTTTGCATTCACAATGTAAAATATGTGAACGAAGGTGAAAGGGAAGTTGTGACCGGCTCAAACGGTGTGGAGGATCGATCATTTCATGTCAATGGGAGGGAAAAGATTTCAAATTCCCCAGTGTGTTGCACCTAGGCGAGGGAAGGTGTGGACATTTTAGGAAAAATAAATATTCATTAATGAATAATGATCATAACATAGAGGTGTACGTTGAGCTTGGCAAGAGTGATTCATAGTTTAATGAAGGGAAAGATGATATAGTTAATGGGGAAGATTGGAAAAAATTGATCAATAAAAAGAAAGGAAAATATGGTTCCCATTCAAGATGAGCCTTAGATTAATAGGGGGAATGAGCAAAGTAGATGGGTGTTCTTTGTGTAGTTTTCAAGTATCTTTGACCGACTAGCTTTATTAAGCCATTTCCTTTTGGTTTTTTTCCACTTTTGTTTCATAAGCCTTTCGTTTTACTTCACCTTTGGATAGTAGGGCCTTGTTTTTTTTTATCTAATGAGCCTAAATTTCTATCTTTCATTGTACAGGGTTCCTGATCCCTTCAAAATATGCTTTATTACCTAATCTAATAAAAAAATCATTTTTATTCTGTAAATCATATTCTTTCTTTATACATTCTCTTGCATAGTGGCCAAACATCTTGAAATAATAGCATTGTACATTTGATTTTTCATATCTTTGTAAAGAACCATCTTTGAAAGTACTATTGATCCTTCCTCTTCCTCTTCCTCTTCCTCTTGCATATGGCTCTTGTTGATTGTTTCTTTAACCTTCTTACAGGTCGCTAAACCTTGTAGTGCCCCATATTTTGGCACTTGAAAACATCCTCAATCACCTTAAAATAAAGGTAATTTTTCTTTGAAACGTGTTAATTTAATTTTGATTTCTTTTATCTAAGGTAACCAGATTAAAGTATTCCCTTAGTCCACAATTAATTTATTTAATTAATTTCCTATATTCAATAAATAATTTCCCCTAACAATTATTTCAAATGGACCCCTAATAAAACATTCATTTATTTAACAATATCATAAAAGCCATATTATTTTACTTCAATTCCCACCATCACCCTAGTTTAATTCCCTAAGAACCCTATTACTCTATTTTACCCCATGCCTATTTAAAAACCTATTCCATAACTTAAAATTTGGAGGGTTTATTTTGAGCCTTCGGATTCTTTTACCCTCATACCTAAATCTTTAGGATTTCAAACAACCCTACTTCGTATCTTTATGATTTTATATTTACTTTTTATTTTTTCATTTTCTCCTCATTTTTGTAGTTAAATTAGTGAGGTTGAAGGAGGACATTTGAGAGCTTCTTTACCATATTAATCAATTTTTCATGGAGGGTAGTATCCCATATAAATATTTTTGGTTATAGATTTTAGATTAGAGTTTCTAAGTTTTTTTTTTTAATTTTATCATTTTATTTCCATTTCACCATGGTGCTAACTTTATATGTATATATATAGAAGAAATATATATTATATAATATAAAATTAAAAATCGTGAAGCATTTAAAATATTCATGGCCTCTGACCATTTTGAATGATGTGGAGGGTTTATACACAGTCTCGTCATGGATGCTTGGAGGCATAAGATGGGGCTTTAGGCAGCTTAGCCGCTATATCAAGGCACGAAGGGGGCGTGAATGGTGAGACAATCGTGTGGGGAAAAGGGGTTGGGACTCTTGTGTGGTTGACCCACACCATAGGTCATTATGGTGGCTTGAAACACCGCAGTTAGCCTAATCTAATGAAAAAGAGGAGGGCGTAGCTGATTTCCCCCCCCCCCAACTATGTTTTTTAACAATATAACCACTCTTAAAAACAATATGACATATTCGTTTTCTCTTTAAAATATAAATACATTTAAAATTTTGGGCATTAAGGGGATAGTGACTATGATTTAAGGTTTCTAACATTTCTTTTTTTTCATAGTTATGTATATATCACATGAAATATATATCTATGTGTGTGTGTGTGTGTGTGTGTGTGTGTGTGTGTCCTATGTGTGTGTGTGTGTGTTTTCATATGAATAAAAAAATGTAATTCCTTAAATCTGGTTTGAAAGATTTAAGAGAGATAATAAGGATGAAAAGTATCATGAAAACTAATTTTACTCTAAACTCATTTATTATTTTCAAACAAGAACAACTCATAATTAGAATAATTCTACAATAGGTTACAAGAGCAAAGAATAGATTAAAATCATTCACCCCTTTATTTTTTGGCACAAAATACAAAAGATTAAACTAAGACAAAAATGTTTGAACTAGAAGCTTTTGTGAATTTTTTCCTATCACTAAAATTTCTTAAAGAATCTATATGGAGGATTAAAATTTTTTTATAACATGTTCACAATTTTCCTATTCCTAAGTTTAACATATGGAGATAAAAGAATACAATAAAATGATTGTTTTATAAGTTGAATCAAAACTAAAATTTCCACTATCAAAATATGTTTCTTTACCAATAAAAAATAATAAATACAACAATTAAATCTACATTATTTATTTCCATAGCTCATGCAAGCATGCTATCATTTGAATACACAATGAGTAAATAACTGTGAGATATTTTCTCTCTCAATACAATAAGCAAAACAAAAGAACAAGGGTAAAAATTTCTTGTGCACAACATACATTCATTTCTTCAAATCTTCTTTCAATACAAATGAAAGTGCAACCTCCCCATCCCTTAAACCAAGCCTTACAATATTTTTCAATAAATAAATCATATGCAAAAATTCTATTTTACAAGTTTTCAACATGCTCAAAAGAAAAATAGAAATCTATTACGACATATAGGAACAAGGTTACAAAATGCCAATCCTTATTAAAAAGCGGATAAAATGACTCAACATTTCAAATGTAAAGATTCAAACTTCATCCCAAGATAGGAGACTACTTTCCAATAACTACAACATCATTCCAATGCATACTAAAATTTAGGAGGATAATCCTCCACAAAATGGGGAACAACTTGTCAAAATTCCAACTTCTCTTCTCTAAAATCCAAGCCAAAACATCAATTTTCCACTACACGATAGTATTCAATGCGCAAGAGAAAGTGGCATGGCTTTCTCCAAACCAAATGGAATAATCACATGCCATCTCCAAAAAAAGGATGACATGTCATCCTCCCTACAAGCCCATAGGAGAGAGAGTTAACAAGCCTCAAGAATGCACAAGTAAAGGAAATAAGGGTGACAATCACACACATATAACTTTTCCACACATAATGATCAAATGAACAACACTTATCATGAGAGGAAAAACTCCATGTTTTCCTCCAAGGAGAAGAGTGGGAAGGAGGATTATTTTTTCCAACCATAGGAACACTATAAAAATCTCTAACATACCCTCCTTATCACTCCATCCCAAACATCAAGCCTCCTTCTCGATGGATTTTCAAACCATACATTGTTTCTATTATGGAAAAATCATATCACCCCTGATTGCTTGAAAGTGAATGGTTGAGGCAGTCAGTGTGATTCATCAAATGTGGAGTTATCCTAAAGTGTGGGACTTTGCAATCCAGATAACCTCCAAAGAAGGCCATCTTCCTATCGTATCATAGTGCCAACTACTCCAAAGTGCAGAGAGTTTTAGATCTAACACTAAACTAATGTTTTCCCAAGGATACAAGGTTAGATAAAATGCATGAAAATTAAATCCTACTCTCATGGAAGGTGATGCTCTAAGAAGGAGTGTTGAAAACCTACACACTAAAAAAACACAACTAGAATATTACAATGAGAACAAAATAGTGCAAAATAATTTACATGTGATGAAAGACTAGAAGAGCTACAATAAAACACAAAAGGTTATTTTAAACATCCACCAATATGTTCATATTGCTCCTGAAATTGATACAATACACCACATTTAGGATCAAAGGCACATATTTTTCATTACAATGTCTAGTAGGAAGATTTGGAATGTCCACAAAATATATTATGAATAAGAAGAACAAAGGGGCATATACAAGGTGTCCAACCTTTTAAAATGATCCCATCCTTACAATATATAGGAAGAATGAGAGGGAGGGGGAGAGAAGAATTCAATATCTTGTTTCAACCACCCAAAAATGCATTAAAATCACCTACAAAAATGATTGGTAGCACTACAAAACCCATACGTGCATGTACTTTTATTTTTAGGAAGAAAGGAGGCCCATACCTCATCATTTGGGTAGGTGAGAAATATAGAAACACCCTCTAAAATGGTGGACAATATTTCTTTCCGAAAATTCCTCTCTTGTGCAAATCTGAGCTCCCAGTAAAAATTTATGGCCATTTAAAAATGAGGGTGCCATTCTCGCAATAAATGCACTAGTTGGCTCTATTTTTTCAGAATCTAAAATTGTATTGCACCCTCTGAAAATTGAAATTTCATACTTTCAGGATTCAGAAATTGTTAGAAACTCCATTTCAAAGGTTATGTTATTGTTCTTCCATCTGAGTTCGTGAAACCTCTTAAACTCCAAAACCCTGAAGTCTGAAAATCGAACTTCTAGTTTCAGACTTTGAGTCTTGATTTTCTAACACTGGTGGTTCAAGGTTCTGAAATGTCGAAACCATGAAGTGATAAATTTAAACTTCGGGTTTTAGACCTTTGCATTTTTGGGATTTCAGGATTCAAGGGTTAGGGAGTTTCAATACTGTTCATCCATATGGGTGCATCAAACCTCTAAAATGCTAAACCATGAAGTCCAAAATTTAGACTTTGGGTTTAAGACCTTTTCCCTCCTCCATGTGACATTGTTCATCGCAAGCTTATGAAACCTTCGAAACTCTAAAACCCCAAAGTCTAAAATTCAGAATTCGGTTTTGGGACCTTTGCTCATTTTTCCACACTTCACGTACCTCTGAAAGGACCCACCTTCAAAGTTCAAATTTTAGACTTTGGAGCTTCTTCATTTCCTGAAATCTTCTATAATGTGATCTTCCTACCTCAACCTATTTGGATAATCTCAAAACACAACCTCCCATGAATGTATCAATATCTCCATTTTCTATATTTACAAGGTCATGTTTGTGTAATTTCACCTGAGGGAAAAATTGGATAACAGTTTTCTTTCCAAAGATGGCAAAGGAGGTTCAAACCATATGAACAACCACATCAAACCATATGAGGGGAGTAATAAAAATGTATACCATCATGACTTTCCCATCAAGCCATGTGGTGTAAGAGGTGATTTCCTTCATCTTCCCCATACCATTCCAAAATTCACCACAAACCACGATGGATGGAGAAAATTAAAGGAAATCAAAATTACAAAACACACCCACAAAAAAACTTACTAATAATAACACATTTAAAACCTTTTTTATTTATATTTCACATCATACTAAGATAAGAAAAAATGAGAGGTATGCAGGCCTACCTCATCAAGCTATCTCATACTCAAAGTAATCCAACACACTCCAAGCTACAAGCTCTCTCCAACTCCAACTCCAATAAAAAAATGACAATAAAAAGTTCCTACCCCTCTCCACGAGGAGGTATAAAAAGAATAAACAAATTGAAATCCTCACAAATGAGAGGGTGACATGTGTCACCCATCTCATCTTCTAACAAAGCTTCCCAAAATCACAAAAATTATAAAACAAAACACATTTAGGAGGTAATCTCCAAAATTCCCCAAAAATTCCAATAAATCCAACACACTTCAACTATTAGGAAAATTACAAGAATCAATCATACTTACAATATGGTGACATGGGATGGGTCAAATGGGATGAAAATCCCATTTGACCTTGAAAAGAGATCCCCCTACCCATATGTAGGGTCCAAGAGGTCTATTGCCATGTAAGGTAGATCCCCAAAGTGAAAATATGCCCTTAAAAATGCCACATTTAGTCCAAATTCGATATTGGGTAAAGTGGCTCAAAAGAAGAGGTGGTGGGGCCCACCCAAATAGTAATTAAGTGTTCCCAAACCACTAACAACAAGATAAATTAAATTAAAACATAATTAACACATCTAGGGACCATTAGGTCCCTAAAGTAGATTATGACAAGTCTTAAACCAATTTCAATTCAAATAAATACAATTAGGAATTACCAAAGGTGTCCAAACATGAATACGCCACAAACATAGAAGTGTACACAATAATTATGTATAGTTAAAGGACTCCCCTAGTCAATCGCTTGTGTAACTAGAGGTGCTACCCTAAAACTCACATTATTCTTTGTGCCTTGTAATCTGCACACTCAATTCACACATTAAACATACCTACTTGTTAAAATATATTAAATAAATAACATCAATAAGTGAATCATGTATAATCATTCTAACTACACCAAAATCAATGTCAATATGAAATTTGTAAACACTAACAACGTACATCCATATTAACTCAAGCTATGATATCCCTATAAACACTTATATGAAAACATAAAATTAGCCATAATTTAACGATGATATCAAAGTATACGAAAAAATCATACATCCATCCATCATATATGAAATAAAACCAACTACACCAAAAACCTATTGATATCTTAAACAATACAATGAACAACTAAGATAATGATCCATAATTCTAGCTTAGCACTACGGACCCAAATCACCACAAGTATCATCAAATGATCCATAATGAAACCATATAGTATCTAAATAGTGCTAAAATCCATGTCCAAAATCTAATAAAAGCAACGAGTCAACAACTAAATTGATGCAAGAACAAAATGCCACTAAAAATCTTTGTATTCCTCTATTGTAGGCTCCACTCTCCTTACCTTTCACATTTATATTTGTTTTGAAGGCTTGTTCATGGGAGGGGTTAGCTTTCCTACTCATCTTCTACTCATGGGTTTGTAAAGGACCCATCAACTCCTCAATTTTCATTTGTCTCAAGTCCTTGAAATCCTCCATTGCAACCAGAACTACATTAAATCTGGTTGGAATAATCCTCAATACCTTCTCTATGATCCTCTAGTATTCAACAACATATCCATTAGTCCTAATTTTATTTAATATGGTCACTTTTCTTGTGAAAAAATCATTTATTTATTTTGATTCTTTAATGAGAAGGGTCTCAAAATCTCTTCTCAACATGAAATCTAATTATCTTCACCTTGTCACTTCCTTAAAAAGAATTCTAAAAGGTATCCCATGTTTTCTGAGATTTTATAATTAATGCTCTCTTTGGGAAAACTGAATTAGTGACAAAATTTTGAAGATAACTCAAATTATTTGCATCCTTTCTTCTATTTTCCTTCAACTACATTAGAAGTATCCTAATCTGCTACCTCTACATATCCTCCTTCAACAAGCTCCTTTAGTTCCTGAGAATGGAATAATATCTTCATTTTGATACACCATATATCATAGTTCTTCCCATCAAATATTAGTGGTTATTGCCACAAGTTTCTCATATTGGAAGCCATTACAACTCAATCCACAAAATACAACTCAATAACTCAACAACCTAGTGCTCTGATACCAAGATGTTAGTAAATTTTATTGCTAAGTGCAACAACTAAAGGAAATAATGCAACAAAAATAGAAATCATACACAAAATATATTATATATTCGATTTAAAACATATTAAAATCTTAGAGCTATAAATTTGTATATCCTTTTTGCCTCTTTTACAATATTCTTCTCTAAATATTATTTTCTGGTCTTTTTTCTTTTTCTATGACATGTTTTACGTGTATTCCTCTTCTATATAAGGTCTCAAGTTGTTGCTATGTAAATATTCCTTTCTATATTTTTTTGTCTGTTTTATGCAGTTGCATATATCTCTATGGCCTTATCTTTAACTCTTGATTTATACAAGGTTAAAGCAATGAGGGAAATAGCTAATTCCATTGGAGATCTACTGGTCATCGACCCAATAACCCTCGCTAGAACAAGGATGGTCACTACAATAATGTGCATCAATGTTTCCCCTCAGAAAAATCTTTCTGCCTCCATCCATATCTTCTTGAGTCATGAGGCTATAGATCAGGAGATCCAATACAAAAATTCCATTATGTCTTATGTTAAGCATAGGTATGTGGGCCACTGGTCTTCCTCTTACAAAGGCCTAGTCTTGGATTGTAGGATGAAGTAAAACGTGAGTGATGGAGATACCAAGTCACCACATGTCCTACTCCTCTCCTTCTTGTTGACGATGTGGTGTATGGGGTGTTGGTGAATGAAGGCCCTATTGTGGTAGTGACTGAGTCGGGTTTGGATCTACCACTTGTCTACGAGTACCTTGCTCCTACCATGGGCCATCCTACTTCTTCCATAGGTTATATCTCAAACTCTTCCGATTGAGATGAAAACATTGAGGATGAAAGTGAGGCGTCCGCAGAAATAGGGGAGGATGGTTCTAGGGATGAATCAAATGCATCTAAGGAAATACCAGAAACATTACCTCTCCACCCAATGGAGAAATTTCTCGAAATGGTGGAATCATTTGATGAAATGAGATGGGAGTTTTATGATAGGAATATAGGGGCCCAACCAACTCAGATAAATTATGTGGGATCTTTACCTTTTGTTGATGGTCCTCAATGTCCTATGAGGGATACCAAAGGGGGTAGATTGGAAGTTGTACTGGAGATCAAAAATGAGATAAAATCAAAGATTCGAATGGATGAACCCCAAATCAATCCGGATTCCCTAAATTTCCTTACCTTCTGGGAGGGCGAGAAACACATCGAATACATCAAGGAAACATTTGGGGGTGGAGAAAATTTTTGAATGATGGCATAAAGTGTAATCCATAAAATCCAAGAGGAACTACTGACTATCTATGGACTATTTTTAGTTTTATGTGTGTTGGTACACAATTTAATCTCACCCCATTTGTTCTTGAAATTATTCAATATGTGGGCTTTGTCATATTTTCTATTTCCCCAAATGGATGTGTGAAAGTTTTTCTTCATTTGTATGATGTTGAAGATCCTTCTCCATGGTTATGGATCACATTTGGGCCTTGTATCATTTTCAAATTCTTTTTCCTTAAAATAAAAATTCATTTTTGGGCGCAAATGGTGATTTACCTACATTTTATAGATTGACAGGCATGTTATCCCCATCAAATTATATCTCAGCATCTTCAACTATGTGGTCTCTTTTGATTGGATGAGGCACATCGGGTCTATGTTATAAATTCTAACTTTTTTCTATGTTTGCAAAAAGATCAATTTGGCCCCATGGCCCCATTGAGTTTTGATTGGCCGGTCAAATTTATAAAGGTGGAGTGAATTTCTATTTTTTTCCCCGAAGGTGTATACATTTTCATTTTTAATTAGTTGTGACCCAGTGGGTCTTTTTGGTGAAATTTTCCACTTTGGTCACATTTATAAAAAATACAAAATTGGCCCCGTGGCCCCGAATGTCTCTATTGGCTATTCAAAAATATGAAGTGATAGGGAAAAAGTCTTACTTTGACCCCAAAGATGGACACATGGCCATTTTTCAAGTTACAAGTGGGAAGGTGGGTCGATGGAACATTTTGAAGTTTTTTTCCTCTTTGTATGAGGGAGAAAAGTTATGAAATAACCCACAACTCTATTGGGGCCCACATCAAAAGTTACAAGCGGGAAGGCGGGTCGGCAGAGGAAAATTGGAAATTTTTCCTTTTTGTTAAAAATGGTAAAATTGCAGAAATGAGCCATGACTCCATCAAAGGCCCAGATTAAGCCACATGTCAATCCTTTATTTCAAAGGTGGAGGGGCGGGAAAATGTGAAAATTGCGCATTTTCTCCAAAAGTCATAAAATACAAAAGGCAACCCTAGGACCACTTTGAATCAGATTTTTTCATGTGGATGACTCTAATCTAAAGTTGAGAAAGGGAAGAATCAATGGTTTCTATGCATTGTATCTAATTTTTCCGCCATTTTTGTTCCAAGACTCATGGATATGTGAATACGCATTGTTTTTCATCATTTTTTGATGAAATTCCTTGTCATTTTTGTCTTCAAAGTGCAATTGAATGGATTTAGAGCTTAATTTGTGAGTCGAAGGAAAGTAAAGGTTGATATTTTGAACTTGGAATTGCTCGGGACTTGTAAAAATGCAAATTACTAGAGAAGTTGGATGTAGGGAAAAGTTGTAGAGGAAAGAATGGGAAAAGGATGAAATGATGGAGGTTGCATGTAGGAAGGATGAAAACATGTCCCATTTAAAACAATGATGGAGATATTTGCAATGATTCACCTTTTCGAACAACTGGAAAATTTTTGTTGCAAACCTGCTAAATGTTATTTTCTGGAAATCATGATCAAACATGTAACAAACAAAGGTTCCTAAAATATTATTTTCTTGGGGAAAGATTGGATGTAAATTGAGTGTTATAAAAAGCATGATTTAGTCATGTAAATGGTCGGGGTTGAATTCTTACGAGAAAATTTGAGAAATCCCATCTTCCTAAGAGACCATCTAAGAAACTTGTTAATCTCTTATGTTTTAGATTTGATCATGTCAAGTTGGTTACAAGTGTACAACCATTTACAAGCTCTGAGATTGTTCAAGAAACCTTCCCATGCTGATGAATCTAATTAACTTTGAATTAATCTGTGTTAATATTGGGAAAATTTGTGTGTGATTTATTTTAGAATGTCTTGAAATATTATTTCTTGTTCCTATTACAATCTTGTATTAAAATCCCTTGGAATCACACAGGATCTCATCCCAGTCATAGTTTAGTGGCATTTACAATTTCATTATGAGAAGAGCCTTCATCCTGAGATGAGAAAAACAATTTAAAATCTATTTAATGGAATTTTGTTGATAAAGATTGTTTGTAAGCCTTTGAGTGTATCTTAGGTGTAAGGAACCAGGGGTCTTTAATGTTTAATTGAGTCTTTAGCTCGAGCCTTCATGTTAAATTCTTGAAGATTGTGTGAAACCGTGAAAAGCTAGGCCTCCATTGATGCACACCTTCTGGTTGAAGGAATATTTTAGCAATTCTAAAGCATTATGTCATTTAGTTTTCCAATTGTTGTGAAGATTCTCAAAGATCTAGCAAAATCAAGTTTATCCTTCTTAATCTCCCACCCAAAATTATTCAAAAACAATGAATCCTACCTGAACTACCCCTGTTTTCCTTGTATGTCCACAAATGAATAAATTCTACTACCAAAAATATGCATAAGCAATCTGGATTCCATCATGTCATTAGTAACCTTAACCTTGTTTAGAAAATATCATCATTCTTTAGAAGTGACAAATCGTAAGAGTTAAATTGTGGTGCATTGATCATATTTTCTTAAGGTTTCCTTTCAAATTTTGCAAAGAAGGATATCTTCATTCTCCTTCACCAATAGATGTTACAAAATGGGTCCTCTAAAATCAGTTGAAAGGCACAACCTAAAGTAGTGAGGATAGCTCAAATCCTTTTGAAGGTGCTATCCATTTCTCTAACATCTGTGTGACAAAGAGTAAGTTGAATCACCTCCTCGGCTACAAAAATACATACATGATGATTTACTGTCTCTAGGCTTCTTGTTAAATATGTGATGTTGCTCAGCTTGCAAAAGAGAAGAAATTTAGATACCAACACTAGATTGGCACCATTTGCGGGGACTATTTGAACAAAGGTGTACACATATAGACCCTGTAATGTTTCTTACATGATCTAAGTGCAAATATGTTGTTGAAATGTCTTCATGTGTCCATAAATTTGTAAGAATCGAGAAAATTTATAAGTTTTGTGTGTAATATTTCTAGTTTTTGTTGGTTTTTGCACTAATTTTACATCATCAATGTTAAATACGGGTAAATGAAGGTCAGATCTATGAAGCTTTACATGAATTTAGTGTTAATAGACATCTGATACATCAATTTTAGTTCATTTTCACAACTAAGGTGAAAATCCTTAGTGGCGACTCCATGTTGAATTAATTTTTGATAAATGCTAGTGTCTTAACCTTTGTCAATTGAAATTTATCAGTAATCTTTGCAATGATGGAAGGAGAAGATATTTCTTCGTTAAAGACCTTACTAGAAGGTTGTTTCCAGAATTGGGAAAGACAAATTATGAAGGAAGAAGAATCTGGAAATTTGTTGGAGATCAGAAATCAAGAAAAGAGTTATCAATTATGGAAACTGGTTTGTCTGTCATTGAAGATTGCCATACTTCCTCAAGTGCTTCTGAATTAATAAGTATTTTTGTAGATCAAAATTCTCCATCTGGAGAGGGGCCTTCATTTGTATTTGAAAATTTTACATCTCATTCTATCCCTGTATTTTCAAAAGTTGATAGGGTTTTCCATGAAACAGAGTCTTTAGAGGACATTCATTTTGAAAATTATACTCCTATTTTCCAAATACCCCTTGTCCCTCATCATTTTGTTTCTCCTGTAAGATCACCTCCCAAAACAATATGGCCCAACCCCCACCTAGACCTCCATTTTTGTCAATACTTTTGGTCCTATAGATTTTAGAGGTATGACTAGATATCCAAATATTGTGCCCCAAGATGTTAGACATAGACTTCCTAAATTTCAAGGAAATAATGTTATTACTAGATGATCAACACTTAAATATTTTTCTCAATATGATGGAAGACTTTGAGATCGAATTTGAGGATGTGTACATAAAATTGTTTATTCATACTCTAGAGGAGGACAAATGGGACTTGTATAATATTTTCCGGAAAACTCCATTGATTCATGGAAAGAAATGAAGAATGCTTTGAGATTGCATTATGGAGATAAAACAGACCCTAGGTTTCTTTTGTCTGAATTTGAAAATATAATGATGAATCCTAATGAATTTGTTCATGACTTCAATACTAGGTTCAATAAGACCTTGAATAGGATACATGTAATCTTGAGGCCAAATGATGTTTCATGTATGATAAAATATTTTGATGCTTTTGAGAAAAAGGCTTCCTATTATTCAAGGAACAAAAACCAAGGAACATTAAGGAAGGCCTTCACCATGGCTTTGGAGATTGAAAACAATATCAAAGTAGTTGGCAAGCCTCCTAAGAAGGAAGGTATCAAGATGATCAATCAAGAGAATCCTCAGTCAAGTAAGTCTATGGATCTAGAAGAGGTTGTAAAAAAATCATTGGAGCTATTAAGCAAATGTCCTATAAACTGGCCAGAGTAGAAGGGGATTGGACAAGGTTCCCAAGGTCAGCACAAGCCACAAGGTCAAGAAAGATTTTCAAATGATCCCAGAGGTTATCATAGATCAAATAAAATGGGTAAAGGGCCCATGGGATTAGGATATAGAAATCCCTAACCCCAAGAAAACATATTAGTGCCTAATCCTTTAGCTGCTAGAGTTACTACTATGGAAGAGGTCCATGATATTGAGTGGTGTGATAGCTATTTCTAGCCCCATTCCCCATGTGATGTTAAAAAGGGAGTTGAGGAAGAAGATGATGATGATGATACTAATGATGATGCATGCACAATGGATTGCTATACAAGTTCATAATAGGGAGAAACCTTATCGGAGATGATGAGTGCTAGAACTGTTGAAAATTTTGGGATTGCATTCATCGGGTATTTCCTTTTCCTCCCATTAATGCTTTTGAGATTGATATGGTACAAGATATTGAGTTGGCTAATAATGATTTTGAGTACTTAAGGCATTAATGATTAAGAAGTATGATGGAGGAATTCCTTCAGAAGAGGACATGTAGTTATTAATGAATGCAGTATTTGGCCACAAAAAAATATAATACCAGGAGAAAAGTTGTCAAAGTGGCAGGGCCTCAAGAGAAACCAAAAATTCCAGTGCTTACTAGTATCCCTAAGGAAACCCCTAATAAAGATGCATCTGGAAAAGGCCTTGTTTCCCCAAACATAACTGGTATCCATGCCCATGCTCAGACCATGAAAAATCATTTATTGTCAGATGAGTTTTTCAGTCTTCCTTCAAATGGTTCCTTGCCAAAATACGTTCCTTATGACATTGCCCAAGTCTTGATTCAGATCAAGATTTTTGTTCCAATTTTTGAGCTACTTAGGATTCTAAGCATAAGAAAAGGGCCTTTGATTATTTGGGATTGAAATAAGAACATATTACCCAAGGTAGAAATGTAAATAGTTTTGAGACTCCTCCTACCATTCGAGAGTTGGAAAAATGCCAAGTAATGAAAGAACTAGGTGAGCCACCTAAAGTATATTTGGGAACATCCTTTCTTGAGTCCCAGCTGAATGTATATCCATTTTTGAGTACTCTGATTATTAGGGACAAGTTATTACACAACTTCATGTTTGATTCTAGAGCATCATACAATGTTATGCCTCTTGAGGTCATGAATGAATTAGATATCAAAGTGTCAACAACTTATGGGACGTGCACTACCATGGATTCCAAAGAGGTTCCAGTGGTCGGATGTGTCAAGGGTTTGATAGTGCAACTTGCAGCATACCCAAGAAAGAACTTAAAACTATTTTTTTTTTATTATTGATTGCCTTTCCAAATGGGGAATGTTTTTATCAAGAAAATGGGCTGCTAGTGTGGGTGAGAATGTGCAAATGGATATGTCTTTTACCAATATACCTATTGAGGGCAGCCTTGTAAATTTGTATGGTGAAAAGAAGATGATACATCTCATTGAGGATCCCAATAATGATTCCTATGAAGTGTTATACACTGACATTGATGTTGATAACTTTGTTGGATTTGCTGATGGTAAAGAGCACAAAATTGAGAAATGCAAGTCTCTTAAACAAGTAGGTTCTCCTTGGAATTTTTTGTTTGATGGGGCTTGCTCTAAATTTGGAAATTGTGCTGGTATTGTTCTGATATCTCTAGGCTAGAAAGAGTTTGTTTTTTTATTTTAAACTTGACTTTGAGTACACTAGCAATATTGCAGAATATGAAGCACTATTATTGGGTTTAAGAAATGCTTGGAAATATAGTGTTAGAGACATCATTGTTAAAGGATATTCAGAGTTAATTTTCAAGTAGGTTAGATAATTTTATGTAACAAAAAATTATAGAATGAAGTAATATAAACATGTTTTATGGGATTTCATTGAATTGTTTGACTCCTTCAACATAATACATCACGATAGGAAGTACAATACTCTAGCAGACAAATTGGCGGATTCGGGGTCTAGATTTGAAAATTGTACTATATCCCCATATTATGAGTATAATATTGAGATATTAACTAGGCCATTTGTTCTTGAAAATGTTAAACACTGGAAAATGTTCAAAGATGATACCTAGGTTCAAAGGTTTTTAGAGAACTAAGGAGAATTTTTCAATCAACGTATAGATTGAGAGCTCTAATGGAAAGGAGAATTTATTTGGCAAAGACATCATTCAGTGGAAGAATAATACTATTCCCAGAGGTTTGGTAGCACTTGAATCAAACTTTGATAATGTTGATTTCATTGTCAACAGACATGTGTTAGCCTCGAGGGATGTTGAAGAGCATGACCTAGGCACAAAGGATAAACCACGTAAGATCTAGCAAGGTAGCAATCTGAGCAAGGAAGAAAAGTAGTTGTATGTCCAATTGTTGATAAAATACCAGGATTTCTTAGCATGGTCTTATTCTGAATTGAAATCATATAGAGAGGATCTTTTCCAGCATGAAATTTGTTTGGAATCTTCTACCAAGCCGTTTAGGTAGAAACAGAGGCCGATCAATCCAATCCTTTCCCTGAAGATGCAAGAAGAATTGAAAAATTTGAGGGATGGAGGAATCATACAACCCACAAGGTACTCATTATGGGTTACAAACTTGGTACCTGTCAGAAATAAGAATGGAGATATAAGGTTGTGTGTGGACTTTAGAATCTTGAATAGATCATAAGTGAAGGATAACTACCCTCTGTCAAATATGGACAAATGTTACAATTGGTTACTAGTTCGGGATTGTTATCCACCTTGGATGGTTTTTCTGGATATAACCAGGTAGTTGTGAAAGAATCAGAGTGAATCAAGACTATCTTTACTACTCCTTGGGGAACATATGTATATGTCAGAATGCCTTTTGGTCTAATGAATGTTGGAGCCACTTTCCAAAGAGCAATGGATGTAGCTTTCTCGGGCTATATTAATTATTTCATTTCTGTATATCAAGATGATGAGAATGTTTTCTCAAGAAATAGGAGTGACCACCGCAACACTTAGAAAAAATGCTATTGAGATACATGGAGTATGGTATTTAACTAAATCTAGAAATTCCATTTTGGATTTAAGAAAGCAAAGTTGGTTGGACACATTATGTCAAAGGAAGGGGTCATGATTGATCCTGAAAGGGTAGAAGCCATCAATAAAGTCCCTATTCCAAGTACCAAGAAGGGAATTCAATCCTTTTTTGGGTAGATTAATTTTAATAGGAGATTTATATCCAACTTTGCTGACCTAACTATCCCAATCACTAGCATGCTGAAGAAAGATCAAAGTATGAAATGGGAAGAAGAAGTTATTAAGGATTTTATTGGGATCAAAGAAGCATTAAATAATTCCCTTATTTTAGTAGCTCTAGATTATAAGAAGGCTTTCCAATGTTTTCTTTTTCTTCAAAAGTACTACTACATATGTGTTGTTGCAGAAGGATGATGAGGGAGCTTAAAGACCAATTGCCTTTTTCAGTAAGGCATTACAAGGGGCTGAGATAAAGTATACTATCATCGAGAAGTAGGCATTTGCTTTGGTAAAAGTTAAAAAGGTCTTCAAGCCATATATTTTGAGTTCCAAAGTCATTGCTTATGTTCCCCACACCATGGTGAAAGATATCCTATAAAAATGGAGGTTTCAAGCAAGAGATTTCGGTGGGTAAAAAACTGCAAGAGTATGATATGGACATCCAAACAACAAAATTGGTCAAAGGTTTGGGCTTGGAAAAACTTATGGTAGAGAGAAATCTACAGAAAATTGAGGTAAATGAATTTGAAGAAGAAAGGCTGAATGTCCTTGAAAAATCGATGAATTCCTAATGGTACAAGGACATCATTTTTTATCTCAAACATCGACAATGCCCTCAACATTTGAGAAGAATCAGAAAAGAGCACTTAAGTTAGCTTCCCAAAAATATGTCATTACTTATTTTGGTTAGCTTGGAAGAACCCTGAGGGAGTTCACTTTAGATGCATTACTAAAGATGAAGCCTAAAAATAATCGATGATTTCCATGGAGGAGTTTGTGTGGGGCATTTTGCAGGGAGAGTAATAACCCATAAGATCTTAAGGGCTAGTTACTGGTGGCCAACTCTTTTCAAAGATACAACTTTGTTGCTTAGGAAGTGTGAGAGATGACAATGCTTTTCAAGGAGATTAAAATCTTTAAGATCCCTCCCGTTGCAGCCTATATCAATTGAAGCCCCTTTTAAGTAGTGGGGGTGTAGACACTAAAATTAGGTCACACTTCCCTTTTGTCCCTCGACATATAAGCACCCTTTATAAATTTACCTAGCCATGACCCCCTTTACCCCACTAATATTAATTTAATTAATTTAATTAAATTAATGCATTATCCTCACTATATTTATTATTTAAATATCTTATTTAAATAATATCTACACATATAGTTCACTTAGACACCTCACCAAGCTAACTCAACCTAAGACTTATTCTTAGCAAGTTACCATAACTAAGACTTACCCAAACCCTAAAAATCAATGCCTACATTCCCTCTAACCACATTCCCACATGCTCACAAGAGGCTCCCAGTCTAATCCATGGGATAATGACACAAGATCCAAGGAAATCAAGAGGATCTCCCTAAGTTTAGTAAACCTAGAAAATCTTGCCTTGACCGACGTCGGTTACCCCTAACCATCACCGGTTAAGATGGACCACCATTGGTTACCCCTTTTAACCTAAAACAACCTTATTCTCAAGGTTGGAACTTGGAACTTGGAACTTGGAAGTTGGAAGTTGGAAGAAATAAATTTGATGAGTAAGAACACATCTCAGAGAGATAACGCATCTTTAGAGAGCCAATTCCAAAAAATCACATCCAAGGAAGGAGATTGAGAATTCTTCTCTGCAGTGTCCATCCCATGATGATCTATCCAAGAAAGAGGAGTGTGCATGCATGCCCCATGTAGAAGATTTTCTTCAGTTGGTGATCACTTGCAGACCTTCAAACCCATCATCAACACCTCCATCCTTCACATACAGGCCTTCAAGAATAAAATCCAAGTAAGTACAACCTCATACTTTCTTGGTTATTTCATTTCATCATTATTTTATCATCCATTATTTATCTTGCTCCCCATTAACGTTATCCAACATTTTCACCTCCATAGACCCATTAAAACCTCACAAAATCCTACTCCAGTCACCCAATACCTCATCTCGACCAACCAAAATCCTTTGTGCAATCACAAAGGAGACCAAAACCCTGTTCTGTGACATTTCCAGATCTCACAGTAATCGCACCAATTATACCTAACCTATCGGTCACCCCTGACCAACGTCGGTCTTTGTGTTTTCCCACATAGCCTTAAATAGAGACCTACCCACCTAATTTTACCTCACCCTCACTCACTGTGACCTACCTGAGACCTTTATCTAACTCCGAGAGAGACCCAAAACCAACCATTTGACCTTTGGATTTTATTCTAGCTTAGCCTATTAGATTAGATCTATTTTCTTATTGTGTTTTTAAGTGAGATACCTAAATCATTTCAAAATAACAATAGGATTTACTTTGTTTACAACATTAATTTGTTTAAAATAGTGGATTGATAACCATCTAGGAAGTATCATACTTCCGGATCTAGCTCATGCTAGGCAGTTCACTGCCCATATTGTTTAATTCCTTCTAGTGGTCTTGTTTTCATTACAGGTAGTTCCTCTTAGCCAAAAGGAAGCTCTCACAATCAGCTATGGATTCGGAAGTCATACGCATGCAATAACCCATCAACTGACATTTGAATAGGTATTCCTCCTACGCCCGTTACCCTATCTATTTTGTCAACAATTCAAAGAAACAATCTAAGAAAAAGGTGAAACATTTTGGCACGCCCAGTGGGACCCATCTGGGGTTCCTTGCATTTCATTCATTCCTAGGAAAAATTGTGTGTTTGTTTCCCTTCTAAAAAGCGTACACACTAATTTTCTTCCTGGTAATCCACTTCTTTCTATTTTACTCTAAAGGAAACTTTTCTTTTGGTGTAATTAAAAAGAATCATTTCTTCATGTTTTCTGCATTGTAGTGAAAGAGCATCCCTCTTCCTCTTCATCTTATTGTGTCATCCAATTTCACATTTTTGATTTGGGTTTAAAAACAATTGCATTCCATTCTGATTTATTACATTAGCTCACATTAATTGAGGGCAACCTATATGCTGAAGTCATGACCAGCTGATGGTTGACAAACGAATCATAGAAAATCACTTCTATCCTTTTCTCTTTCTCTGAGTCTTACCAAACCACACAAAAATTCAAAATACATACATTCTTAAACAACATCCTACCTGGAAGAAGTTGTAGGTGATCACACAATCATGGCACAGTGGGCACCCAGCTCGCTGCTCTGTCGAGTCATACTTCAGAGCGAAGCCCACCCCCACCATAACATACCTAAACCTCACCCTTTAGATCTCCTTCTTTGTAGGAAGCCATCCTCACCAAAAAATCTATTTCACAATTCATGTGTTAGTCCCTAAATAGCATAAGCTAAACAAACATAATAGAAAGGGCACTCCTAGGATCACATTTTCTTAGTGTTTTTGCTTGGCTTGTGTTTTGAGGTGAAAGATCACGTTCATCACTTTTTTTTTTATCCTTGCATGCTCCTCATCATAGCTAGTGTATTCCGGCTTCACCTGAGTGTGCCTGGGCCATATCATCATCATTTCCATAATTTTGGGTCTGATTCCACATCAGATTTTAATTCACAACCACTTTCTTTCATCACTGTTTCAATTTCACAGTAACCGTCATCGGTTACCTTTGATCACCATCGGATAAACCCAACAACATTGGTTCTAGGTCCTTTTACTAACCTACTCAAAAAGAAAGATTCACTTCACTTTTTTCCTCTTTCTATAGTCTCTGACACTGTCATTTTTTCCCATTGATGTTTTACACATCTTCAGATTTAGCATACTTGTCAGATTTTACCTTCTACCTCACTGTTTACTCACTGTCCATTTTCTACGACTAAAATGGTTACCTCGACTAGTGGTCAGTTTTTTCCTAACCGACATCAGTTAGCCTGTTTCACATTCCACCCACCATTTGTTACTTCATCCATTTTTTATCACTAGATTCACCTGTTCCTGTTGTTCTCTGTATCATTTACAGAGAAGTAGCCCTACCTAATCAATACTGGTTCACATGGTGATGACTTGAAGACAAGCGAATGCCCTCATGTTCCACACCAATTTCCAACCACTCCCACCTAGTCCTTAACCACCTTCTATTTTATCACCAGCTATGGATCCCATCCAGCCTACTACCATCACTATCGAAGATAAGGAGTTCGCATGACTCCTTGACCAAAACCCTACCACCTTGCAGTTTTACCTCTCCCACTCATCCACTTGAGATGCCTCGGGTCAGTTGATATACGACATGCTCATATCTATCCCCCGACTCTCACACCCACTTCCGCATTGGCCCCATCTGGCTCCGTGCTGCCCATCCACCTTACCCCCAGTCGTTTCAAGTTAGATTAGGTTCTATACCCATACTTATGATGTGTCATTTTACCTCTTGTGGTACCCATTACATCCACCATACCCTCGATGACTACCCCAAACACAACCTCATCCACCCCTAATGTCTCACACATACCTGTAGCTACATTCCCACCTCCAGTATCGGTGACCCCTACCCCATTTCAAAATGTAGTTCATTCCATTCCACAATCATTAGCCCCTATTTCCACTAGGGTTACCACGACCCTTCCACCCCCATATACATACTACCAACAACCACCTGTTTCATCTATCATTCATTCTGGGTACATGTACCCCTATTTCCTTGCCTTCTTCTCCACCACCTTACATGGCAGCCCCATACACTAGAATGCCACCCCCATTATATACCCAAAACCAACCTCCTCATGTTATAGGAGGCATCCAATCATCACAACCCACCAATGACCTAATTAAATTGATGTTGGACAAGATGCGAGACATCTAGGAGGCATCGGTTTCTAACTCTGCCATAACTCTCTCTCTCACCTATGATGAGATTTACAATGAGCCTATTCACCCATCCATTCCTATCCATTCATACCCTGTGCATTGGGAAATGCCTAAATTCAACCACTTCAATAGCAAGGAAGACCCACAACAACATTTGCACTCATTCAAACATGGGTGTTATCTGATCACTCATGATGATGCCTGCTTTTTTGAGAACTTTTCCCATGTCCCTCACTGGACCTGCATTAGATTGGTATAGTGGGTTACCCAAACACTCTATATTTTCATTCAATCAGGTAGCCCAAGCTTTCTTGGATCATTTCTCTATCAATATTGCCAAGAAGGTTACCATGACCGATCTATATTCCACACGTCAATACGAGGATGAATCTATCACAATTTTTCACTCACTGGCATATCTAATCAATCAACTTACCTTCCAACTACCACAAACTGAACTCATCGAGCTCTTCACATGAGCTTGCACCTAGACATATCTCCCCACCTTGCAGGTCCAAAATTTCTGAACATTTGATGAGGCATTCACTATGGCATGAAAGTTAGAGATTCGGGCCATCGAAGAGAAGAAAATCCAATTACTGAAATAAGAATTTGGCATTCAAGTCGAATGAAACCTCTTCTTCTTCCAAACCACCAACCAATTATTCAAAGGCTAAGGGTACCACTAATGCAGTGGTACTCAAGGCCAACCTAGCTCATCCATCCAATCAGGCTACACCCTCATCTAATCTATCACTGTCCAAGCTTTTTGATTTAGACAAGAGTAGTGAAAAAATATACCCCAATTGGGGAACCTTATTCTTCTATCTTAGAAAATCTTATCAAAGTAGGAGCCATCACCCTTCCACCCATAAAACCACACACTGGTTTTGACCCTGCTCACCCCATGCCCGCATGGTATAAAGAGCATGATTTCTATAACTATCACCGAGTGAAGGGTCATAGTGATGGAAACTGCATCACTTTCAAGAATATTGTCCAAGAAATGCTCGAGAAAGGTGAGTTAACTATGGATAATCCCAACACCACCACCAACCAAAATCTACAAATCTTCAAAAAACCATTTCCCAATCATGCCCCTTCATCCAATCAAACCAATGAGACATCAACTCATGATACCCATACCCGTGAGGTTCACACAATCTTTAACGAGGTACTTGCCTCTCTCAATTACCTCACATCCCTTCCATAGAGGAAATCCTAGCCCAAAATCCTCCTTCTACATTGGAACCAACCTCCACTGTTCCTTCACCAATAGAGGAACACCTTTCATCTCCTTCATCACCAACTAAGAGTCTTCCACTAACATTGAGCCCCTCTCACCCCTAGCTTCACCACTTAGAGATCCTTTACCTACCGTACCTCCTCCAACCGTAAAGGATCTCCCATTACCTCCTCCATGCATAGAGGAGAAGCCATTACCTCCTCCACCCATAGAGGAGCACCCACTACCTCCTCCACCGCAGAGAGGAGCACCCATTACCTCCTCCACCTATAGAGGAGCACCTATCTATTCCTCCACTTATAGAGGAGCTCCCATCATCTCTTCCACCCATCATAGACCCAGTGGAGATACCTTTGCCTCTTGGCGAGCATTCTCCATCAGCTACCCAACATCCAATAGACCTACTTTCAGCTCTCTTACCCACGGAAGCTGAAGTTGGCCAATTCCCCATCTCTAAGATGCATTTTACAAGAATTCCCATTAGGTCCTCACCAAATCCACCCACAAACATGCCATTCTCACATTTGGCTGATCACTTGGATTATGTGGATAGGGCTTTATTATGGGGACCTCTTACTCCTTGTCTCAACACAGATGCAGAGATCCCTCGATGACACCTCCACTATCTACCCAAACACATTTCCACCCATCAAACCAAATACAACTACTATTGTTACAACCCCTTCCATGATACCCATTAGCACTCACACCACACCCTTACCCATAACCTGACCTATACCTAAACCCAAACCCATACCCACAACATTTACCTCCACTAAACCTATTACCACTTTAGGGGTCACCCCAACCACCAGCCTTACTCATCCACCTATTAAACTGGATTTAGTTACATCCTCCAACATCAATATCACACCTACTCGACACCCAAACTAAAGAAACAAACTCATCGACCTCATACCCCGACCACACCAATCACACCCACACTTGTCTCATCCGCCTTCAGACCTCAGCTTCCCAACATGGTCAAGCACCCTTCACCCATCCATAAACCAATAACACAACAACCCATTCCTTCCTCACAAACCTCTAACCTACCCAGGCACACAACACAACTCATACCCGCACCTCCAATCTCTTTACCACCAATACCTCCAATACCTTCAACTATCGCTTCACTACCCACTATACTTTAGTCATTATCCCTCACACCACAAGTACAACCTACGTCATCTACCTTCATATCACTCCCATTATCCCCATGGGTAACTCACCCTCTTCCTCCATCTACTTTTCCTTCTAGACCTCGTACACCCACATCACCTTTACCCAAGAAGGTGTAACCCAAAACAAAACCCCACTACCCCACAACAAGGTAGTCAAAACAACCCCACACCCTCCTACCCATCCATCTACTATACCCCTACCCAAACAAACCCAACCGATACCTCAAACCACACCGGCACCTAAACCCATAGCTCAACCCATTCCTACTCTTCCAAAAATAATTCCCCGACAACCAACCACACCTACACCCAAACCCACATTCACTTCCCATTGTGATCCACTAGCAGGGTCCTATGCCAAAATTTTAACCAACCTCCTCGAGACTTCTGTTATCACATTACCGCCACTCTGACCTTACGACCCCCTCAAACCCAAGCCAAAAGGGTTTGATGATACTAAAATTTGTGCATACCATCGTGTGTCAGGGCATGATGTGGAGAACTGCAAGGCCTTGAAAACCATCCTTATCCAATTGTGTCCACGAAAACCAACTTTGACAATGATGACCTTCTTGACAAGGATCTGCTTCACCAACACCCATTCCCACACTACCCACTCAACAACCACAACCTCCACCCTCACAGACTCCTAGAACCACACACAAAATTTGAAATTAACATGGTTCACATCAGAGAACTTGCCACGCCACCACCCAAATGTCATTGCACCCAACTGACCTCACAGGGCTTTTCTCCTCCAATGGGTTTTTTCCTTCATGTCATTATACCACTCACCCTACACCTTCTCCATTTTCCAACTTCCCTCAAATCAACATGGTACATGTCACTACACATGCATAGAAGGGTAAAGAAAAGGCAAGTTGACCCACCAACCAATCCTATACCCAACATACCATCTGCACCCATACCTAAGATAACTATCTGCGGCCCCACATACCCCATTTCTAATGGCATCACACATCACACCATGCTCAAAAAAACTACACCAATATCCCCTCAAAATGTCCTTATATGACCTCATTCAAACCTCGGAATCCCATCATCAAGCTCTCATGGAGGTTCTTCAATCTATTGAGGTTTTACCCAATGACCCTACACCCATAGCCTCCATTATCACACCCCATCATGTAGCCTCTCTCACCAAATCACCACCTTCATCCTCACCTCACCTTGTTCACCAAGTGGCCTCCCTTAGCTTCTCAGAGGAGGAGATCACGCCACACCAAAATGATGACCTGGACCCAACCCTCTTCATCTCTATCCACATTGATGACATACGGGTACACCATGTGATGATTGATGGAGGCACTAGCATTAACATCATTTCATCCCATGCATTTTCTCAAATGCATACCTAACAATTACATGCATAAACATCCGGTCATGTTGCATTCATTCAATGATGCTATCACCTCCACACTAGGCACTTTATCATCCTTCATGTTTGCATGGGCCCCTGCACTATTCCAAAATTGTTTTATGTTTTGGAGGGGGAATTCCAATATAACTTGTTTCTTGGTAGACCCTGGATCCGTGTCATGGGTTGCATTCCTTCCACTTTGCATCGTTGTGTAAAGTTTGAACATGAAGGACACACTTATACCATTCCAGCTAACCCATCACCTTTCAAAACATGCAACATGCTTTACCGACCCAATGATGTTCTCATACCTGTCAAGCCTTCTACCTCTGTAATCAATACCGCTTCACCTACCTCCACCTACCAGTATAGCCACTACTTTCACCGCACATACCTCCTCTATTCCTACCACTGTTATAACCTCCATGGCTGACGCATTATCTACCCAATCCATTAATTCCACCTCCGCATTGAACTCCGACACATCATCCATACCATCTACCTACATACCAACCACTGATCCCTTGGAAGGTGTTTTTCAATGCCTCACTCTGGGGGAGTACTACCTTTATAGTGTCAACACATTCCTTACTCCACATGAGTATGGAAGCCTTCACCAATACCCTCACTATGATCACCATATAGGAGAACACCTCCTTTATGGTCCTCCTCATCTTCGTACTAGTCTCACCTATGGGGGACTTGATACTACCACTTACACACCTGAACCACCATCACAACCCTACCCATTTTCCGCTGACTTCCAATCACTTACCAATCACCATTTCACCCACACCTTCCTACACTGCTATGTGTGGAAGGGTTTTTGTTTTGGTTTTAATGAGAAAGGCCACCATACTGTTATTCCATGTACCACCTGCAAACATAATGACCATAGTGGTATCGGCTTCCCCGAACCTCCTACCAAACAAGCCCACATTGAACTCATTGAAGACCCTAGCCCTTTTCCACCTTCATCACCACCCTCACCGATGGAGTCGATGGATCCTAATCTATCCCTCCTAACTTTTTTTTTTTCATAAACACCATTTCCTTGGGACCTTTGACTTATCAACGCAAAGGTGAGGCCCCTTCCACTCTCCCATTCCTATATCCTGAGATGATCGATGATGACACACCTACCATTAATGTCATTCAATGTCAGGATGATGAATCCATACTCACCTACCTTGGTGTAGAAGACTCATATATTCATTGGTCATTACCCTCTGAGACACAAACCATGTTGAATGAATCAACTATCGAGATCAACATTCATACTCAGGATGACCCACATCCTAAAGATTGGACAATCTTTAGATGTTGTTGAACAGGAAGCCATCACTTCTTTTCTCCTAGATCATAACCATGCTTTTGCTTTGTCTTATGAAGACATGCCCGATATTGACCCCACCATAGTGGTCCACAATATCATAACCATTCCCGATGCCAAACCTATCAAACAAAAGCTAGGAAAATGCACCCTCACATTGCTCTTCTCATCAAAGAAGAACTTCAGTGCCTTCTTTCCATTTCCTTCATCTTACCCATTGATTATCCTCATTGGATTTCTAACATTGTCCCTATTACTAAAGCAATAGGGGGACTCTGCATTTACATGGACTTTCGTGACCTCAACCTAGCCTACCCAAAAGATGACTTTCCCTTGCCCGGTATTGATCAACTGGTTGACCTCACCGCTGGTCACGAGATGCTCTCACTCATGGATGGTTCTCGGGTTATAACCAAATTTTTCTTTCCCCGAAGATCAGCACAAGACCGCATTCATTACCCCTTGGGGAACCTTTTGCTATCGAGTCATGCCTTTTGGCCTTAAAAATGCTGGTGCTACATATCAGCATGCTATGACTTACATCTTCCATGATATCATGCATCACATATTGGAAGATTATGTGGATGATCTCTTGGCCAAATCTAAACATCATGCCAGCACCTCGCCATCCTCAAAACCATCTTTGACCACCTCATTAAATATTGTGTCCACCTTCAACCTAAAAAGTGTCTTTGCGGTTCTCTCAGGAAAACTCCTGGGATTTATTGTTTCCCTCCGTGGTATAGAAGTTGACCCTACTAAAGTCAAGGCCATTCTAGAAATGCCTCCGCCCACTAACCTTAAACAACTCCATAGCCTGCAAGGTAAATTGTAGTCCATTCACCATTTCATTTCACAATTATCTAAATCGGTGTCAACCATTTCATCATCTGCTTAGGAAGGATGTCTCCTTTAAATGGGATGATAACTATCACAAAGCTTTTGAGGCCCTAAAATAATACCTTATCCAACGATTTGTATTCATTCCACCTACAGACGATCAACCGTTTTACCTATACATATCAGTTACCGATCATTCCATGGGAGCCATGCTCTCTCATTGCGATGAACAACACAGGGAGCAAGTGGTTTATTATATAAGCCATACTCTTTTGGACTATGAAACCTGATACAACCATCCAGAAAAGATTTTCTTAGCCTTAGTTTTCATTGCCACCAAACTCCGCCATTACCTACTCAACCACAAAACCTATGTTGTGACCAACACCGATCCTTTACACTTCATGTACGCCAAACCTTATCAAAATCAGCATGCCGCGCGATGGCTTATGCTTTTAGCTGATCTTGACCTCAAATTCATTCACCAAAATTCCATTAAGGGCTAGGATATCGCTGACCAACTAGATGATGCACCTATTTTTGGGGACCAACCCTCTAATTTTGACTTTCCCAATGAGTCCATTGCTACCCTTTCCTGGACAAACCCCTTTCCAAATGACATTGTTCTTCGATGGTTCCAAGTGTCAGCATGGGGGTGGGGCTGGTGTTATCCTCATTCCTCTAGATGGAGAACCCATGCCTTTGTCTTTCAAACTAGACTTTGAATGCACCAACAATATTTTCAGTACGAAGCACTCGTACTAGGTCTCCAGGCCACCTATGCCCTAGATGTCAAATCAATCCACATCTTTGGTGATTCACAATTGGTTGTAAACCAAGTCAATGGTATGTACCAATGTCATAACGAGATACTTCAAAAGTATAAACATCATGTAGACATACTTTTGACCACCTTTGATCGTTACACCCTTCAAACCATCCCATGTTCAACCAAAAAATTTGCTGATACCATGGCTTTCTTAGCTTCCCAAATACCCGCTTCCCCTGCCAATTCCAAAATATTTGTCATCGTACAATGCCTCCATTCACCTTCTTATTTACCTCATGATGTTTACTCAATCGGAAATGACACCTTTGACCCGAGTGACCTTTGGTATAAAAAATACTCTAACTACCTTTCCCTCTCCATCTTACCTCCTAATCTCACCCGTAATGGACAACGTGCCTTCCTTAAAAAGGTCTCTTTTTTTCATCATCTGGGGGGACTCCTCTATAAGTGTGGCTTTGATGGTATTCTCTTATGATGCCTCATAAGTTCTGAAATTCCTTATACCATTAAGGAGGTTCATGATGGCATATGTGGAGGTCACTTTAGTGGCCTTGTTGTTGCTAAGCATATTCTTCACCTAGGCTATTACTTGGCCGACCCTTAACCATGATTTTTGTGACTATGTCAAATGTTGTGTGAAATGTCAACAACATTCCAACCTTCATCATACACCCAGTCATGCCTTACAGGTCACTCGTGACCTTTGGCCCTTCTCTCAATGGGGTTTGGATCTTGTCGGAGAAATCAATCCTCATTCTTCCCAATGCCATCAATGGATCATAACTGCTACCGAATACTACACAAAAAAATGGGTGGAAGCCATACCACTCATCTCCACAAAAGATGAGAAAATATGTGAGTTCATTAATCATCACATCATTTGTCGATTTGGTGTTCCTCATCGCCTCATCACTGACAATGGAAAACAATTCAAAAAAAAAACTTGCAAAAAACTTTGCGACGCCTTGACATTCAACTTAGTTTCTCATCACCTTATTACCCACAAACCAATGGCCAAGCCAAATCCACTAACAAAACCCTCAAAAAAATTCTCATGAAAGTGGTTGACAATACTGGAAAGGATTGGCATACACACATTGCTTTTTCCATATGGGCATACCACACTAGTATTCACACTTCCACTGCGCCACACCCTTTTCGCTGGTCTATGGTATAGAGGCTATTCTACCTCTCGAGTCCAGATCCCCTCACTCTGCATTTCTCTCCATGACATGATTACTAATGATGAATTTCATCGGACTGCTTAGCACAACTAGAGTTATTAGATGAACATTGTCTTAACGCTCTGGATCACCTTCAAGTTTACCAACAACGTATCAAACATGCTTATGACAAACGTGTTCATGAATGAACCTTCCAAGTCGGTGACCTTGTCTTGAAAGAAAATCAACATGTAACCAAAGTAGAAAAAAGTAAATGGGGAAAATTCACTCCTAATTGGCTTGGACCATACATCGTAACTCATACCTATGGATCAAGTGCCTATCGTTTATCCTCACTTGAGGGTAAACCCGAACCTGAGCCCCTTAACGCATTGCATCTTCGACCATTCTATTGTTGACTCGTTGTCCTACCTCACCCTTTGTCTCTTTATAGGCTCATCCCTTGAGTGCTATCCACTCCATACACCTCCCTAATGATTAAACAAGAATCATGTGAGTACCCATCACTTGTTATCTTCTCTTGAATATGTGTACCACGACACTACACATAGCATGATTCTCATGGATACTTTTCATCTACCTTTAGATGAGATCCCATGGTCATTCCACCTCGCCTTTTGAACAAGAGTCCTATCCTTCACCTTGGTCTTGTCCATGATTTCAAAGACCTCTAATGGGACCAAACTCCTTGAGTCAAACTTCTAATAAAAAAAGATGACTCCCTCAAAAAGACATCTTCCTCTCGACCAAATTGCTACTATAAATAGACTACTCCCTCGAAGGACAGCTATGTGAAGCTTTCAAAAAAAAAAGAGAGAAACCGAAGCTTCCCGCATCGATCAGCACTTCACGAAAGACCTCAAGGAGTACCATATTATTTATCCCATATATACTTCCCACATCGATCAGTCTATCAAAACAAAAACACTTTTTAGTCATGGACTTGCCCATTGTGACCTCGGACCTCTTGCTCAAAAAGACCTATCACTCCAAACATATATAATTAACTACCTTTCACCCACCTTACCATTTCCACTCTCATTTTCCTCAATCACCTCAAGGGACATCTTGGACTTTCAACATTTGGTGATCCTGTGACTACTTTCACCGTAGAACAGTTAATTGTGCAATGCCTTTCGGATCTTGTATTCATCACCCCCTTCATGGTATGATCTACTCGGTATGATCCTACCCAATCAGGTGGCTTTATTGCCCCCTCTTATCTTTTAACCATCTTTGTTTACATTTTGATTACCTTATACAGGACTTGGTCCTCGATGCTTACCTTTGGGGATAATCCTCCCCTTTCACTATAATCACCTTCACCTACATCATTTTACCTATAATCTACCCACACCTATTAAACCTAAACCCACTACATGCCCACAAACCTACCTACTCATTCTCATATTCTTCCCTAGCTCATGGGAGAACTACATCGGCTTGAGGTCCCTTTTCACGGGACTATGTAGGCATCACTTTGAGGGCATGGGGCCCTTGGAGGTTAGCTCATCCATTCTCTACCCTAACCAATTCATCACCCATGCCTAACTCACCATTTATCCCACATTTCACTTAGTTCCCCTTTTCTAACAAAATTTTAAGCCACATACATAACAAGTTGTTTACCATTTTATACATTTGTTCCACCTACCATTCATCTATCATCACTATGCATAGATTTCACATATGACCCATAGTATCATTCATTGCAAACCATAATGAATCATGCCTAAACTAACCTGACTCATCCATGCCTAAACCAACCTAACTCAACCATGCTTATAACGTGACTCGGTCCATGCCTATCTATAACCTAACTCAACCATGCCTATAACTTGACTCGATCCATGCCTATAACCTAACTCAACCATGCCTATAACCTAACTCATCCATGCCTATAACCTGACTCATCCATGCCTATAACCTAACTCATCCATGCCACCAAACGTGACTCAATCCATGCCTATACTTGACTCGATCCATACCTACACTGACCTGACTCCATCATGCCTAACTCACCTAATTTCAAACCACATCAAAGTAACAAATCCATATCTCATCTAACACAAGCCATAAAACCAATATCTCATAAACATATTAACACATCACAAAATACCATGAATCTCATCATATAAATCAATAACTGTGTATCTCAAAATACATGCTATCTCATCATGGCCATCATCTCAAAAATGTTGGCACGCAGGCCGATATATAATACAAAATGTCATCGACACACAGGCCGGTCTCATATATACACAAAGAATGAATGAATCAATATAAAAATCTTTGACATGCAGGCTGGTATATGCTCACAATATACAACAAATCACTCGTACATCCTCACTGTTTTCAGCATGCAGGCTAGTATGTGATAAAAAATACAACTATCTTTGGCATGCGCAGGCCAGCATATATATCAAAATAATCACTCACTATACATCAAAAAATCAGGGTGGCCACACGCATATCAGACATCTCATTAAATGTCCTCCATCTCTGTGTCCCCTGCACCCTCGGCCTCCTGTGCCCCTGCTGGCACATCACCTCACTCTGGTCACCATGCATTGGTGGCCTCTCCCTGATCGGGCCTCGGAGCTCGCTGCCCTCTGTGCTCTCCACACTATGTGTGCGGGATCTCATCCTCTCACTGGATGCCTGTTGTGCCCTATAATCTCTCGTAAGAGAGGAAGTCTATCCCGGCTACCATGAGATAGTCTTATAGTATCACACCTCACCTAGGGCTCTTATACCTACATATAGGCATGGGCTATGGTGGTCCCATAGGTCTCGGCCCCTATATACTGCCCTACGCATCTTGTGACTGGGACCAACTCCTGCCTATGGTGGTGCCCCTACCCCTACTGTGCTGTGGTGGTGCCCCTACCCCCCTGTGCTGTATATCGGGCCTATAAGACCCCAATCTGTGCCTGGGCTATGGCCAAATGGCCCTGTAATCCTACCACTTGATCATATAGGGACTACACATGACCATCTCTATCTCCATCTCCTCCATCACCTCCACCCTCTCCCTCCACCATCTGGGCCTGTAGACTGGCCACCTGTACTCATAGCTCTGCTACCTCTGCCTCTGACCCCTCCAAATGTATCTACAGTATACCTATCTATGTGATCAACATCACTACCTGCCCTGTAGGGTGTCTCTCTGCACTATCATGGTAGCTAAGTCTGGCTGCCCTAGTCTGGGGGTATGGCTCATAACTAAGATGCCCACCACTGCCTATATTTATCTGTGCATGCATCCATCATCATCAATATCTGATCCCATTGGCTTCTCCTCCTCTCCTATAGGCACTGTAGGCTGTGGTAGAGGGAGAGGCCTCTCCATGTCATCTCTCTGATATTGTGGGAAGGGCGGAGGAATATCCTATACTGAGCCTAAACTGCCGTCGGACCCTGTCTACCGGGATCATCTCATCCTCCCGGCACGGTGACCCTGTATCCACCTCTCTAGCTGGAGCTCAGATAGCTCCTCATGCATATGCCTATATGAGGGGAATCCCACATATGGCCTCTAGATAATGTCCACTCTGAGACAACCCCTCCAACAACTGCCTGAAAATGGGCCACATCATATGTCGGCCTATCTGACCTCCACTCTCCTACAACCAACACCCATCTCCTATATCCAAAATTCACACATCTCGGTGGGAATGCATATGCTCGGGGCATCCCTATAGGTCAAACACAGACTATGTGCTCATAGGCCCAGTAGTGCAGTATAAATGTATAACACAGGCTAAACCTACACAGCCACCCATACACCCACAACTCTCTGTAAAGCTGCACCAAGAATGTTGGTGCCCAGGAAAAAGTGTCTCATGCACCATCATATCATGGAGCACCCCATCAGTGATCGGGGAAAGCATCCACCCTTTGCATCAGGCAGTACATAGTAGCACACTGCCTCCATCAATAAAACTACTAGCCTTGTCTCATCGGACGGGCTAGGTACATCTCGCCATAGCTCAAACTAGTGCTATGGAATCTCAACTCTACCACCCCCTCACCCAAATACGGTCCTAATCAACTCCTCTGAGGCCTCGAAATAGATAGAGTACACCTGGGCCCCCATATGGGTAACCTCAGAATCAAGAACACATCCTCCAGGGTGATAGTCATCTCACCCATCGGAAGGTGGAACTTGTTGGTCACGGAGTCCCATCTATCGATGAGTGTGACCATCAAACTAGGCTATTAGAAATCATGTTGGTAGCACCAAATACCACTCAATCCCACTGCCTCCACGTGTTCTGCAGCTCCAACGGGCTCGCTAGGCCATGCAATGTCACCAATAGTGGTGGAACCATGTCTCGCATGTGTAACTATGATTGACCCTACATCCAATCCAAAGCACAACATTAATCTACCTTTACCATGACCATATTCATCACTTATCATTACCCACCACCCTATTTTTACCCCCCATCTCAACCACCTCACCTACATCATTTTTTGGACCCTTTTGCCTAAAATCTCGATCGGTGTTGGTTCAACCTAAATGACTCTGGTCACCCCTAAACTGGCATCGGTCACCTATTTGGTGACCGATATTGATATTGGTTGACAACTTGACCGACCACGGTTACCATGTAACCAACATCGATCACCTGTTAGGTGACCAATCCAATTACTACCCAGTATGTCGGCACGCTCTGACCCACCTTTTACGGCGACGAATCTGTCATGTAGAAAAAAATCCATGACTTCCCAAACCCCCCTTTTTCTAAAACCCTCCCACCTATCCCTTTTACCCCACCTAAAATGACCTACACTACCCCAAAACCCCTACCCACCCCACCTATCCAATTTCCTACCCCTCCCCCCCTCTTTTTTTCCCATTTTTCCCCATACCCAATTTAACTTTTTTCCCACCCACAAAATACAAAACCCACCCAAATCTAAAAATAAACAACTCTTACACCATCTACTCTATCTAATTAACATTAAAGAGTTAGGTGTTTACCTCGTCATGCTGCCACCATGTCGGTGGCACATCATCACCACCGTTTGTTTGGTGGTCCTCCCGATCCCTCTCCCACCTCTGCCATCACCAAATATCTATCCACAACCTCCAACCAATCAACCCTCTCGTCCTGATCTCATGGACCCACTACTCACCCACCCAACCACTGCCAATCACACTATGCCAACTCACTATCCCATTTCCTCCGGATGCTTTTCTCACTTTTCTCTCTTTTTTTCCTTTCTTCACTTCATAATTCACAAATGAATAATAAAAATGTGGATTTTTTGTTTTTATACCAAACCCGACCTAACCGATGTCGGTTCCCCTAGACCGACATCGGTCTTGTGCCCTACCTAACCATCGTCGGTTTTCCTATACCGACGTCGGTTATACATGACCACCATCGGTCAACCTAACCTACACATTGCCCTTACTTTTCCATTTTACCCCACCCTTTACCTTGCTCTTTCCCCCATTCGGTCTTTACCCAACCCATTACCTTACCTTTCCTGACCTCATCATTTACTACCTCCATTTTCCTCCTTTGGGGACTCCTTATTTTACCCTTACCTCACCTTACCTTACATGCCATGCCGTGACATAGATATTTGGACCTGGACCATCTAGTGACCTTTGACCTCATGTGTTTGCTATACCTTGTGGCACTATTACCTATGTTGATTGACCCAATGACCTTACCTAGCCTATTGTCATGATCGTTTATCCTGACCCTACCTTTGGTGTACTAGAACATACCTAAATGTTCCTACACCTAACCTATGTTGTGTTCCTAACCTTATCCTATACCTTGGATACTAGGATTCACTTCAACCTTGTTTGGATAAACCTATCGACCTTAGACGATGTAGAGTTTGCCTACTCTTCAACCCGGTAGTGTGCTGCAGTTTATACATGTGCGTGTGTTTGACTACTTCTACCTTTGACCCTGACCCATTACCTAGATTTCTCGAGTAGACCTTTCACCTTTTTTTCCCTATCCCACTTGCCTTTTATTCACATTTACCTTTTATCAAACCACTCACCACTTGCTTCAGCTTGCTACCTCGTCAGTTCTTGGTTTGAGGGGATCACCTTCACCCTCACATGGGGCAACCACATCTTATTTTTGTTAGCATTGCTTACCAATACAAGCTACACAACAAAAAGGGGCAAAATGTAGACACTAAAATTAGGTCACACTTCCTTTTGTCCCTCGACATATAAGCACCCTTTATTACATTTACCTAGCCATGTGCCCCTTCACCCCACTAATATTAATTTAATTAATTTAATTAAATTAATGCATTATCCTCACTATATTTATTATTTAAATATCTTATTTAAATAATATCTACACATATAGTTCACTTAGACACCTCACCAAGCTAACTCAACCTAAGACCTATTCTTAGCAAGTTACCATAACTAACTAAGACTTACCCAAACCCTAAAAATCAATGCCTACATTCCCTCTAACCACATTCCCGCATGCTCACAAGAGGCTCTGAGTCTAATCCATGGGATAATGACATGAGATCCAGAAAATCAGGAGGATCTCCCTAAGTTTAGTAAACCTAGGAAATCCCACCTGAGTGAGATGTCGGTTACCCCTAACCATTGCCGGTTAAGACGGAGACACCGTCGGTTACCCCTTTTAACCCAAAAAACCTTATTCTCAAGGTTGGAACTTGGAACTTGGAACTTGGAAGTTGGAAGTTGGAAGCAAGAAATTTGATGAGTAAGAACACATCTCAGAGAGATAACACATCTTGAGAGCCAATTCTAGTGAAAACTCACATCCAAGGAAGGAGATTGAGCATTCTTCTCTGCTGCATGACCATCCCACCACCATGATTTGATCTATCCAAGCAAAGAGGAGTGTGCATGCAGCCCATGCAGAAGATTTTCTTCAATTGGTGATCACTTGCAGCCTTGAAACCCATCATCAACACCTCCATCCTTCACATACAGGCCTTTAGGAATGAAATCCAAGTAAGTACAACCTCATACTTTCCTGGTTATTTCATTTCATCATTATTTTATCATCCATTGTTTATCTTGCTCCCCATTAACCTTCTCCAACATTTTCACCTCCATAGACCCATTTAAAACCTCACAAAAGCCTACTCCAGTCACCCAATACCTCATCTCGACCAACCAAAATCCTTTGTGCAATCACAAAGGAGACCAAAACCCTATTCTGTGACATTTCAAGATCTCACGGTAACCGGCAGGTTATACCTAACCACTGTTGGTCACCCTATACCGATGCCGGTCTCTGTGTTTTCCCACACAACCTTAAACATAGAGACCTACCCACCTAATTTTACATCACCCTCACTCACATGTGACCTACCCGATACCTTTATCAGACCTACAGAGACCCATAACCAACCATTTTACCTTTGGATTCTATTCTAGCTTAGCTTGTTAGATTAGATCTATTTTCTTATTGTGTTTTTAAGTGAGATACCTAAATCATTTCAAAATAACAATAGGATTTACTTTGTTTACAACATTAATTTGTTTAAAATAGTGGACTGACAACCATTTAGGAAGTATCATACTTCCCGAGATCTAGCTCACACTAGGCAGTTCACTGCCCATATTGTTTAATTCCTTTTGGTGGTCTTGTTTTCATTACAGGTAGTTCCTCCTAGCCAAAAGGAAGCTCTCACGATCAGCTGTGGATTCGGAAGTCATACGCGCGCAACAACCCATCAACTGACATTTGAATAGGTATTCCTCCTACACCGTTACCCTATCTATTTCGTCAACAATTCAAAGAAACAATCTAAGAAAAAGGTGAAATAGGGGGATTGACTTCATTGAGGATATTTCTGATCCTTCAAGTGCATGCCATAAGTGGATATTAGTGGCCACAATATTACTTCACCAAGTGGGTGGAGGAAACCCCCACCAAGAAGGCAACCCACCAAATTGTCATTGATTTCATTCTAAGTTATATCTTTTACAGATTTGGAGTACCTGCCAAAATAGTTGTTGATAATGCCATGAGCTTTCGAGCTGAACCTTTGGTGGCTATGTGTCAAGAATATGGGATCAATTTAATGTATGCATCAAATTATAATACCCAAGGTAATGGACAGGGGTCAAGTAATAAAAATTTGTTGAAGATAATTAGAAGAACTTTGGAGTTGAACAAAAAGAAGTGTGGTGAGCAAGTTGAAGTTTGTTGTTTGGGCTGATCGAATCATTGTTAAACAAGATACTATAAAAATCCCATTTGAGTTGGTGTATGGAACTCAATCTCTGCTACCCTACATATGCAATTACCTTCATTTAAATTTCTTTAACAATTGGAAGATCAACAGGTTAGTCCCTATGATGCTCACATTAATCAGATTATTGAGTTAGATGAAGAAAGAAGGGCATCCCATCAAAGGCATGTAAAATTTAAAGAGAAATTGAAGAATTATTTGATAAGAAGGTGAATCCAGGAGGTTTTAGTGTGGGAGATCTTGTGCTATTGTGGGATAGCATGAACGAGGATAAGGGAAAACATGGAAAGTTTAATGCATTGTGGATGGGCCATTATTTAATTGACATTCGAATTGGTGAACATAACTTCTTCTTAAAAGACCTAGATGGGGAATTCCTTGAATTTACTATTAATGGAAGGCATTTGAAACATTTCCTTGATTGATTTCTCATAATCGAGGTATGCACCATTGTATAGTGTATACTCTTTTGGTTTCATTTTATTTTCATGTTTTTCTATTTTGTTCATCCTGGTCCCCAGGTGACCAATTTTTGTTGGTTTCTCAATTCGTCTTGGGGGATGTGGTTATTCTTCTTTGCAAGCATGTTCTTGACTCCATTGCCCAAGGGATTTTTGGCACTTGGTCTAATTTTTTGTTCTTGTGGCACGTTTAGGGAGTTCCCATCCATGAGTCAGAGCCGATGTTGGTGCTCAATTAATCTCACCCCATTTGTTCTCAAAATTCTTCAATCTTTGGGCTTTGTCATATTTTCTATTTCCTTGAATGGATGCATGAAAGGTTTTACTCATTTTATGTTGTTGAATATCCTTCTCCATGGTCGTGGATCACATTTGGGCCTTGTATCAGTTTCAAATTATTTTTTCTTAAAAGAAAAATTCATTTCTAGGTGCAAATGGTGATTTCCCTGCATTTTATGGTTTGACGGGCATGTTTTCCCCCTCAAATTATATCTCAGCATCTTCATCTATGTGGTCTCTTTTGATTGATGAGGCACGTCAGGTCTATGTTATAACTTGTAACATTTTTCTATGTTTGTAAAAAGATCAATTTGGCCTCGTGGCCTTATTGAGTTCTGATTGGCTATCAAATTTATAAAGGTGGAGCGAATTTCTCTTTTTTCCCCGAAGGTGTATACATGTTCATTTTTAATTGGTTACGGCCCTAGGTCTTTTTGGTGAAATATTCCACTTTGGTCACATTTATAAAAATTTCCAAATTGGCCCCACGGTCCCTGAAAGTCTCTAATTGGCTATTCAACAAATATGAAGCGATAGGGAAAAAGTCTTACTTTGACCCCAAAGATGGACACATGGTCATTTTTCAAGTTAAAATCAAAGGGGTGGGTCGAACATTTTGAAGTTTTTTCCTCTTTGTACAAGGGAGCAAAGTTATGAAATAACCCGCAACTCCATTGGGGCCCATATCAAAAGTTACAGGTGGGAAGGCAGGTCGGCAGAGGAAAATTAGAAATTTTTCCTTTTTGTCAAAAATAGTAAAATTGTAGAAATGAGCCATGACTCCATCAAAGGCCCAGATTAAGCCACATGTCGACCTTTATTTCAAAGGCAGAGGGGCGGGGAAAAATGTGAAAATTTTACATTTTCTCCAAAATTCATAAAACACAAAAGGCAACCCCAGCTTGCTTCAAATCATATTTTTCACATGGATGGATCTAATCTAAAGTTGAGAAAGGGAAGAATCAATGGTTGTTGTGCATTGCATCTGATTTTGCTGCCATTTTTGCTCCAAGACTCTTGGAGATGCAAATACACATTGTTTTTCATCATTTTTGATGAAATTCCTTTTCATTTTTTTTTTGCAAAGTGTAATTGAATGGATTTAGAGCTTAATTTGTGAGTCCAAGGAATGTAAAGGTTGATATTTTGAAGTTGGAATTGCTCGGGCACTTGCAAAAATGTGAATTACTAGAGAAGTTGGATGTAGAGAAAAGTTGCAAAGGAAAGAATGGGAAAAGGATGAAATGATGGAGGTTGCATGCATGAAGGATGAAAACATGTCCCAGTTAAAACAATGATGTAGATATTTGCAATGATTCACCTTTTGAAGAACTGACAACTTTTTTTTGCAAAATTGTTAAACATCATTTTCTAGAAATCATGATCAAACATGTAACAAACAAAGGTTCCTCAAATATTCTTTACTTGGGGGAAAGCTTGGATGTAAATTGAGTGTTATAAAAATCATGCTCTATTCATGCAAATGGTCGGGGGTTGAATTCTTATGAGAAAATTTGAGAAATCCCATCTTCCTGAGAGACCATCTGAGAAACCTGTTAATCTCTTATGTTTTAGATTTGATCATGTCAAGTTGGTTCCAAGTGTACAACTATTGACAAGCTCTGATATTTTTCAAGAAACCTTCCCCTGCTAATAAATCTAATCAACTTCAAATTAATCTGTGTTAATCTTGGGAAAATTTGTGTCTGCTTTATTTTCGAATGTCTTCAAATAGTATTTCTTGTTCCTATTGCAATCTTGTGTTAAAATCCCTCTCAATCACACATAGGATCTCGTACCTGTGATAGTTTAGTTCCATTTGCAATTTCATTACGAGAAGATACTTCATCCTGTAATGAGATAAACAATTTAAAATCACTTTACTATCATTTTGTTGATAAATATTGTCTGTAAGCCTTTGAGTGTATCTTAGGCATGAGAAATCAGGGGTCTTTAATGCTTAATTAATTATTTAGCTCAAGCCTTTGTGTTAAATTCTTGGAGATTAGATGAAACCATGCAAATCTGGACCTCCATTAATGCACACCTTCTAGTCGAAGGAATATTTTAGCTTTTCTGAAGCATTCTATCATTTAGTTTTCCAATTGTTGTGAAGGTTTTCAAAGATCTGGAAAAGTCAAGTTTATCCTGCTTAATCTCCCACCAAAAATTTATTCAAAAACAATGAATCCTACATGAACTACTCTTCTTTTCCCTATATGTCAAAAAATGAATAAATTCTACTGTAAAAATATGTATAAGCAATCAGGATTCCATAATGTCTTTAGTAACCTTAACCTTGTTTAGAAAATATCACCATTCTTTAGAAGTGACAACTCGTGAGAGTTAAATTGCGGTGCATTGATCATATTTTCTCAAGATTTCCATTCAAATTTGTGCCAAGAAGGTTATCTTCATTCTTGAAAGGCACAACCTAAAGTAGTGAGGATAGATCAAATCCTTTTGAAGGTGCTATCCATTTCTCCAACATCTGAGTGACAAAGAGCCAGTTGAATCACCTTCATGGCTACAAAATGACATACATGATGATTTATTTGTCTCTAGGCTTCTTGTTAAATCTATGATGCTACTCAACTTGTAAAGGATAATCAATTTGGATACCAACTATTGTGGACTTGGTCCTTATCGAGTTAAGTTTGTTTAACTCCTTTTGAGGTCTTGTTTCTTTTTCTTGCTCATCTTTGGTTTGTTTTTTCGATTCATCTTTCATTGTGTGGCTTCTAGGAGGTGATCCATGTGCTTAATAAAATAATAAATATTAATCAAGACATATATATACATTCACATGTATTTCAAAATACATTGACCATCGATAGGGATCTAAAGGATATATTAGCTCCTTCTCTTTGTGGCTTGAAATCTACCCAAATCTATTGCCAAAAGTTAGACATAAATTCTTCCATGTGTCGGTCTTTAAGTGGTTGTGGTTTCAAGTTTATAGATCCTCTATACTCTGACGTGCAGCCAAGACTAATGAGATAGCTTCAGGTATATTAAAAATATCGCTCTTCAGCTATGTACCTTATCAGAACTGCAAAGCTCGTACCAATGAGGAAGCTCCATGCTACTCACAGTTATCAGTCTATCTAGCTTGGTGTTAGTATATGATTTCTTTGAGATTCACATCACAACTCTATGTTGTGATTAACTTAAATTGATTGCTCCCTAAAGATGTAGCCACATCTCATGCCTTAATTAGTCGATTTATGACCATTGACTTCTATGAATTAAATCATACATAAAGAAATTGAAACTACATCTTATTTCATGGAATTCACATCCACTCAAGAGATCTAAGAGGAGGTTCCAAAAAACTAACACGTGTTTTCTCGTAGCCCGTCGGATACTCAAAATGGTTACAGACCCAACATAAATATAAATTTTGGATCATTCCAGAGCCTTGACATCTTCTCAACCCAAAAACATTGTGGAGAGCTAAAATCTCACCACATGTCCCTCAAATGGTCATGGATTATGTTGGATTTTTAAATTTGATGATCAATATTAAAATTAATACTATCAGAAAGGTAGTTAGAAAGAGGGATAATCTATTTTTGAAAAAACTCACATTGCTCAAGATTATAGACACCATTAATTCATAAAGTTTTGAGTGTATAACTACCTGTAATTTTAAGAGTAACTATAGACACCATTAATTCTAATAGTTTTAAGAGTAATATGATAATATCATTTATAGAAATATTTTTTTCAAGGAGCTGCAATGGGCAGAGCTGTAATTTTTGTTGAAAATTGTTCGGAGACACGCATAGGGAACCAACCAAGCTCCTTCCATCATGGAAAGATTCAGAGCTGAAATTTGAAATCCCAAGATCAATCATTGACAAGTCTAAAACTAGATTCAAATTTATGTTAATTGGAAGGTTTGAAAGATTGAGGCCGAATATTGATTTAGTGAGAGATTGGTGTAGAAGGAAATGGGCTTACGGGGCTTGATGTCAGGGAACTTGTAGGTTAAGGTTTTCTTTTCTATTTCCGAAATGAGATGGTAATACATAAATTATTTTTGGGAGCTCCTTAGTGTTATGGAAATGTAGCTCTTAGTCTCCACCGATGGGAAATAGAAACACCTTGTGATTTTAATTTTCGGCCCTTTCTATCTGGATTTGTCTCCCTGCTCTTCCTTTGGAGTTTTTACATCCTGAAGTCCTTCGAGAGATTGCTAGATCCAGAGGTGTCATGATAACTATTGATCATGAAACTAATTATTTTTCTAGATTGCTTTCTACCCGGTTGTGTATTAAAGTCTTGGTGGATTCCAAAATCACCAAAATAATTGTTCTAAACTCCTTAATCTTTTGTAGCAAGTGTAGGAGGGTCATGTATGAATGGAATTAATTTTTCTATGATCTTGAGCCATTGCAGGATCTATTGATCACTTAGATAAACAATGTCTTGTTGGTGGAGGATGAGAATATTGAGGAGAAGGTAATAGACCCAAATTTTGACACTTATTGTTTCTCTCCTCGGGCGGATGACCTAGACCACAACATAGTTACCATCAATGCTCAAATGCAGGGAGACGATGGTAGGCAATGCTAGTGGTGGGTGTGTGTAGTAGGATACAAATTTTTTTGTTCACAATATTGTCATGTCTGACACTGATTTATAATTGGTTGAGACAAATCAAACCTGCATGGTGGAAGAGGGGTGGTTGAGGAGATGGGCGTTGATGATAAGTTTGACAGGGAGGGAAAGTTGGGTGGGTGGGAAAATAAGATAGAAATTTTCCATCCTACAGAAAGGTCTACATTTAATATGCCTTTAGTAGAGTTGGATGGGTTACAGGTGAGTGGAATCAGCCCCTCATTAAGTTGAAGCACGAATGTTTTAAATGGAAAAATCAAAGTGATCCTCGGTTCCGGAAATGCTTTTCTAGGATCTTCTTCTCACGGACACGACGAAGATTGATGGACGAAGATCCATCACAATAAACATATGACGTGAATTCACTCTAGGATGAATTCAAGTGGTGAGCTTATTCTGAGTTTTATCTTTATTTTGGGCCATGAATCGCCCTTTGGTTTAGTTTATTTATGCTTGGTTTTCTCCTCTTTTGACCATTGGTAGAGGTCATTTCTCTTCTTCCTCATTGCTTTATCTTTTTCTCCTTCGTGTCTCTCATGATGTATCTTTTTTGTATGGCCTCTAGGAGCCAAAATCCCTATTTTTATTACCCTATCTAATAAAAAAACTATCTGTAATTTCTATAACGACTTCTATGGGTGATCATCTGTAGTGCCCACATTTTACACACCCAAATACAATAGTAAAATACTAGAATATATATTTTTTTTACTTACATTGCTCACTACACACAACACAACAAGGGCTCAAAGTACAAAAACTTGACTTGCATATGACAATTCACATAAGTCATCGACTCACATAGACACATGAAAAAAACATAGGTATGTTGATGCCACACTTTTCCCAATGAACGAATACTAGCCAATGCCCCAACCACAAAAGAAGACTCAAGGAATGGCGAACCCACAACACATCATTTCTTTAATTGTATTTTAGTTACGATTAACATTCCAAGAACATTATTGTACAAGGATAAATTCCTCATTTGTCCACCTACAGAAACTTTAAGTTCATTCCACATTTAATTTGCATATTCGACCATTTTAAGTTGGCTACTTATTCTTTACAAAACTTTCCATAACTTGCATACTTATTTGGCATAATTCGAATGCATATAAAATACTTAATTATCTTGTTCTTATGTTAAGAATCTTCTTCTCGAACATATATTCATTGTCTACCTTTTTACTCTTACAACTCATGTGGATGTGACTTGGTGTCCATATAGTGATATTAGGATTTAACAGAGATTTAGATGTGAGATAGCTCATTACCGAAAAACATACCTCGATCACGGGTTAGTTATTTCGCTACCATAGTTAATAAAGTGCAATAACTTAATGACTTCCTTTTATATTTATATATCTTTGGATTTCTCGTAGTTTGATCACAACAATGCAATACATATTCTTTGAAACACATAAAGATATTTAAATGAGTTATAAGGTCTCCAAGAGTGGCAGTATCCCTAACCTCAATTTTCATTTTTACTCTTATAAGATTTATTTTCTACGTCACATTATGGTCTTATTTTTAGCATTGTCTTGTACAAGGAGTTACGAAGTGTTTGACTAACCTCTTGAAGGCATAAAGGATTAGAAGACTTGAAGCTACACATGAACCCAAGTTAACATCTAAATCAACTGAGTTTTAGATTAGTTCCAACTTCACCTAAGGGTCTACCCCTCAACTATCTAAGATATTTAAGCGAGAGGAAAGTTTATGCTAAACCACCTTCACGAAAGGACCAAGGTATAATGTTGAGAGAACCAAGGTAACAACTTTAGCTGAGCGGAACTAAGGAGTTCACTAACAGAGTTTAAGACCTAGAACAACTAAGTCACAACCTCCATCTATGTCGTCTGGATCCAATCAGGGATCTCATTCGATGAAGAAAATTAATTTTAAATCTATCTACGGAAAACAAGGTATTCCACTAGGATACGAAGGAGGAGTTAGCTCTACACACTCCATGAAAAGTTTGATTGTGTCACTCCTATCAGATGGGTTTAAGACAATGTCACTAAACATATTGACTAAGATGATAAGCCCATTCTTGAGCTCTGATTTTCCTAAATTAGACATGTTTTATCTAGAGAAAAGATTTAGTTCATCCTATGGTTTTTTAATGTCTTCTAAGGTAAGGATTATCACACATGAAAAACAAGTTATGCTCGATATTGAACAAGGGTAGAGTGTTTCGATTTAATTCTCTTTATTACATTTACAAAGTATGAATGCACAAGATGACTCATTAATCATTTATTGAACACTAAATATGCACTACAAGATATTACTTCAAATTCATTTACCTTATATAAATATCAAACCTTTTTACCAGGTGTACTATAAATCAAAATTGAACTATGATTAAATGCACATTTCCTAGATGTCCTTGAAACTAGCATTTCATACATATCAACAAATTATCAATTATAACCTTTTGTAACATGAGACTACATTATACATTTATTCATTTAACAATGAACTATCTAAATTACAATGATAATTAATAAATTACACATCACCTTTTTCATCGTCATTCTTTCATCCTGCAAAACCACGTGAGCATGATATCAGTGATAATTCACTGGCATGGCATCCACCCTAACCTAACATAATTATCATTTTTCAGTTTCCCATTTACATATGATAATAATTACAATTTGCAATCGAAATAAAAAAGGTTTAGAGACATGTATTCATTACATTTCATTTTATTTCATTTTGTAACCCAAGAGAGAGAAAGAGAAGGGAAGAGAGAGAAAACACCATTTATCAAAAGTTCTATATCACACAACAAGTTCCACTATAGAGTTTTAAATAGTTATTTACATGAGTCCAAAGTTTCCACGGTGGTTTGACAACCCGACGAGGGTCCCACAACTTTCTATTTTTACATTTTCTTACTAGCTACAAAAATGTTCAAAATGGGCTCGGAGGCTAAGAAACCACTTCCAAAAGTTATCTTCTAATGAGAACGCACACCATGATTAACTTTCTACGTGTCCCCAGATATACCAAGAGTTCATAGCAACTGATAGAATTGGGAAAAAGTGAATGGTTTGCGTTTGGCGGCTAGTTTTCTAGGGGCTACTGGTCATAGTTGACCCAGTTACAAATGAACAAAGGTTAGCTCGAGGCTTAGAAAACCACGTCCAAAACTGACATTCAATGGATGAGCATGCAACAAGACACTTCCTACCAGTTTCCCTATATAAGGAAAATTCATCAGAGTCGACGGGACTGAGAACTAGAAACCATTTTCAAACGGCGACAAGTTTTCTGGAGCGACAAGTCAAAATTGGTCCAGTTTGACCTCGTCAAACTGCGACCGGAGGCCTACAAATTGGCATTGCCAAACTATCCAAAAAGTGTTTTTCCCCAAACTGAATGTTCCATGCAATTTATGCTCGGTATAAACCCTAGAGGTTTTCAAAGACGGGAAATAATTTCTCCATCCAGGTTTCAAATGGTGGTTCAAAATCAAAGCCATTTTCTAGATTTAACAACTTTCTACTCATCAGTAAAAAGTGTAATGGGGCTCCTATAAGAGCGTCAAAAAGATCCCATATGTTCATTCGGAGTCAATCCAAAGGTCAAGATGAATCCTCACATACCAAGGTACATGAATGAAGCTTAACATCTCATTTTCAGAGTTATGAAGGGTACTTGAATGAGTCTCCAAAAATGCAAAAATTAACTATTTAAACCGGGTGATGATCAACGTTATTACTGGAAAGTCAATTTTTCTGGTCGATAAAACAATGTTGTAGCGATCCAGTTGGGAAGGACGTTTTCTACATCACCTCAGAATGAGGGTGGTAGTTCATGTTTTAATGTAAATGGGTTATTTTGACTTAGTGAGTTTTCGACATGACATTTCATTATTTTTGCAACGAGTTGAAATAAACATTTAACGGTATTAAAATCCTAATATTTTAAAATTCTATTAAGTTTGCAAAAGAGAACTAAAACATGAGAATTATGAGAGGTAAGGGAAGAAGAACCATGCCTGGAGGAACGAAGTCGACTAAAACTGAGGGATTTGGTTCTACATCTTAATTAGGCATTTCATCGAATGACTTGCGAGCATCAACAACCCAAACTCCATCACGGTGACTTGCTAACAATAGGGAGGCCATACCGAAGTGATAAGGGGAATACACCCACAACACTGCACACACTGTAGTGACCACCAACCCAATCCCAAAATGCAAAAGCATTCTGGGGGTCTATTCCAAAATCTTTAACAAGCTTGAGATTTTTGCTAATCGCCACTATGTGCTTTCTGCAGACAACATCGATCCCAAGGAAGATACAACACATGTCCTTAATGTCTCGAGCATTTAGCATTGTGACTACTATTGTAATTGTCTTTGATACCACAACAACTAATGTAGTTTTCGGGTTTAAACCATTAATACTCTGAGCTACATCAATTTGATCCATGTTTGCAGAACTCACAATCGACAAATTTATGCATGCTTTGCTGCCTCTCTCGGATTTGTTTGTAGCGTAGTGTGCACAAAGGGTGGACCTAGGAAGCTTCCACTAATGCCTATTGATATAACATCTTTGAGCAGCTTCCCTGTTTTGGCTAAATTGGGAGGGAAAACTGGAAATAAAAAAACAAATTTCCATTATGCTTAGATGGTCAGCCATACCCTACTCAAAAGCTTCCATTTTGGCATAGGTTGGAAGCACCCTGGCAAATGAAAACCCATCAGGTTGGAGACCTGTTTGTTGCGTGGTGAAATAGTGTGACTGCCTCGCGAGGAAATCCGTGTCTTCTATATGCTGTAATAGTCGCACATTCCATGAGAAGTTGTTTCATTCTTTCATCTAGTCAAACACTGCAACCATGTCCCCAAGGCATTTGCAACTACAACATCTGACAAAATCCCTAAATCATTTATGCTTTGATAGTTGTCCATGCAAGAACAGAGGTTCGTTTTTGTATGTAGGAAGGGAGGAATGCTGGCATAGGTCGCAACAACCATAGCACTCCAAGAGATGACATCTGGCATGGCATTTCTTTGAAAATAAAATAGGAAAAAAATGCCCTTAAGCAAAATGGATCCATGTAAAAAAATGGTGACCAACGCATTACATGAAGCCACATTTCCTTCAGGCATTTTCCAATAGAGACATCACTGCCCTACACATTTCTAGTTGTATAATAGACAAAACCTCCTCCTACAGTTCTTCATTGGGCTGCAAAACTCTGATGCACTCTTATCCTTGGCTCAACAGAGAGGAAACGTGACAAAAATCGCCCTGGTTTTGCTTCTGTACCACCCCAAACTCGCCCATTCCAAAAGCATGAGGGACAAACCCTAAACTAAAAATTTTAGAGCTTTTCACCCTAGCCTCCCATTTTCATGCCCCTTTTTTTTAAAATTCTTTTACTTTATTTATTTATTATTATTATTTTTTTGTTTGTTTTAATCTAAAAAGGAACATAAAAACCCTAAAACGACCCATCTCCCCCCCCCCAGCCCCCCCCCCCCCGCATTTTTTTAATTATGCTTCTATTTCTTCTTTTAATTTTATTTTAAACCCATTCAAATGAAAGCGACCAGCAACAGCAAGGAAGGAGGATGCTTCAATAGAAGCACTTACGCGGTCAGAGAAAATTGACGTGAGAAGACACAAAACTGCCCCGAGAAGATTTGCGAATCAAGAAAATTAATTAAAGGAAAGGTGTGGTCAACACTCCAACCACTCGCCCACTTTAAGAAGAAGCGAAAAGATAAAGAATTTTCTCCAAACACGCCAAGCAAGGGAATTTATTGGGAGAAGTGCTTAATGTGGACAAGTCACCGCCAAAAGGGGAGTTGGTGGGAGAATAAATCAATATACATTACATTTAGCAGACCCCTCAAACAAATTGGTGCCACCAAAGGACCATAACCACCTCCCCATGCAATTCGAGTCTCGGTCTATGGGAGTGAACGGGGCATTACATCATCTTTACATATTTTTTTAGTAGTTGTTCGATTATACAGCTGAAGATTGTAGTATACATATGTACCATGTTTTGCACTAAGTTAAAATATAAATGCAAAGTAGTCTCTATATTTTGAGGAAGCATGATATTGTTTAAAAGTTCTAGTTTCTTCAAGTATGGCCATGCGAGTGTTGTTTCTTTTCTTTTCTCTTTTCTTTTTTAAATTTAAAAGGATAAACAGTCATATCCCTTAGATTAATTTAATATCAATGAGTATCAGTTATATCAAGGATTGCATGGTATCTATTTCTTCAAATTTATCTTCCATTATATTAAGACATGGAAATTGAAATGCTCGTGCATCCAAGCAATTAAAGATGAAATAAAGGGGGAATTAATGTGAGGCAAAATTTATGATATTTAATGATTGCAAAATTTATGCAAATAGTGTTTTCCGGTAATTAACTTCATGGGCGTTTAATGGCCGGCCCTTCACTTCATGTTGTCTGGTGTTTTAAGAACCAGTACTTATCATTCAATTGATTGTATTTATTATACCACAACACACACACACCAGAACATATTATGCAATTTATTATATTTATTATACCACAATGTCACACACACCAGTCATCCAACACTACCATAGGGATATCTATATAAACTAACATAAATCTACATATGCATGTAGCGGAGGAAACAATCTTCCATAACAGATAAGTGCAGGAAGACACACGCATACAAATGGGCTGCCATATTTCCATGCCAATTCCCCAATCTCCTTGTTTACCAGATGAACCCAATGATATTGAAATACTTGATTTAATTTTATATGTCAAGTTCAGTAATTGTTTTGTACAGATTCTTGTCGAATATATTGGCAATAATAATGTTGGAAAATGTGTACGCTCAGGATATGTTTATGTGTACAACCTGCCTCCGAATATCACAGTCTCTCAGATTTAAAAGAAGTTCCAGCAATTCGGCAACGTTAAACGAGACGAAATTCGTCTTTTCAAAAAGGTGTATATTTCTAGCCTCGTTTGAGTAATTTCTGCATTTGATTAGTGGATACTATTCGGAACTTATGTTTATGGAATTGCTACTCGTAATGTTTTTACAGGGAGTAAGCTGTTCATATGGTTATATTGAATTTGAAAGAAGATCCTCGGCCATGAAAGCAATGAAGGTTATAATGGAATAGACTAAATTTGAAATCAGTTGCCTTTTCTGTTATAAAATCTGCTGATTATTTTGTTTCTTTTACGCAGGCCGAGTATGTTGTAATACGCGGGCGAAAAGTTTGTATTCAGGAAAACATGAAGCAGTTGTATGTTTCTGATGTGTACTAATTTTGTATGTACTTACGTTTGCTGGGATATAATTTTGTAACTGAACTCCATGGTTCTACTTGTATATATAGTTAGTTTGCTGTGACGTGTCCACAGAAATGAAATGTTTATGATAACTTTCTGTGACATGTAGCGATTTTGTTTTTGGTTAGAGCAGGGGTTGGATAATAATAAGGCTTCCACACTTTTTGTATTCCAAATAATTGAAATATAATCACTACACTTCAATGATGTTCACCCACAATTTTGTTAGACAAATCCTACACCAGAGATGAGATTTGACGTCTGGCACACAGTCTTGTTTGCAACAGAAGATTGTCATCGCCGAAATCTACTTGCAGCATATTGTCATTTATATTGGTCTTGACTCCATTCGATTCACAAGATAAATGATAGTAAAAATAGCTGTGTGAGAGGTGAGGGACATCTCCCACCAACATTATTTGCAACATTACGCTAACATCACAACATGCTACCTTTTCTCCTCGTTAATCAAAGCCTGGGGTTTGGGCATGCTGGTTTTGCAAACTACAAATGCTTAACGGGATACTGGGGTAGGTAGCTATAATTTTTTGATGATGATAGTTGATGATGAGCCTCTCAATGTCACATTTTTTTATACGACTCCCTCTTCGACTTGAGATGAATGCTCCAATGTTTCCATCTTTATTTCAATTTGGTGATGGACATGCTAACATCCTCTCTAATTGAAGACCAATAGCATCATGTCCAAACAAATAACTCTGAAATGGGTACATATCCCATGATGCATAATTGAATTATAATATCCAAACCCATTAACCGAATATGCATCATCCCTTCCCCGCACTTTATTTGACATCATGCTCACATCAAATATTGTACTTTAACTGAGATTGACTTGATTCCTCAAATTCAATTAGTATGAGACTCCAATAAAATCAGAAGAAGCATCAAAATACATAACTTGAACAAGATGCATAAAACACTTCATTGTGATGATATTCAATAGTTATCATACATTTCATAATACAAGTAGATGTTAGCTTTTGAAGAGGAGGAAGTTCATTGTCACAAATATGTAATTTTGATGTAGTGAGAGAGGATGGTAAAAAAGGTTGTGACTTTGATTTCCTACCAATTACATTTGCTACCATGTTTCCAAGGTATTTTCCAAAAATACATATTTTTCATATCTCAAAATAATTGACTATAGTCAATGACATGACATATCTTCCAAGTATTTTTTCATTTGGTACTTTTTACATGTATCCCTTAGGAATTCTTCCAAACAGTACACATTCTTTGTCATTTGTAGATATATCTACCTATGCACTGACAAATTAAGCATTTACCATCTCTCAAAATTCCCTTCCTCATAATGCTTATGTTAATGTGCACACCCTCCTTTGAGACACCTTTATTTGGAAAAAAACTCATAGTGTGTTACCAAAAGTGAACTAAACATACCGAAAACCTATTGGCCTCATTTGATGAAATAACATCAATGATCTGTGTTGTTGCCTAGTTGCAATAAATGTGGATATCACAGGCCACTCTATCTATTAATCCAGATTCTTCTTTTCTTTTGAGACTTTGCAAATCATTCACCATTACCTTTCAGCTATATCATGAGATTTTTCAGTTTTCAAGTTCTTTATTATGCTCTCCAATGAGAATGTTGGTAAGTAAGTTGTGGGACTTGTAGTGTATGTTGAACCTCTCAGGTGCAATTACTAGTTATATTGGATAATTATCCTTACCTTTTCCATCACGATACATTGGAGTTAAACATGCTTACTAGTCATGAAATTGTTTATTGAGATGGCTTAAGATATAATAATTCAGGTGTGAAATGCATTAATATATGACATTTTCTTTTTCAATGCAGCCAAAATGAAATATAATATCTCTCCAAAAGAGGAAATTATTTATATGTTCATTGGTACACCATGTTGGACTTTTGACCTTGTCTAATAATGGAAAAATGTCAACTCCATGTAGTCAGGCTTTTGGCCTTGTGTAATAAGAAAAAAATCCTAAATCACCATAGTTGGACTTACGACCTTGCTTGACGATTCCAAAACCCTGACTTCACGTAGTCAATTTTTTACCCTTTTGACAAGTCTACAATTGTAACGCCCACTATTTTAGACACACAAGACAACAAAGAAAAATACAAGATAATTTTTTTACTTGCTCGAAGTATAAAACGACATTATAGGAGGACACAAAGGTTACAAATAACTTTTCGAACAACCTGACACAACTATGACCACATAGGCAACACAGAACATCCAACACCCATTAAGGACAATTCACTTTTCTCTTTGACAAGACACCACAATGAACCCAACTACATTACATAGTTATAATTCAGGACACTCCACGGAAAAATCCTTTTAAGGTTATGTATTCACTAAACAGTCTTTCAAGACCTAACTTTGCGGTCAATAAGATTCATGTTATGATTCATAAAATTCCTCTTATAGGGATATGTTTCTTTTCCTTTATACTATAGAGACATAAGGATTAGATAAAAATTACGAAGAGGTTCATCTTTACTTTGAAAAATATTTTTTAATTAGCTATTAGATTAACGTTACAAGGGGTGGGGTGAAACAAATCCCACAAGGTTATCTAAGCAACCACAAACTACAAAATCCTTGTTTCAACCTCCGTTGCAAAAGGAGACAAGTGTAATCTCCAATTGATGGAGGTACCATTTTAGGTTCGGAACGACAAACCCCATCCCCTTTGAATAAGGATTAGAATTTTAGCATTGCTTAAGAAACGGGTTATAAAGCACTAAGGCAATAGTTAGAGAGAGAAGGTCAATTCATTTCATTATGATCTATTTAGTTATTAACCAGCCTTTAACGAGACTTAAGAGTTCAACAAGATTTGGAGTAAAAGCTTTCATTTAGCAACCCCTTGATTAAGTATGACAAGGGAAACACATGTGGTCCCCAAAGAAGAAAATAAGTATTAGAGTGTCCTTAATCAAACTCCCTTAGTAACCAAGATCTGCCTATATCCCCAAAATCCAACAAGAAATAATTAATGTTTCATGACAAAGAGGATAAGATTTAATCCGTAGTTAAGGATGACGAGGGTAGGTTTCTCTACATAGGTAGAAAACTCATTTCATCCTAATTTAAGATTCTTAAATTCATCAACAAGAAACCCAATTTTCATTGTTATTTTATTTATTGATTCATCTATGAATTCATTTTATTTTATTTTTGTTTAACTTTAGAAGAAGGATTTCAACTCACTAAAAATATACAAAGAATCGCACTAGAGCCAAGACCATGGGGGAGAATTATTACACATGAAAGTTTTAAGAGATGAGAGAAGAAACTACCATTGCTAAACGAGAGGGTTAAACACAGTTATAAGATTTATATTCAACGTGGCACCCAAACCAAAGGTGTCACAAGATTCATTAGAACTTGGCTGAGGACAAGAAAGTGGAAAACTTGGTCAAACCATGCAGCAACATTTTCATGACTGATAAATAATATTACCAAAGGAATACTTATAAAAAAGTAAAGATTGAACATTATTTCTCACAAAGATAGTTACAAGTTTAGCTACAAAAGGACAAGACAACTTTACTTCACGAATACTGAAATCCAAGGCAAGAAGCCTTCCAACTCCATTACAACACCATTGCAAGATTTACAACACATTTGACATTTGTACAAGAAAACTCAAAAATAATTGCGATGAAACATTTACAACTCTTTCCTTTTATCTACTTGCATAATCCATCTACACAATTATTAACTCGAGTCAGTTCATGAGAACCTAGCATGTTGGGACTATAGAATCAAACAATATGCTAATATTTAACAATATCATGAAAGGAATTTTCTACTTCAAGAATGGATCGAAACACAAACCACTAATCAAAATTCATCACACGAGATAAATATTTACACTAGCTAACAAGGAGGAAGCCAAATATTCTAGTAAGAACAATATCTTGAATAATCAAGGAAAGGCCTTATATAGATTAAAAAAAGGGGTCCAGATATTGAGATTTCAATCATGTAATCCTATGGATTATGTGATTGAAATCTAATACCCAATCCCTCCATTGATATAAAAACCCAAGATTTTAATAAGGATCCAAAACACTCAATCAACAGAATTTCATTCAAATGAAACACACAACAATACCCTTGAACCCATTCCCTAATCAATAAAGGATACCATGACCACTAATATTATGTCTCGATGATGATAACACAATTTAATCATAAGCAATCATTAATGGATTGTAACCTACTAGTGTTCATTGATCTCAGACAAGTCAAACCATAGTACACATCTAAACAATCTATCTCCTCACACATTGTTTATACTCACATCCTATGTGACAGAAAATAAGTGATTGAATCTAACTGAACCAACCTCTAAACATACATAGACACTCTCAGGTCAAGGTTTCCACCCATAACCACCATTTCTTCCATGAAGGCCACAAATCACACATTTATTTTAGTACAAGGTTTACCCTTTGGGTTTGACTTAAGAAGACTCATCTTCATCTACACACCTTAAGAGGTCTAAGAAAATCAAGATATATATATATATATATACACATTTGGGGTTCCCAAACCATTTTGGGTTCTATAACGTAGAATCCATCTTAAAGCCATAGGTTTTGTAATCCTCAAGGAGGCCCCAAAATAGGGTCTACTTTCCTCCCACATTCTTGAAACCCGTTTTTGGATTTTCTATCCCACCCACAGATTAACAGAACATCTCATAATAAAAAAGAAATATTTAGAAAACATTCAGTGGAGGAGACAATTTCCACAAAAAGTAGAATAGCTCTTATTATTATTCCCACTAATACATATTCACCAACACCTTACAATAAGATGCCATGATTTGGATTACCCATTCATACATAACACCCCATGGAAGGTCTACAGTTAATAAATCTTTCCGTAAAGGATCAGCTCACTCTATTCACGTTCTCCACCGCACAGGCCTAATAACCATAATCGTACAAACCAAATACCTATAGGGAAAGAATATGATCCAAAGTAGATTTTCTGGATTCTTACCTTTTTTTTTTTTTTTTTAATTTGTTTTAGTTGTGCCTTGATTACAAGATGATCAAAAGGGTCACGTATACAAGCCCAGGTAAAACCTCAAGCTTGAGTAACTTTTTTTTTCAAATTACCAACCAGGAATGAAAGGATCAGAACAATGTGGCTAGCATAATTCCCCCAGATTATCCTTACATTAAGGATATTATTCCCATTAATTACAGTCCACTAAATTAGAGATATCACCCCCAAATTTGTATGCTTAAGTTTGAAAAAGGAAATAGATGAAGTAAGATGGTCCAAGCAAGGGAATGAAACATAACCAGGTATGAACAACTGATGGTATGTATCCTAGTCACATAATATTGTTCTCATTCCACTACAATTAACGAGTAAAGAGAAATGCAATTTTCTCCTTTTACAAACCAGTCACAAAGAAAAAATAAAGATTTAGTAAAAGGAAACTCAGAGCAATATCCAGCACACTCGTAAATAAACAAACCCCAAAATCCTTTCCTAGGCACCATTTCAGGGAGAAGACACATTTGTTTCATGAAATTGCAAAAAGGTAGCAAACATTTCAGAGTCTAGATTCAACATGCCTGATTTAAATGACATTTTCCATGGCCACATACTGGCATACATCCTCCTCCAAGTAGTCCACATGGCCCACACTTCCTTTGGTCCTTCACCCCTCAAAACCAACAAATGCTCCCTTCTAGTGTAGCCCACGCGACCAACTACATGAGTAAGGAAAGAACATCCATAGAAGCACAAGAGACACACATTTTATCAGTTGAAGACGCATGCATCATAGGAGTTTAGAATGCAAACTTGGGGGATAAACCCAAGGTGAGAGAACTGTGACAAAATGCTTCAAGGAGATGTGGTCTCAAAAGGACACTATGATTGCGGTATAAGCACAAAAAGGGAACAACAAACAAAATGACCCAGGTTCAAGTTGCAACGCCCAAGGAGGAATGAAAAAAAAAGGGTGAGAAATGACCAGGAAGAAGAAATAATTAGGTAGAAAAATATTTAATACCTAGCAAGTGGCCAGGTCAAGGTTGTCGTTTGCAGATCCACCTTAATGGTATGGGCAGAAATTTGGTGAGACAATAAAGGAAGAATAGGTGGTGACTAGGTTCAAAGTAAAACACATTTCCATGAAGATCAAAAGGTGATAAAAAATAATAAACGTGGCACATGTATTCTACTGATGGGTTAAATGTTGGGGCGCTAAAAAAAGTGTCCGAAGTGGGGTGAATGCATCCAAATTTTTATCATAAATTTTTTTATAAACCAAGGCATGAAAGGAGGCTTGGTCGGCCAAGATGGTAGAAATATCAATTCACCTTTAAATAGAAAAAAAAGATAAAACAAGTACGCAAGAAAGCGTGGTCGACCAATGGGGAAAACTAGCGGTAGAAGATCGAACACAACCACTATACTACAACCAACTTTGGTGCCAAACCGAATAATTCCCTTCTTCAGCGTGGAATGAGGTTCGGTATGTGAAGCGACCAACCAAACAATAAAATTTCGTATCGATAATTAACAATAAAGTTGATAACAATCGACAATAAAAGAAACGATAAATTAATAATTATCATAATGATAAAGTTGATAACAATCGAAATAAATAAATAATAAGTTATCATATCGAAAATTAAAATAATAATAATAATATTATTATTATTATTATTATTATTATTATTTTTATAATAATAATAATAATTATTATTATTACCACTTAAAATAATTATTAATCATATATACAATGACAGACATACCAACTCGACAATTTGAGAGCATGATTTTCCTTTAATAGGAAAATTGTAATGGACATTGCAAAAGCCAACAACAGGAAGGATCGACAATGACACGAGGAGGAACAACAAAGAGGAAGGATGTTAATCTTTTTCTGAGATAAGGTCTAAGTCAATGCGATTACACACAACCATTCGACGCTTCACAATAGGGTCACCGAGACAAGAACCGGGGTAAAAATGTCGAACGGGGAATTACAACAATCATGACTTCACATGTTCAAAATTTTCACCTTATATGATAAGGCTGAAATATATAACCCACTTAGACTTTTGACCTTTGTTGAAAACTCCGAATTACTCAATTTATTGCACAAATTATTAAGCTGCACTATTGATTGTACTTATAAAGTGTGACAAAATGTATGGGTTAGGATTTTTATAAATGTGAACTTGTTGCTTAACATTTTCCTTATCGAATCATCTCCTTGTTTGCTAGATAAATATGTGATCATGAATTTTAAAACCCTTTAAGCATGTTGTTTGATTTTCTGTTTAACCATTTCAAGTACCATTCTTTTGCAAGCCTTTTGTTGTATTAATTGACATTTTGAGTTTGCTGGGACTTCTTAAAATGAAGAAAGGTTGTTTTTTTCCCTATAAATAGGAGTAGAATATATTCTTAAAAAAATTTCCCTCATTAGTTGTCAAACCTTCAAAGACATACATGGAAAGGAAAAATCAAACTCCAAGAAGTTAAGGAACACAAGTTGTTTGAAAAAGGAAACTAGGGTTCTTCTATGTTCTCTACACTTCCAAAAGCCTAAACAAGCTTGAATAAGAAAAGAGGGGTTTTGTACTTGTTTTACATCCCAAAACTACGGATCAAGACAAGACAAAAAAACAATTTTTTTTTCATTTGTTTGGTGTTTCAAAAATTTTGATTAATGAAAATAATTATTTTTGATTGTTTAGACATCTCTTAATGTCTGAAAAAGGAAAATTATACTTTTCTCCTATAGTTTTATACCATAATCTCAACAAGGGAAAAGTGGTGTTTTAAATCTTATTTTTATTATGAAAATTTAGACTCCTTCAAAAATCTCAATTTTAAGGGTTTTTCTCTAGGTTATCTAATGTTTCAAGGATGAAGATGTAAGAAATACATGAAGTAAAATTTTTAGCAAGTCACTCTTCCATGCAATTGTGTAACATAAATTCATGTTTATGCTTGTATATATAGTTAATTTGTTGTGGCATGTCCATAGAAATGAAATGTTTATGATAAAGTTTTGTGACCATAAGCAATTTTTAAATTATTTTTTTGGTTAGAGCTGGGGGTTGGTTGATGATAAGGCTTATCAAACCATTTATATTCAAAATAATAGAAATACAATTACCACACTTCAATGATGTCCATTTTCCATCCCATAATTTTTTTGAAAAAATCTTACACCGGCATGGGATTTGATGGTTTGTCTTACACGTTAAAGAAATAGCAGACGTAAGTCATTATAAATGGGTAATTATTTTTAAATGGTTTTTTTATTATAATATTATACATAATTTAAATTTTTATGTTTTAAATATTGAAAATCTATATTCTTACATGTTTATAAATATCTATTATTTAAAATATATTCTTTCAAAAATATAGCCATTCTTAAGGTTTTATTTTTCCTACTATTTATTACAAATATACTATTGTAATATTGATGGTTTCTACAAACACATTCACATAATCCCCGACAAGTCATTGAATTTAAAAAGTGTAAAATATGTTTTAAAACACCAAAAACATCTTGAACAGGCATAAAATATCATACAATAATAAGAATCAGAACCAAAGTCACAATGCACATTTTGAATATAAATTTATGTGAAAAACACACAATAGGTATCTACGTATAGTCCACCAACTAAAACATGTCCAATTCCACTATTCTTTGTAGACAATATACACTACTATCTATGCCTCCATCAAATGTGTCCAAGTAAATGACTCTATTTGAATGCCCAACCTCAAATTTAAACTATAGAGCTAGTAATTGCACGGAAGTGGTGAAATGGATATAATGAAGGAGGATGCATTGAGGAATTTAGACTTTCCAACACAAAACATTAGAGGAGAAATTTGGGTGATGGACAAGGGAATTGATAGAAAAGAAGTACAAGGCTAGTGAAAATGTTAAGGGGAACATATGTGAAAATATTCTTTATTAAAATGAGGACTATATGAAACACGTCACATTTTTTCCAATCACTAGAAGTAAACATGAGGCATGTGGAAGTTCTTGTTTGCATGTCACTAATAAATGCTCCATCTTCTTTGAGATAATCAAGGTGTATAGTATATACACTCTATTTCACAAACTCTAAACTCTAAAGAGGAAAATTTTTCAAGGAGTCATAGTTTGTTTATGATGATAGATCTTGTTGAGGTGAGCCAATGAGTGTCACCTTTCATCATCCCTATCTCTGCTACTAATTTATTGTTCACATATAGGCCATATTTATTGAAGATAAAACCTACTCCACCTAAACTAAAATGGCTAACGATACCTATAGTTGGGCATATTTTAGTATAGAAAATGAGGCATACAATCTTGTTTACAACTAAATATTTTCATTTCCACGCAATCATGGTGAAATATACTTGTAGTATATTGGAATTTATATTGATCTTGACTCCTTTCGATTCACAAGATTGATGTTAGTAAAAACAAGTGTGTTAGAGGTGGGGGAAAGACTCTCTTATTTGTTTCCTCTATTGCACACATAAATTTCCCATGAGTATTATTTACAACATTGTGCTAACATCAAAACATGCTACCTCCTCTCCTAGTTAATCAAATCCTAGGGTTTGGGCATGTTATATTTCACAAACTAAATATCCTCAAGGGGAAATGGGTATAGGTAATTAAAATTTGTTGATGATGGTGGTGGTGGTGAGCCTCTCAATGTCAAATTTCTTATACCACTCGTTTGACATGAGACGAATGCTCTTATGTTTCCATATTTATTTCAATTTGGTGATGGACATGCTAACATAACATCTGCACCTCCCTAATTAAACACCCTTAGCATCATCTTCAATCAAATAATTCTCAAATGGGTACATATAGCATGCTAAATAGCATAAATTCTAATATTCATACTTATTAAAAAAATGCATTATCTCTTCCATGCACTTCATTTCACATCATGGTCACACCAAATATTGTACTTTAACTAAGATTGAAATGATCCCCTGAATCCGACTAGTATGAGATGCCAATAAAATAATAATAAGTGTCACAATGCATAGCTTGAATAAGAGACAAAACACTTCACCGTAACCATATTAATTATCATCATACATTTCATAGCACAAGTAGATGTTGGCTCCTAAAGGGATAAATTTCCTTGTTCCAAATATGTCATTTTGATAAAGTATGAAAGGATGCTAAAAAAAGTTGCGGAATTTTGTTTGCCTTACCAATTAAGTTTTCTACAAATTTTCCTAGGTATTTTCAAAAATACATTTTTCTCATATGTCAAAATCATTGTAGTAAATGACATGACATATATTTCAAGAAATTGTTCATTTTCTCATTTGTAGACATATCGTTCAGTTTTTTTTCAAAGACTACACATTGTTTCTCATTTGTAGACATACCAAACTATACACTTATAAATTAAGCATTTTCCATCTCTCAAAATTCCATTCCTCATAACGTCTATGTTGATGTGCATAGACTATTTTAACATACATTTATTTGGCATGAAGTTGTACTTTTCTACCAAAAGTGAACAAAACATGCCAAAAACTTATTTTCCTCATTTGATAAAATAACATCAATGATCTATGTTTTTAGGTAGCTGTAATAAATGTGGACATCACAAGCCCCTCAAACTATTAATCCACATTATTCTATCCTTTGGAGTTTTGAAAATCCTTCGCCATTACCTACAGGTTGTATCTTGTGGTTTTTCATTTCTAAAGTTCTCTGTTATACTCTCTAATAATAATGTTAGTAAGTGAGTTATGGTATTTGCAGTGTCTATTTGAACTCTTAGGTGAAATTGCTATTCATATTGGATAGTTATTGTGATGCCTGCATTTTTCATGTCAAACCACACCAAAACTACATCATGTTACTTAGAAAAATTATCACATACCTGTGTTGTGTTTATTAAAGCATTAGTTCATTTATTTAATACATCCCCTTCCTTAAATAATATTATTTTACTACCCATAATTATTACGGTTTAATTTATCCCTAAATTAATTTTATTTATTTAATTAATTAATCAATAAAAGTAATTTCATTTATTTTCTTTCCTTAATTTCATATTAAATTTAATCAAATTTTATTTAAAATATTTTCTAACTTAAAATCGTTAATTTCACCCACTTAAGTTCCTATTAAATTTATTAAAATTATTTCCTAAGTTAGTTTTAATTTATTTCCTAAGCAAATAATACCCATGCCACTCATTTAATTAGTTAGCTACACATTTAACTTTATTCATTTTAATCCCCTTAAGTAACATAATAAAAACACCCATGCACAACATTTATTTATTTACCCTTAATTAAAATATCCTAATATAACCTAAGCTCACTATTACCCATGAATGAATCCCTAGGGTTCCTTTTAATTAAATTCACTCATAATGTATTAAAACAATTATTTCCATCACTTAAAGATGTGAGGATTAAATATGAGCCATATGGGAGATTTTATCCTCACCCTAGATCCTAGGTGTTCTAAAATAAACCCTAATTTCTCTTAAGTTTTCTTTTATTTCCATTGTTTTCCTAATGTGCCTCAATTAGCACAAGTTGGTTTGCAGCAAAGGAGAAGATGGAGGCCATTGGAGCTGGTGAAGAACTATGGTGTTTTTCCTTGTTCGAGTTTTACAGTTAGGGGGAATTTCTTCCTCCATTTTACTCTATGTTCTAATTTATTTATTCCTATGGTTTGTAGCATGCAAACTTATTCTTCTTATTTGCTTACCAGGAAGCTTTTGGTTATGTGTATTATGTTACCCTCATTTTTGTTTTGTTAAGACACTAGGATAAATCTGAATTGGGTGCATACACACACAAACACACACATCTGTATATATATATATACATATATGTATATGTGTATTTATATATATATATATATATATATATATATATATATATATATATATATTCATATATATATATATATATATATAATATTCAATATTTATATATACATATATGATATTTTTATATATATATATATATATATATATATATATATATATCCATATATTTATATATATTTATATATATATATCCAAATATTCAAGTCTTTTTTGGGTTTCAAAAATGTGTAGTCTCAAAAAAGCAAGAAAATGTTACTATGTTAAATTTTACGGCGGATTACCATCATGACAGACCAAAACAAAGTAGATGACAACCAAAAGGGCATCAAATTTAAGATGACTATAAATATTCTTAAAGTCACATTCTTAACAGTTTGAAATTGTTGTACATTTATGTATGTATGTATCTATGTATTTCCTTCTTGCTTTTGTTTTTTTATCTTCACAAATAAATATTTATTTATAATATTAGATATATATATATATATATATATATATATATATATATACATACGAGATAGATATATATACATATATATATATATATATATATATATATATATATATATATATATATATATATATATATATATATATATATATATATATATATATATATATATATATATATATATCATATTTCCATAAAATGGCACATAAATGAAAGGGGCATTTTTCCCTTTGAATCAAATAATAAATATTTAATGGAATATCAATGATATTTTACACATAAAACATAAATTATTAAGCCTAAAGTTTGTCAAACTATACAAGCATCCAATGAAAATTTATTCTACAACCTGTTATTAAAATCATTAGACAGAACTATAATTCAATCACAGCAATCCAACAAACATTGCCATCAAATCATTTCAAGGATTTCATTTTAATTGAAGGAGACTTGCAGCCCAAAACAGATTTCCATTTCCTTTAAACAACATTCAAAAGAGAATAAATATATATCTCTACACATTTGCAATTCAAGGAGAACCATTTTCAGATTTAAGCCTACAATATGAGGCAGATTTAAAATAAATTATAGACCTTCAAATAAGTTACAAATTTACATTATGAAGTAAATTTTACAATAAAATAAAATTTAGACTTTTTATCCTTCTTCAACCCTCTATATTTCATAAATCAACATTCATAACAACCTTAATTAAATTTGTTTACAAGGATAATTGAAAGTAAAAACAAGTGTACAAACCCCCCACCTAATGGTGAAGACAACATGTCAAAATTTTTGACTTTTCCTAACTTCATGATGCATCTCAAAAAAATCAAGCTAAGTATGTAATCCACATTTTCTCCATCTCCAACACATCAACAAAGGGTAGGGAGCTAGGCAACACTCACCTCCCAGCCTTAATCCAATGAGAAGGTGAAGCCAACCTTCTCATTGGCCCCCAAGCCCCATCCAAGAAGGAATGAAGGTTTTTCACAACCATGGTAGCCTCACAAAATTGGCTTCAACAACACATACACCACACACATAGTAAAAATGCAACACACAAGAAACAATCAATAGAAAAATCTGCAACATACGTAAACACATAGGCTCAAAATGTTAAACCAAAGGAGAAGGGAAACATGGTGGCCATCTCCTTATACCTCCCAAGTGGGATAGGGATCCACCCAAAACCTCCAAGTGCACTATACACACACACAAACTCCTTATCTCTCCATTTTGAAGAATACACAATAATATAGATTTCCTTATATCTCCACATAGGTGGATTACCCTTCCCACACTCCCTCCACAAGACCTCACACACTCCCTTTTACCTCCACATTGGCCCCATTTCCATCTCCCTACACCATCCTATGGCTAATTCTACCCAAACCCATACAAAAACACATGCATTCATACATTTCACAACTCCATTCACAAGTAATAAAACCAAAATACCAAGTTTAGATCCTACCTTGCCATAGAGATCCTTCAACCTTCAAGCACCCAAGCTCTCATTTATTTCCACAATCTAGTCAAATCCCATGAAAGCTCCCCAAAATCTCTAAGTAACTAACTCCAAACACCACTAAAAGATTCCAATAAATAGAATTTTGTGGAAAGGATGGTGATGTGACTCCATGTAGTATGTCACCTCATTTCCCCTCAATCCACCTCACAACCCAACACACAAACCAAGGTCCCATAAATGAAGAAGGTGAGATATGAAACATTCCTTCCCATACAAAATCCTCATTCCACATTTCAAGATTTCAAATTTAGGGAATTAAGAAAGAGGTGGAAATAATTTCCTATTTTCTCTTAAAAGAACATGATTAGAATTAAATTTGACCCCTATTAGATTCATGGTTTCAACACTTGGACCTTAGGAAAACACGGAAACACGAAAAAACACTTAGTGTAACCTAGACCTATGACACATGTTCTCTTTTGATAATTTAAAATGTAGAAACTTACTAAAATTAAGCAAACCTAGTTAATGATGGACTAACTCACGTTTTGATTTATGCAAAAGGTGTGGGCCAGATGAGGGGTTCTTACATGTTGAGTTAGAGGAGCCATCCTCAGATCACATAGTCACTATGATATTATCACAAGTTCTTTGGACCTTACAGAGTTCAATGTTGCCATACACAGAGGTTCACTTGGGGACAACCTAGCTAGCATCGAGTGAGCCATCACGGGAGGCTCATGAATATCTATGACATAATGAGGAAAAGAGGGTGGATAACTCCCATGTGGAGGCAAATAGACAAGACTCATCACAGAGAGAGTAGAGAGATAGGGCTGCAAAATAGAGGGAGAGATCTAGGTGCTCTAGGTAGAGAGACAACCATAAGGAGAAACCCGGGGTAGAGAGATGTAATTGGCTGATCACATCCATGAGATACTCAAGATGCATCCAAATCACTTTAATGGAGACACGGGAGGGTTAAAGGTCGATGTATGGCTATTTAGCTTGATTGGATGCTTCAATCTATGTCCATGCACTAGTAAGATGAATACTCGTGTTGTTATACATCTTCTAAGGGACAAGGAAGGAGTATGGTGGAGGATAGAGGAACAAAAGCTCCACATGGATTCAATGACTTAGGAGCTCTTTGAGGAGTGATTTTGGACCAGATATCTATCTAGGAGGTTCATTTAGAAGTGGATTGATGAGTTTCATGTTCTGCAACAGCTGAGTATGATAATAAAAGAGTATGAGAGTAGATTTTTGGACTTGGTACAGTATGTTGAGTAGATGCAAGATGAGTAGGTCAGGGTTCATAGGTTCACCAAGGGCATAAATTTGGATCTTAGGCGGATGGTGTGTGTAATGCCCATAAATTTCCCACACAAAACACAAGACAAAACCCAATGATTAGTATGGAAAATTTACGAAATAATTATTTGTTTGTTTAAACAAGTTGCTGAATGGATAACCTTCAACTAGATTTGAATAATTTACAATTTATAAATTCTTTGTTTTAATTAACTATTAATAATTCTTATTTAAAAGCAATCATTTTGGGCTTAATTTCCTTCCTAGGGGTCCCAATAAATTTTGATAATTAACCCTTACAACCCATTGGCTAAAATACGCTTATTACATTATTTATTTATTTTAGTATTATATTTCTATTGTAATTTATTGACTTAATATCCTAAGGTTAGGGTCTTATTTACCCTAACCATGTAATTTAGTTCAAATATATTTTAACTCTTATGATAAACATTTCCTAGTTATTGTTATCTCTCGAAAGTGCTCCCTACAGAGAGATGGCTGCGAGGTTTTCTAAGCTTGCAAAATTGATCTCTCTTTCATAGATATAATGGAAACACCTCGGGTATGTGGGTATACCTATTTTCAGGTGAGTCTCTATATCAAGGCCCATTCCTTATTGATGTATCCTAAATTGATTTTTTGGGGTTAAGGGGAAAAAATGACTGTAAAAGGTTTAAAAATGAGGTGCTACACCAAATTATATGAGGGCTTTGACTGAGTATATGCACAGCTAATATGTGAAAGAATTCTTGATCCACAAACCAATAGTTTTCTACAAATTATTAAGGGTAAACATTTGGATGTATTGAGGAAAGTATCACAACAATACTTCTAAGCTAAACATACACATTAACATCATGCAGAAATTACTTAATTTACAGCAGGGTAAGATAATTAACTAGGGAATTTGCATTCACAAGACTAATAGAAACATACACAAGACTATAAATAATTGGAAAGGTAGAAAAACTTCACATTCAAGGGGAAAACTGGCAAAAATTGCTTCAATACTCCTATATCAAAAAGTCCTCCCTTGTGCTCTACCAAAGCACACAATATATAGAAAAATAATTTCCCCCACCCTTCCTAAAAATAGATTAAGGATTGTACTCACCCATGCATCCTATTTTTATCCTTTATTTAATAATAGATAAAGGAATAAAAATAGAACATGCAATTACAAATAGGCATTAATAGCCTTGATTACATTACAATAAAACTGAAGTTGAATGTTCTATTTCTAAGAAAATAAAGGTGAATAATTTGCTAATAATAAACTTTCTTGTTAGACAAGTCTCTTTCCTTGTGCATGTGAATTCGTCTTCTTGTCTATTTTGTCCCCTAGTGAAATCATGCAAAAATAAATCCCTGTGCAAGAACAAAATAATTACAATAATTGTAATATTTGCAAAGTAAATCATCTATTGTAGGGACCACTTGTCCATGTGTACATGCTTCCTTTTCTCTCTGCAGTATGTGGGACCACCCTTGCTCCTCACCATTAGTCTTCACTAGTTTGGCCACTCTTGTGGACTTAGCAAATTACCATGTTTTTTGAAATAATATAAGGCACTTTGAAGAAGGTGAAAAACATTAGATTCGGCCACCTTTAAATACACATAACCCATTATATAGATTGACACCTTTGATTATATTGCATGATATATTTTGTCGGCTTTTACATTATTCGAAGTGACTAAGGTGGACTTTACCCTTTTCGGTGATCATCAAAACCATGATTTTGAAATAATATAAGGGCACTTGCATCATTTGGGAGTTGGAATATAGTTTAGACTTATAAAAGTCAATATGCAATGATTATTTTATTCAAACGTGGGGTTGGCCCCTTCCAACATTGAATCAACCCTTTGAGCTTGTCGGTGGCATTTGCAACTAAGGTTGAGTTAGGTCTTTGATGCCTACCATCAATTTCTATCCTTGATGAATTTATGATTATTGATTGTTGAACCTGTAGTTAGGATTTTGGCTTGCATTGAATGTTTTCGGTGGCATTTGATCACTATAGTTTGCATTGAATATTGTAGATCGATCTCCATCCCTCGATCTATGTACTTGTTGATCTTGGATCATTGATCACTAACTCCAGGTGAGTTAGGTTAAGCCACGGTTATCGGGTTAGTTGAAAATGCCCGAGCTCCATCATTTGATCATTTATTTTTTCGTCGGAGAGCTTGAAGCCACTGAAAATTTTTGGCTTGACACCATTGATGGATTTTTGAGCTCAGCTCATCTAGCAAAATAGCTCCTGTCATTCTCAAGTTTTCATGGTTGGCACTTTCTGGTTATTCAGATTTATCTTGGTTCTATGGTTTCTGTGTGGCTATGAGAGCTCAAACGTTGGGTATGTTTTTCTTTACAATTGTAATCTTGATGATTTCTTCAAATTTTCTTAGAAAACATTTGTAAAAGTTGGAGCGTCGGTTTCTCTTTCGAGCAATCGATACTTGTGTTTCTCTTTTCCCTTGTATTATTCGTGCTCAATCATTGGTTAGATGAGCTCGAAGAGCCTCTATGATTATTGTGATTGATCTTTATTTCTGGGTTTTTCGAGGACTTGGAAGCTCTCTGTGATTGGTGAGTTATTTTCTTACTCCATTTCCTTGCTACCCATTAATGGGTCTTCGTTCATTAGTCAGGGTCTGTGCTTTCTGAGATGTGGGTACTCATAGATCTGAGTTTTGAGAAATTCTTCAAATCTGTGTAGATAACATCTATAAAAAGTTTTGAAATATTGGTTTTCATCATGCACTATAATTGCATTCTATAGCTTTCCTTGCTCTTACAATGAAGGAGTTGACTTCATGCATATTATTTTGTTGTGGGTTTTCCATTATTTATAGATCTGTAACCTCAAGTTCCATTTGCTTCGATAAGATTTTGCAAATCTTCTATTTGCAGCCATTAACTTCATCTGTGAATAATTTTTTGAGGTTCTGACCATCTGTTTGGTTTTGTCTCTGAACTTTGAGAAGAATTTCCTTGAAATTTTTGAACTCTGGTTCTGTTCTGAAAACTTTGAGTTGTATAGTTGATCGAATGTTGTGTTGTGAACTCGTATTTTGATTCAAAGCTTCATTTTAACAACCTAGAAATATGATATGTGCATTCATTGTGACTTGGGTATTCTTATCTCACTTTGATATCTCTGGATCCAATGGAGATACTAGGTCTGCATTGTTATTTCTTAATTTTTGTGATGATACCATTCTCTAATTGTACCCCTGTAAAACCGTATTCTTTAAAACTTGACAGTTGAACACCATTCGTGTGCACATTTCTTCTATACCTCTATTTGGAAAATATTTTTTAAGTTGAAAGTTTTCTTTCTTTCAGACTTACTATAATAAAAATCTCGTTTGCATTTAATTTCTCTTCGAGGATCTGAAGAATATGTACCTTGTTATTTTGCTTAAACCATGTTCCTTGAAATGTAGTGGTCCTTCTGAGTCTGTATACAAGAAGGTATTTCCTTCTCTGCTTATAGAGAATATGAACATTGTTGACTCTTATACTGCAAAGCTGGAACTTTGGTTTCTAGAATTGCTGCTTTACTTATTCTGTAGCTTAGGTTGTCCTATATTTTTCTACCTTTCATGACTATGATGAGTCATTGATGTAGATGAATCTATTCAAGTATTGATCTTCTCCCAAACTTGTACTCTGTATTTAAGTTCTTTATAGCTTCCACTATTATAATTCATTATTCAGGATCAATATGATTCATTTATGTATCTATGTGATGTTTCATGATATTTTTATTTATGTATCTCTGTGTTTAGTATTCTTGAACCTGTCTCAATGTTCTAAGTTTGATAAAATCTATAAAATTAAATGTTTGAAACTTTGCATTATTTTGTATCTCTTCAGTTTACCTTCTGAAATGATCCCTTCTAGCCTGTATTCATATACTTTGATTCTGAAGATGATTTTTTCGCTTTGTTGGAATATTGTAATCTTGTTTCTTTTAATTAGATGCTTTATTTCCTTGATAGTAGTATTTCTGGCATGCTGGAAAATTTGAAATGTTGATTTTTCATGGCGAAGCCCTTGCAATTTTTCCAGAATTTTCTTTTATTTTGTTTCTGTTGTAATCCTTTCTTTCCAGTTAACTTCAGCTTCTTGAAATCTGATTCTTCTTATTTAGTTGTAAACTAAAACATGTACTTTTATTTTCCAGTCTCTCTTCTGTACTATAACTTCTTTCATTTGTAGGATAGTTATTGAAACATGAGTTGCGTTTTCCTTCATTCTAGGATGTACTTATGACTTATCTATTTCTTCTTAGATACAACATGTACCTGCACACTTAAGAAAATAGTTAGAAAAACTTAGGATTTTTGGCCTCTCTTATGTCCATAGTTTTTCTTTTATTCTCTCTTTTGATCTTCAAGAAATCTATATCTCCTGTTGTTAAGAGATTCATATGCATGAATTAAGACAGTATAGGAATATGGATTGATCCATGAGTTTGTAAGTGATAGTTTCCCTCTTTTATTCTTTTTAGGTATAATGACTTCTACAACAAAGATGAAGAAGGAAAAAAGTTAGAAATGGAGATATCTCAACCAAAGAAGAAACCACCAAGGCAATGTAGGGTTTACTCATACTCCTTTATTTTCTCTTTCATGCATGTGTACCTCTTATTTCAGTAGTTGTACTTTACTTTTTAGTTACATCCCATGGCTTGTGTGGGAACATTTGAAATTCCTTATGAATAAAACATCGAATTCTGAAAATGAGTTGTGTATCTCTTTCTGCATTTCAGCTTTCTGTATGGATTGTATGATGAACTAAACAACTCAGTAATATAATTGAATGTCTTAATCATAAAGGAAAGAAAATTAGAGAATACTTGTAACATCCAATAATAATATGCATTTATGTTTGTTTTTCCAAAACCTAGCATTTCATCTATTCTACAATTGGATGTCTTCATCAAGACAACACATCATCCTTTGGGGCCTTGTGTTCTTTTACTGAAGATAATCATGAAATTATAGAATATGTGATCTATTACATTTTGTAATAGCACACATAGCTGCAGATTTCATGTAATCATGAATTAATTCAACAGTAACCATATTCTATAAATGAAACTCCCATAGCTTAGGTATACTTCACCAATGCTATCCATCCTAACAAAGTTTTGAGTTGCCCATTTTCACAAAAGTGTAAAAGATGTCAACATTTATGGCAATCCTACAGGGAAAGTTGTCTACTATCTTGTAGACCACTACCTTGCTCTTGTCCAATGGGCATGGATTCCAAATATAAAATGAAAATCTACCTTTCCAGAAGGTACAACCCTTCCAAAACGAACTAAAACTAGGAAAGGATTTAGTAAACCAAATCACGTGAACAAATGCACTTATTGAATTGAAAAACAATGCAATGTGTAGAAACTGCACTTATTGAAGTGAAATGCTACTCTAAACATCAACGTAAGATTTTGAATAACAAGTTTTTGAGAAACATACCATTCATAGGAATGGGAAGCTCCTCTCCATTCAGCCTTGAAAGCTGAAAAACATTGTGTTCTTTGTAAGATGAAATCATGTAAGGACCAATCCAAATTATATCGAACTTTTTGTTTCTTCCTGGCTTTGCAGAATCAACATCCCACTTTAATACAATATATCCTTCATTGAAGACTCTAAATTTCACTTCCTTGTCAAAATTCTTCTTCATCTGCATTTTATTCTTTTGCATGTTTTCATGAGCTTGATCTCTTAGATCTTGTAACTCCATTAATTCTACATAACGAACCTGCAATGGTTCATTCTCAAGGAGCTCCATTTGATGCAAAAGAAATATAATACGGTAACTCAAATGAAATAGGCATTCTTTCTTCTCTTTTGTAAACAAGCTTGTATGGTGAATTGCCAACTGATCTTTTAGGAGTCACTCTATCATCCCAAAGTGCTGAATTCAACATCAGATGTCAAGCTCTTTGATTATCCTTGAGTGTTCTTTTGATGATCTTTAAAATATTCTTGTTAGTAATTTCAACTAATCCATTACCCTGTGGGTAATAATTAGATGAAGAACTTAAATAAATTCCATGGTTGACAACCCAATCTGTTATCTTTGCACAGGAAATGCTAAAGCATTATCTAATATGATAGTTGCTAGAACACCAAATCTACAAACTATACCTTCATAAAAGGATAGTATCAAAGTTTCATTAGCATCTTTCAAGGCTATCGCTTCAGTCCATTGTGTAAAATAATTTGTAGTAGTTAATATCCACTTGTGTCCTTGTGAAGAAGGTGGATTTATCATGCCAATAAAGTCAAGACCCCATTGCATAATTTGTTGATCGACTGAAATAGGTTGCAAGGGTAGTGAAGCTAAACATTCTTTTCCAACAAAGAAAGCACATTTCTTCCACTTTCTGATTCATTTAGAATAGACCTTGAATATGTTAGGCCAAAAGTAACCAGCTTTCATGATTTTTAAGGTTATGGTACGTGCTACAAAATGACCTCCTACAGGTCCTTCATAGAATTTTGATAGTAATTTCTGAAACTTATCATAGTCAACACATCGCAACAATACTCCATTTATATCTCTTTTGAACAACAAAATATTGATAAAGATATAATGTACAACTTGTAATCTAAAATACCTTCATTTATTCTTGTCCATACGTTCCAGATAGGTGACATGCTATAGATAGTTATGTAAATCAGTCATCCATTTTGATTCCTGGACTTCTAGAACAAGTTCAGGTTGTTGATTTTCTGGTTGAACCATAATTTTTGATTCTTGATACGCAATTTCAGTATGTTGTTTTGAATATTCTGGTTCTAGCTTGTTATTTTTCCATATCAGCAATTAGATGCTCACACAAACCTTTTCCTCAAACTATCTTAGCAACCCGGATATCAACATCATATTCCATAACTTTAGTTATCCAACCTTCTCTTTTCTCATTCAATTCTTTATTTAACAAGAAAGCTTTCACACTTGGATGAGAAACAAGAACATGATTTTTTTGTTTGAAATCATGTACTTAAAATTCTTTTGTCCTCGACTACTTAAAGTACTTTTTATTAAAGAAATGTGTACCTTATTTCATAATCATGCAAGCTCTATCCAAAGAAAGTAATAGGGTGCTCAATATTTTCATCATTAACTTTGAGTTAATATAGCCGAGATTGTTCTAGCTCCTAAAAGTACATACATTGTAAAATATTTATCAAAATTTTTATTTGCAAGAGTAGAGTCCCTTCTCTCCCTTCGTTGGTCCAAATATATATGTTTTTATTGCTTTCAAAGTATTCTCTCCCTTCATTTGATAGCTTTGGTCCAAGAGAAATTTTTATCTTTATTTAACATAGTTGTTAATGGTTTAACTAATGCTACTAAATCTAGAACAAATCTTCTAACAAGTTTTGATGTGTGAAAATCCATTCCCAAAAACTCTACAATGACTTCTCATGACGATATAATGATAGTTGGGATATGGTTTCAGGTTCTAAAAGGATCAATTGGTAATCCTTGCTTAGAAATAATATGACCAATGATAATAATGGTATAGCTTAGATACCAAATGATAGAATAGAATAAGATTGCAATGACCAAAGAGGGACGGAAGCCTCACAAATATTATTGATCATGAAATCAGATTACATTACAATGCAAGAGCTGTAATATTTATAGATATTAGACAGCCTCATATGGATAGACATGACACCCTAGCAGACACCAACTACGAGATGATAAGACCCATCTCACATGCACATGTAATTACTACTAATACCAATATTGAATGTTATCCAACATAACAATATTGAATGCAAGTCACTAGACTAGAGTGCACATGTTGCACATTATTAAATAAAAGACAATGCAATAAAATGCAATAAATATGCCTATGCTAAATTATGCTAACATTCCCCCCCTTAATTTTGCATAGTTTCCAATGAAGTGGAGAGGAAATCTCTGAACAGTGTGAATTTGTCACGTGCAAGTGACTTAGTGAAAACATCTGCCTTGCTCAGTTTGTAGGACGAAATGGAGTTGTATGTTGTGCTTCAAGACATGCTCGCGTATGAAATGAACTCAGCACTTCAATATTCTTGGTTCTCTCATGAAATACTGGATTGCGAACAAGCTTTAGAACTCCTTCATTATCAACATATACTGGAGTAGATTTATGTTGTGGTAGACCAATTCCTTCCAGTATTCGGCGTAGCCATATTGCTTCACAAACAGCTTCACTGCAGCTCTATATTCTCGCTTCAGAGAAGAGCGAGAAACAAAGTTACTTTCTTGCTTCCCATGATATCGGTCCGATCCCATAAAGAAGATGAAGCTGATGTTGACTTCCTATCATCCATGTTTCTGCATGATCGAATCTGAATATCCTGTCAAGAAGAAATTGTTGTTCTTCTTGTACTCTAGACCAAGGTCAACTGTACCCTTTAGATATCTTAGTATTCTCTTTGTTGCTTTCCAATGACATATTTTTGGTTCTTGCATGAAGCGTGATAAATAGCTGACTGCAAAGCTGATATCTGGTCTAGTATATGTCAGGTAAATGAGACTCCCGATCAACTGCCGATAGAGAGTTGCATTCACCGGTGGTGATGGATCGAAACGAGATAACTGAAGTCTCGCTTCCATAGGTGTAGCAATAGGAGTGCAGTCCATCATCCTGAATTTCTCGAGCGTTGTCTTGGTGTATTTCAACTGTGACACAAAGATATGATTCTCTTTTTGCCATACTTCCAACCCAAGAAAATAGTGCATGAGCCCGAGATCTGTCATGTCGAACGATCGATTAAAATCCTTCTTTGTTGCATCGATCATCTTCACAGAACTACCTGTAATGACTAGATCATCGACATAAACAACCACAATGACAATCTCCCCCCCTTGCTTTTTGAGGTAGAGATTGGGGTCATAAGGATTCCTTTCGAATCCATGACTTATGAGATGCTCATCAATTTTGATGTACCATGCCCGGGTGCCTGTTTTAGGCCATATAGATATTTTATGAGTCTGCATACCATCATCTCTTTTCCTGGTATTACATAACCCTCTGGCTGAGTCATATAGACTTCTTCTTGCAAATCTCCATTAAGAAAGGCACTTTTCACATCCATTTGGTGGACTTTCCAACCAAATTGTGCAGCTAGAGCAAAGATCATCCTGATTGTCTTGATCTTGGCTGTGGGAGCAAATGTCTCCTCATAATCAATGCCTTCTTGTTGTGCATACCCCTTTGCTACAAGCCTTGCTTTATACTTGTCAATAGTCCCATCTGATTTGTACTTAGTCTTGAATATCCATCTGCATCCAATGGGTTTCTTCCCTGGTGGAAGGTCGACAAGTTGCCATGTGTTGTTCTTCATCACTGACTGATACTCTGAATCCATGGCATCTTTCCAAGCTTTTGATTGTAGGGCTTCTGAACCAGAGAGGCTCAACTGTTTCAACAACTCTACTCATTAGGGCATAATTGACCTCTTCACGAGCTTGACTGTGAGTTCTAGGTCCAGGATTGGATGATGTGCTAGGTGCTTCATCCAAATTTGCATCTCTTATTAATTGAGTATACCATTTAGGTAACTTCTTAGCTGTTCCATTGGCTTTTGGTGGATCCAAGCTTTCACCATCATCCAATTCATCACTATCATCTTCAGTGGGAACATCAAATTCTGTCTTCACAAGAGGTGTATTCTGCATGTTTGTTGAGTTGTTGAGTGGAGCATCTGCTTGTTTCTTCTCAAAGAACTCAACATCCCTACTTGTGTATACTTTCTTTGCTTTCGATCCCATAATCTGTACCCAAGTGCTTCTTCACTGTATCCAATGAATATCAATTTCTCAACTTTCATATCCAACTTGTTCCTGTTCTTCTTGGGTATGTGCATGCTAGCTTTACACCCAAATACTCTTAGGTGTGCAATTGATGGTTTCCGATTTGACCATGCTTCTTGAGGTGTCACTCCTTCAAGAGCTACTGTGGGCACTCTGTTCAACAAATAGATCAGAAGTTCTTGCGACACTTCTTCGCCCAAAATGTCTTTGTTAAACCTGAGTCATCAATCATACATCGCACCATTTCCATGATAGTATGATTCCTTCTCTCAACTATACCATTCTGCTTTGTGGTGTGTGAGTAGGAGGCATTTTTCGACGAATCCCATGAGCTTCCAGGTAAGTCTTGAACTCATTGCTTGTGAATTCCCCCCCTCGATCTGAGCGGAGAGTTTTGATCTTGCAACCAACTTCATTCTCAACAAGTGCTTTGAACTTCTGAAATGTCTCAAAGGCTTGACTCTTGTTTCTTAGAAAATATATCCACATCTTTCTTGAGTAGTCATCAACACAAAGCATGAAGTATTGACATCCAGAATGACTTGGTTGCATGGGCCCGCAAAGATCGGTGTGCACCAAATCAAGCTTTCCCTTAGCTCTATATGTGTTCTTCTGGAAGGGTACTCTGTGTTGCTTTCCAGCTAGGCAATTGTGACACTTGTCAGTGTTGTGCTTGAGTGTAGGCAATCCTTTCACCATGTTGCCCTTTTGAAGTGTTTGGAGATAGCCAAAACTGATGTGACCATATCTGCGATGCCATAGTTCTGCAGATTGTGTGTCTTTGGCCACTAAAGCTTGGTCATCCTTATGGACAAAATCAAGTTGGAACATGCGTCCCACATTGGAGGCTCTTGCTACAATCTTGGAACCTCTTGACTTATCTCTTATCAAGCACACTTTTTTCCATTATTACTGTCAAAATCTAACTTCAAGTTGTGATCAAGGAGTTGACTAACTGATAGCAAATTCTTGGTCAACCCAGGTACATACAATACATTTGTGATTTTGCAGTCATGCTTTCCAAGAGGTAGTGAAATGTTTCCAATCCCCTTGACACTGTATGATGAGTCATCACCTAATGACACATGGTTCTTGTTAGGTGAGTCACGCAGTGTGTAGAACCAATCCTTATGTCCAGTCATGTGTCGAGTTGCACCCGAGTCAACATACCAGATATCTTGTGTGGACTTGGTTTCTTCATCAAATTGAGCAGAATACATGTGGTGTCCTTCATCTGAATCATCCTCATGTTCGGCAATGTACCCTTGTTGTTTGGGTTTTCTTTGCCAATTACCATTTTTCTGCCCTTGATTGTTGTTGTTGGACTTCCCTTTATTTGAATTATTGTTACCCTGTTGGTTATTGGGTTTTGAATTACTTGATGAACCCTTTTTGTAGGAATTGTACCAACAATCTTTGATGTCATGTCCCCCTCTATTGCAAATGGGACACTTCTTGGTGTTGTCTCATTGACTTTGGTTTTGTTGGGACTTCTTGTGATTGGACTGAAATTTTCCCTTTCCTTTATGATTGGAAGATAGTGCTTGCTCATCTTCCTGATCTTTGTTGTTCATTGCCTCTTCTTGTTGAAGTAGATTGACCAACTTCTCAAAGGTGACTGTGTGTTCACTCATATTGATAGTTGTCACAAAGATTCTGTAGGAAGGAGGAAGTGCTCACAACACAATTGGTACGAGGTCTTCATCACTTATCTCTTTTCCCAATGCCAATAGAGATGCCCTCAAAGTAGCAACTCGTCTCAAAAAAACTTCAACCTTCTCATTGTGCTTGAACTTGAGAGTATGCAGTTGTGATAGTAGGTTGAGGATGGCATTCTTGTTCTTTGCCTCATAGACTGTGCTCAACTTATCCCATGCATCCTTGGCCAATGTGGCATCTCTAATGTGGGGTTGCACATCGTCTGTTACGCTAAACAAGATGATCAACTTGGCCTTTTGATTGGCCCTGTCAAATTGAACTTGTTGTCTTCCATCATCAAGTGATCTTGTTGTTTTTCCATCTACAACTGTCCATAGGTCTTCAAACTCAAGTAATGTCTTGATCTTCGGTTTCCATGCAGCATAGTTGTCTCCTCTAAGCAGTTGTGAATCTGGAAAGAAGAACTTTGGTGCTTGTGCACCCATTTCTACAATCTGAATTTCTGAAACTCTGAATTTCTGACAAAGGGTAAGGCTCTTATCACTCCAGGTTTATGGTCTCCCTCTCAATATACCGTCAGGCCGATATACCAAACCTTTCTATATACGCTCCCTTCCGATATACCCGTCGGTACGTGGAAGAAGATCACCCTTTCAATATACCCGTCAGTACGGAAAGAGGTGTTAACGCACGTGAAAGAATTTAGTACGTGGTACTTAGACAATATGAGAGGGGTTTGTGCAAGCACAAACGGATGGGAGGGCTCAAATGTGTGTGTATTGTGTCCTTATTACTCCCCGTCGATTTTATAGGGTCGATGCCCAGACGACGTTTAGGCAGCTATGTTAGGCGTTAAGTGCAGTAGTAGTCGCGACGGCATCACCCGTAAGCGCTTCCCAGAGGCACCGTATATACCGAACGCTGCTATGAGATCAAAGATCTCGTGTGATAGAACCAAACATAAAATGAAAATTTTGCACTTTTTTTTTTTTTTTTTCACTTTATGCACCAAGATTACTACAACATGCTCCAAAATTACATAAAAATGAAGTTTTTGTGTCCCCCCTCTTTACAAAAAAGGGTCTAGAATCACAAAATACACAATTTAGGCCAAAAATATTTTTTTACCCCCAATAGGTGTTTTTCCGCTAAATTTAGCGGTGGCTCTAAATGTGTTTGGTGAGCTTCTAAATTTAGAAATATCCCAAAATTTTAATTTCTCCAAATTTTCCAAAAAAAATAATTTAATAAAAAATATGGAGAGAGTGGGAATTGAACTGCTGACCTGTTTGTTCCCAAGATCCAAACAAACAATCTGAATATTGTTTTCAGCTTTTCTCACAAACCGTGATCTGGGTTTTTCTAAAATTTTTACAGCAATCATCATACAATATTTATCTTGAAACCCACAAAATTTCAGAAGAATCGGAATCTTTGTTTTGAGATCTTACCAATTTACCAGCTAGATCTGATTTTTTTTCAGAAAAAAATGATCCGACTTGTACAGATTTTTGTCACATGTAGAGGCCGAATCTGAAGATGATGTAAACTGCAAAGTTGTGCGCCTCCTTCTTATATTTCCAGAAAAAAAAATGGCACATCAATCCGACATTGTATGAAAAAGTTACGTCCTTTTTCTAAGAGCTATCTGCTGGAATTTTGTTGACGAGACTGCTTCAACTTTTGCTCCCGAATTCTTCACACCTCCACTTTCAGATCTGATTTTTTTTTTTTTTCTGATTTTTTTTTTTTTTTTTTTTTAGATCTGTAAATTTTTTTCAAGATCTCTCTCTTTTTTTTTTTTAAGATCTTTCACAAATCTTTTTTTTTTTTTTTTCACAAATCTTTTTTTTTTTTTAAAGATCTCCAAATCTGAAATATTCCGCCAATATGTTAGATCAATTGACTATGCCAATGACTAATAAATAAAATTTTACCTTCCAAATAAGTGGATAGGTCAAATTTTAGTTGATGGATGCTTGGGAGGAATGGAGGCTGCAGGATGCTTCAATGGCTCTCCTTTGATGCAGATCTTCTTCTCCAATGGATCCTCTCCAATAGTGCTCCTCTTCAACCTTGCTTGGATAGAACCTGCTCTGATACCAAATGATAATAATGGTATAGCTTAGATACCAAATGATAGAATAGAATAAGATTGCAATGACCAAAGAGGGACGGAAGCCTCACAAATATTATTGATCATGAAATCAGATTACATTACAATGCAAGAGCTGTAATATTTATAGATATTAGACAGCCTCATATGGATAGACATGACACCCTAGCAGACACCAACTACGAGATGATAAGACCCATCTCACATGCACATGTAATTACTACTAATACCAATATTGAATGTTATCCAACATAACAATATTGAATGCAAGTCACTAGACTAGAGTGCACATGTTGCACATTATTAAATAAAAGACAATGCAATAAAATGCAATAAATATGCCTATGCTAAATTATGCTAACAACCAAGTAGTTTACCTTGATGTACTTGAAAAGATAGACTTTTGGGGATTCAAATATATTCCAAACTACCTGCATAAGTGAAAATTTTGTCTTAGATGTATCGATGTTCCTTTGAATTTTTTGAAAATAAAATAACATCATCTAAATAAACAAGGATGCATTTATTTAACAAGATGCGAAAATCCATGTCCATTATACATTGAAATGTTGCAAAAACATTTAAAAGGCCAAAAGGCATTCTTTTGTAAGCATAACTACCCCACTTGGTGGTAAAATCTTTTTGTACCTATTTTCTTCTCAAACTAAAATCGATTGTATCCACTATAACCATCTCAAAAAGATAGTCTATCTTAACCAGAAACTATTCTTAAAATTTGATCCATGTTTGGAAGTGGGTAGTGATCTTTTAATGAAGCTTTATTAAGATCTCTAAAATCCACACACAATCTAATTTATCAATTCTTATTCCTAATAGGAACAAGATTTCGCTACCCAACTTGAATACTTAACTGGAAAGATAATACCTGATTCAATCAACTTAGCTAATTCTTTCCTCATTAGAGGCTTTATTTTCAGATTCATGGTCCTCTTTTCAACCTAATCTGGTTTAGAATTTGGCTATAATTCAATAGTATGTTGTGATAAACTGGGATCCAACCCTTTCAGTTCTTGGTATCTTCAAGTGAAAACATCTTTAAATTCTTTGCAAAGATCAATAAATGACTACTTTTCACCTGAGGAACATACCTTTTCGAGAAACAATTTTTTTCATTCATCAACTGAGACCTCTTCATAATTATCAGCAAGTGTTGACATCTTAGTTTTATCTTTCTTTAACTGATCATCAGTGTTGAAGATGTATTCTAATGTGATTAGACCTTAGCGTAGCTTATTTGTCTTTAATTGAACAATTTGGTCACTGTAGAAGTGGTGTAATTTATCTTGATTCACTATGGAAAACTCAACTTCTTGTTGCAAAAAATTACAGATTTGATCATCACTTTCAGAAACTTACCAATTCAAATCATTATCGGTATCCAATGCTGAAAATTAGCTTTATATGAGGCTGAATTTTGTTGTTCTCTTTCTGCTCTGAAGACTTCAAAACTTGCACCAATTGTTGCAAGTCTACCTTCATGCTTATTTTCTATTCTAGGAATGGATTGATGCTAATAGCTTTGAAATATTCCATTAAGTCTGAAATTCTATCTCTGTAAGACTTCATTAATGTGTTCTTAGAAACATTTAAATTTCTTACTTGATCGATAAGCAACTCGGAATCACCAAAACTCTATAACATGATAATACCTCTCTTTTCGCCGAAAGTAAACCATAAATCAATGCTTCATATTCAGCTACGTTGCAAGTGCATGAAAATTGGAGACTCAAAAATGAGACGTACCTTTCATTCATTGGGGAAGTAAGCATCAAACCTGCTCTTTGTCCTTTCTTGTTCTTAGCTCCATCACATTGAAGCTTCCAAATCCCTTCTGCTGAATTTTCTATTTTGGACAAGGGAAGTGGTCTGTTTTCTTCATGAAAACAATACACACAAAACCAATGTTGTTCAACTTCCTTAAAAGGATCATGGGCATGTTCTTCAACTATATTTTCATACATAAATAGGTTAGAAACACCATCTAATGTTGAAACATGAGCTACATCATCAAAATTAGTTTGATCTAAAGCAGAATAATTAGCCACTTTGTATTTGAAGAATGAGGCTCAATGTAAAATCTAGCCAATGGTTCTAAATTTATAGTAACTTTGGTGCCATAACATGTAGTGACAAATAAGGACCAATCTGAAGAGAGATAACCTCCTATTTTTGCTGAGAAATATCTAGATAAACATAATGCAAAGTAAGGAGGTAAATCTACAACTGTGACATGTTGTAGAATAGAAACGTTTGTGAAAGCATGCAATGTTACCTCAAGATTTATGATTACATCAACTATATTAGTTACAGCCCATCAAGCTATAAGAAACTCTTTTCTGTAGGCTCATACTATAGGCCCAATTTTTCTACAATTTCTTTTGGCATAACTGTGTTATTTGCACCACTGTCCACCATGCAATTATCAACTAGATGTTCTCCAATAATCAATGATAAATAAAATGGTGGTGGCTTCTTGATGTCATGAGAATTTAAAAATTTATGAACTATTCATTTAACTTGTTCGATGCGGTTTTGTTCAAACATTCCAAATACCATGTATGCAATCTGAACTTCCTTTTCTGTTGTTTTAGAAGAAATCTGCATCTTAGCTAGTTCATGAGAAAGTAAATCTTGTTGTCCTAGAATACATAGAGCATCCCACATTTAGATGTTAACATTATGATTTTCATTACATCAATAATGTTAAAAGAAGAAACCGTTTTAGAGATAGATTCAATTGTTTTAACATAGGCCTTAGCAAAAACTAATTCTGCTTCAGTTGCTTTTGATATCTGAGGTATAAATAATCTTCTTGGATTAGGCTGTATTTGTTTCTTCTATGCTTTACCAACTAGAACACATTTTGTTTTATGTGGAACCGTGGACTGCATTAGCTAGTTGTCGGGCCATAGATGTTGTCTTATCAATGATAGTGTGTAGAAAAGGCCTATTTCATTGTTTTTTACCTTCAACAGCCTTTTGTTGATCTCTAGTGGTAACTACAATGAAATCATCCTCATTGAAACTGACTAAATTTTATCCCGGTGCTTTTTGAACCAAAGTATCTTGCTGCCCACCCTCCATTCGAGGCATGAATAGTGTATCTGATTGACGTTGTGCAACAAGACTTATGTTCAAAAAAGTAATTGGGAAATTTGTAGCTGAATGATGTTGATTACAAGGTTGAAACCACTCTTCTGTAGCCATATTAACTAGAACTAAAGCGTTAGATGAACTAGGAGCCTTTTGGTTGATTTGCATTTGCTTTGATAAGGTCAAGTTATAATTTTGATTTTGTCGGTAAGGCTGCCTATTTTTCTGATTTAGTAGATTTTTCTAATAGGGATCCCGATAAGGTTTGCTAGGTAATGCAAGCCTATACTCAATTGAATTCAAATTATTCCCCATAGTTTACAAATTTTTAAATACATCATCTAATGGGGTGGAAATAACAGGTTCTATAATTGTGATAGGTTGAGGAATAGGTGCTAAATCTACCAAAAAACGCATTAAAGGCTTTGGTGCTAATTTTCCATCTTGAATAAGACTATTTTCAGCTCCTATGGTGATATCATAGGTGGTTGAGAGCTTCTCTCCTTCTATAGACTGAATCATATTTGAAATATCATTATTTAATGCCCTAAGATAATAAAGAAAAGCATGATCAACTTGAGGCTTGACAGTTGCTAGAATTCTTTCCCAAGTTCTGGCAAAACGGATGTTGAAACTTGACATAAATTCGTTGGGAGCTCTTTTAATGGTAGAAATTTTTTCTATAAGAGATAAATGATTTGAATTATCTTGAAATTGTTTCAGCAATTTATCACCTAAGTCATCCCAAGTTCTTATGCATCCAATCTCTAGATTTCTATACCATTACAAGGATTGTCCTTTAAGAGATGTAGCTAAAAGTCTCAAAGCTACATCCTCATGAGTAATATTATGAACTACACATAAGGCTACGACATCTTTAATGTGCTCTGTATATGTCACCTGATTTTCACCAGTGAATGATGGGAAAATTTTCATGGCAGCATTAGGGATGTCATGGTAAACTTGGATTACTAATGGGTTGTCATTAGTAAAGGTCAAAAAAATCCCTAGTGGTTGAATAGCCATTTGAAAAACTGGGATTTGAACAAAAATATTGACACGTGGTGAAGGAATATTAGGAGGGTTATCAAAACCAGGCCTATTATAAGGTAAAGTATTACAAACTCTTCTCCTTCTTGCATAATTCAAAGGTAAAGTAAAAACTCAGGAGGAATTCCTCTTATCGATGATCTTATAGTAACTTTAGGCATGGAACATGCTACAATACTGGTCTGAAATCATCCCTACAGAGTTGCCAAAATATCTTAAAATCTTTAGAATAAATTGCTACAACTTACTCCCAAAAGTAACTTTCATAACTACTATAAATCTGTTGTGGATCTGCTATAGAATTTGTAACTTGCATGCAGATCTGATTCGATTATCCCACCGGGTGTGCTAAAAACTATTATCTCTCGAAAGTGTACCCTGTAGAGAGATGGCTACAGGTTTTCTAAGCTTGCAAAATTGATCTCTCTCTTTTTTTTATATATAATGGAAACACCTCAGGTCTATGGGTATACCTATTTCAAGGTGAGTCTCCGAGTATCAAGGCCCATTCCTTATTGATGTATCCTAAATTGATTTTCTAGGGTTAAGGGGAAAAAATGAATATAAAAGTTTTAAAACTAAGGTGATACACCAAATTATATGAGGGATTTGACTGAGTTTATGCACAACTAATATGTGAAAGAATTCTTGATGCACGAACCACCATTTTTCTGCAAAATATTAAGTGTAAACACCTGAATGTATTAATGGAAAGTATCACAACAATACTGCTAAGCTAAACATACACATTAACATCATGCAGAAATTACTAAATTTGTAGCATGGTAAGATAATTAACTAGGGAATTTTCATTCACAAGACTAATAAAACATACACAAGACTCGCAAATAATTGGAAAGGCGTAAAACTTCACATTGAGAGGGAAAAGTCACAAAAATTGCTTCAAAGATTTCCTATATCAAAAATTCCTCCTTCGTGCTCGCCAAAGTACACAATATATTGGAAAATAATTTCCCCACCCTTCTTTAAAATAGATTAAGGATCAGTACTACTTTATGCATCCTATTTTTATCCTTTACTTAATAATAGATGAAGGAATAAAAATACAACATGGAATTAGAAATAGGCCTTAATATCCTTGATTACATTATAGTCGATCAATTTTGACTGTTCTATTTTTAAGAAAGTAAAGGTGAAAAAATTTCTAATAATAAACTTGCTTCACTGGACAAGTGTCTTTCCTTGTGTATGTGAATTTGTCTTCTTGTCTGTTTTGTCCCGTAGTGAAAGCCTTAAAAATAACTCCCTGTGCAAGAACAAAATAATTACAATAATTGTAATATTTACAAAGTAAATCATCTACTGTAGGGACCACTTGTCCATGTGCACATGCTTCCTTTTCTCTCTGTAGTATGTGGGGCCACCCTTTCTCCTCACCATTAGTCTTCATTGGTTTGGCCACTCTTGTGGACTTAGCAAATTACCATGGTTTTGAAATAATATAAGGCACTTTGAAAAAGGGGCAAAACATTACATTCGGCCACCTTTAAATACACATAGCCCACTATATGGTCTACCACCTTTGATTATATTGCATGGTATATTTTTTCGGATTTTGCATTTTTCGAAGTGACTAAGGTGGACTTTACCCTTTTCGGTGATCATTAAAACCATGATTTTGAAATAATATAAGGAACTTGCATCATTTGGGAGTTGGAATATAGTTTAGACTTATAAAATTCAATATGTAATGATTATTTTATTCAAACGTAATAGCCCCTTCCAATGTTCAATCAAACCTTGGAGCTTGTTGGTGGCATTTGAAACTAAGGTTGCGTTAGGTATTTGACGTTGACCGTCGATTTCTATCTTTGATGAATTTATGATCGTTGATTTTGAACTGTAGTTAGGGTTTTGGCCTACATTGAATGTTGTTGGTGGCATTTGATCACTGTGGTTTACATTGAATATTGTATATCGATCTCCATCCCTTAATCTATGTACTTGTTGATCTTGGATCATTGATCACTAACTCCAGGTGAGTTAGGTTAAGCCATGGTTATCGGGTTAGTTGAAAATGCCCGAGCTCCATCATTTGATTATTTCTTTTTCTCGTAGAGAGCTAAAAAGCCATGGAATTTTTTGGCTTGATGCCATTGATGGATTTTTGAGCTCATCTCGTCTGCAAAATTACTCCATGTCATTCTCAAGTTTTCATGGTTAGCACTTTCTAGTTATTCGAGCTTTATCTGGTTCTATGGTTTCTGTGTGGCCATGAGAGCTCAAACGTTGGGTACATTTTTCTTTATAATTGTAATCTTGATGATTTCTTCAACTTTTATTACAAAACATTTGTAAAAGTTGAGGCGTCGGTTTCTCTTTTGAGCATTGATACTTGCGTTTCTCTTTTCCCTTGTATTGTTTATGCTCGATCATTAGTTATATGAGCTCAAAGAGTTTCTGTGATTATTGTGTTTTCTCTTGATTTCCTAGTTTTTCAAGGACTTCAAAGCTCTCTGTGATTGGTGAGTTCTTTTCTTACTCCATTCCTTTCTACCCATTAATGGGTCTTCATTTATTGGTCAAGATGTGTTCTTTTTGAGACGTGGGTACTCATACATCTGAGTTTTGAGAAATTCTTCAACTCTGTGTAGATAACATGTAAATTTTTTTGAAATATTGGTTTTCATCATGCATTATAATTGCATTATGTAGCTTTCCTTTCTCTTACGATGGAGGATTTAACCTCATGCATATTATTTTGTTGTGGGTTTTCCATTATTTGTAGATTGGTAACCTCAAGTTCCATTTTCTTCGATAAGATTATGCAAATATTCTATTTATGGCCATTAACTTCATCTGTGAATAATTATCTGAGGTTCCAACTGTCTTTTGGGTTTTATCTCTGAACTTCAAGAAGACTTTCCTTGAAATTTTTGAACTCTGGTTCTGTTATGAAAACTTTGAGTTGTATAGTTGATTGATTGTTGTGTTGTGAACTCGTATTTTGATTGAAAGCTTCATTTTAAAAACCCATAAATATGATATGTGCATTCATTGTGACTTGGGTATTCTTATCTCACTTCGATATCTTTGGATCCTATGGAGATACTAGGTTTGCATTGCTATTTCTTTATTTTTGTTATGATTACATTCTTTAACTGTACCCCTGGAAAACCATATTCTTTAAAACTTGATAGTTGAATACCATTCGTGTGCACATTTCTTCTTTACCTCTATTTGCAAAACATTCTTTGCAAGCTTAAAGTTTTCTTTCTTTCAGACTTACTATAATAACGAAGCTCATTTGCATTTAATTTCTCTTCAAGGATCTGAAGAATATGTACCTTGTTATTTTGCTTCTACCATGTTCCTTGTAATGTAGTGGTCCTTTTGAGTCTGTATACAAGAAGGTATTTCCTTCTCTTCTTATGGAGAATATGAACATTGTTGACTCTTATACTGCAAAATTGGAACTTTGGTTTCTGGGATTGCTTTTTTACTTGTTCTGTAGCTTAGGTTGTCCTATATTTTTCTACCTTTCATGACTATGATGAGTCATTGATGTAGATGAATCTATTCAAGTATTGAGCTTCTCCCAAAACTATACTTTGTATTTGAGTTCTTTATGGCTTCCACTTGTTATAATTAATTATTCAGGATCAATTTGATTCATTTATGTATCTCTGTATTGTTTCATGATCTTTTATTTTAAAACTGTACTTTGAGATGTAAGTCTTTAGTATTCTTGAACCTGTCTCAATGTTCTAAGTTTGATAAAATCTGTAAAATGAAATGTCTAAAACTTTTGTATCTCTTTAGTTTACATTTAGAAATGATCCTTGTAGCTTGTATTTGCATACTTTGATTCTGAAGATGATTCTGTCACTTTTTTGGAATACTATAATATTGTTTCTTTTACTTAGATGCTTTATTTCCTTGATAGTTGTATTTTTGGCATGCTGGAAAATTTGAAATGTTGATTTTTCTGGAAAAGCCCTAGAAAAAGTTTTCTAGAATTCTCTTTTTATTTTTTTGCAGTTGTAATCCTTTCTTTCTAATTTACTTCAGCTTCTTGAAATATGATTCTTCTTACTTAGTTGCAAACTAAAACAAGTACTTCTATTTGTCAGTCTCTCTTTTGTACTCTAAATTTTTCCATTTGTAGGACAGTTACTAAAATATGAGTTACTTTTTTCCTTCATACCAGCATGTACTTATGACTTATCTATTTCTTCTTTGTTGCAACCTATACCTATACACTTAAGAAAATAGTTAAAAAAACTTAGGACTTTTTTCCTCTCTTCTCGTCCATAGTTTTTCTTTTATTCTCTCTTTTCATCTTTAAGTAATCTATATCTCCTGTTGTTAAGAGATTCATATGCACGAATTAAGACAAGAGAGGAATATGGATTGATCCATGTGCTCGTAATTAATAGCTTCCTCCTTTCTTATTTTTAGGTGTAACGACTTCTAACACGAAGATGAAGAAGGAAAATTTTTGGAAATGGAGATGTCTCAACCAAAGAAGAAATCCCCAAGGCAATGATGGGTTCACTCATACTCCTTTATTTTCTCTTTCATGCATGTGTACCTCTTATTTCAGTAGTTGTACTTTACTTTTTCAGTTACATCCCACGGCTTGTGTGGGAACATTTGAAATTCCTTATGAATAAAACATTGAATTCTGAAAATGAGTTGTGTATTTCTTTCTGCATTTCAGCTTTCTATATGGATTGTATGATGAGCTAAACAACTCAGTAATATAATTGAATGTTTTAATCATAAAGGAAAGAACATTAAAGAATACCTATAACATCAAGTAATGAAATTTGATTTCTACAGTCGCATTTATGTTTTCTTTTCCAAAACCTAGCATTTCATCTATTCTACGATTGGATGTCTTCATGAAGAAAATACAACTGTCCTTTGGGGCCTTGTGTTCTTTTCTTGAAGATAATCATGAAATTATAGACTATGTGATCTATTACATTTTGTAATAACACACATAGCTGCAGATTTCATGTAATCATGAATTAATTCAACAGTAACCATATTGGTTGAAAAAAATTCCCTAGCTTAGGTATACTTCACTAATGCTATCCATTGTAATGAAGTTTTGAATTGCTAATTTTTTCACAAGTGCAAAAATTGTCAACAGTTATCATTGGGTAAATTTAATTTAATTAATTTCAATGGTCAAGAGCTTTATAAAAGTCACCAAACTAAATAATAAGGTCATCTTTTAATCTCACCTCTTAATACCCCTCCTTGTTGTGGCACCCTTCACAAGTTGCACATATATTTTATTTAAAAAACATATTCCCACCAAAGCCTCATATACCGTTTTTTGGGTTGAATCAAAACCATTAGATGAGTTCATTTAGAGCCCTTAGATATAGGTTATCAACTAACCATAAACATCCTTCTCGAAAAGCTCTTATTCATTTCTTTTGGCTTATTTTGTCATTTTCATTTTGCAGGTTTGGGAGGAGAAGAAGAAGGGAGGTCATGCAAATATACTCAAGCTCAAGGATGGATAAACATTTTTATTTTTTGTACTATTTGTAAGCCTCTTCTAAGGTTTGTTTATATGTTTATTTGCTATTATATACTTCATTTGTATTTTGTCTATTTTGGTATGGGCATTTTGAACCATTTTTAGATCTAGTTTATATGGTGTATATACACAAGTTATTTTGGGGGTATATTAATTAGAGAGCATCTAGAGCTAACACAAAGTCCAAAATTACAAATAAGATAAGGTTTAGAGTAAACTGCAGTCATGATGTAAGGCATGGGATGCATAGTGTATAATGTGGCATGGTTATAATTTTGTGGTGGGGGAGGTCATTGAACCCATCCCCCATCCCATATAAATATGGGGTGAGGGATGGGGTCGAAAACCTCCGCCCTCATCCCCCAAACATAAAACAAAAAAACAAATGCTTATCTTTGTTGCATGTCCCTACATTATTTCTACTTTCATTATTTTAATTGGTTTTAACTATTATTAGTTATTATTATATATACATTATATATATATATAGATATATATATATATATATATATATATATATATATATATATATATATATACACATTATATATATATATAGATATATATAATGTATATATAATAATAACTAATAATAATTAGTACCAATTAAAATAATGGATGTTGAAATAATTTAGGGACCACAACCAAAGATAAGCATTTGTTTACCTTTATAGTATTTGAACTAAAAATATTTAAACATCCATTTAAGATCATTTACTAAGGGGCTTTATATATAGACAAGATGATTTGAAAATTTCTATCCATTCATTTAAGTATAAAATGTAGAAAACTAATAAAATTTCTCATTCAACCTAGTATTTTTTTGCAAAGGGGATATTTTTCTTTATTCTAAGAATTCTAAGAATTATTTTTTTCTTACAAGATAATGAGAAATGTAACTATAATTTCAATTATTCCAATCTTCCCTCTTTTTAAAATAAAAACAAGAATCGGAAATTAGCCATCCCGCATTTAATTTGGAGGATCTGGAAGGATAGAAATAATATAGTTTTTAGAAATAAGAAGCAGAATTTTAAACTCACTACTGGCAAGATCTCCCAAGGCATCAAAGAGGACATGGCCAGATTTAAACCTCCTAAGAACAATTGTTACCACTCAAAATGAAAAGCACATCTTATCAAATTGGCAGATCGGATATTGGAGCAACCCCGGGAATAGTGTGGATAGATCTTTGGTCAAATGGCATCCCCCTGAATCCAATTGGTTCAAGCTGAACTTTGATGGTGCCTCTAAGGGGAACCCTGGAACAGCTGCTGGAGGAGGAGCAATACGGGACCATAAAGGTAATTTGATTGTTGCATATGCTGGAAAAATGGGAATCCAAACCAATCATTTTGCAGAAGCTTTATCTGTTCTCTGGGGTTTGAGAGTTGCTCGGGCCCAAAATATCCAGAACCTCATTGTTGAAGGGGACTCCCTTAATATTATTAATCTGCTTAATCAGTCCTCTTCTCCTAGCTGGAATATCAAAGATTTTATCTCTGAGTCCATAAGCATCAGTCATACCTTCAACAGCATCAGAATCATACATACTTACAGGGAAGGTAACAAGCTGGCCGATGCAATGGCCAATTATGGCATTAATATAAATTTCACTATTTGGGATAATGATAGTATCCCTAATCAGCTTCACAACAGCATACATGCGGACCTTCACACGCAAACAATCTCTAAAGATATGCTTTAATCTTTGGAGGAAATCCATAAATTCTTCCACAGGTGCTGTTTTAGTTTATTTGGCGTGGCATATGATATCTACTCCAAATGATGGCAAGATTTTGTTTAGGAACTTCAAGTGGAGCCGTCTAAATTTAAAAACAGCGCACGCGGGAAGTACAATAGCTGTTGATATTCGGTTGCCAAGCTCCGCGAAAACCGAAGATAACTACAAGGTGAAAGCTGACAGGATAAGGGTTTTCACGCGCGACTTCACGCAGACTCAGATCGGCAATCCTACAGCCGTTCGTGGGAGGACCAACGGCTACAGTTCCCATTTTTATGCGACCCGCAACGGCGAGAAACGAATCACTCTCAACGCCCAAAGGTATTTTGAAAATTGTTGTAACCAGCACATCCTTGTGAAGATGGGAGGGCCTCCCTGCCAGATTGAGCCGTGTGCAGACCCTGACTGGAAAGATAACACTGAGCTCTGGAACATTCTTAGTATTGGCGGATTCACCAACTTTGTGGAGAGAGTGCAAGGGCATGATCAAAGCATCTCTGTTCGCTTTGCCAAGGATTGGAATGAGAGGATGGTCGACTATGGAGGGCAGAAGATTCTTATTAATGACGAACTCATAGCCGAAGCGACTGGCCTCAGCTTGGAAGGATACCGCTTCTTCAACAAGAGGGTTATCAAAGAGGCTGAAGAGAGAAGATTTGTGGAGGAGGAGGAGAAGCTTATATTCAACACCGCGGGTCTGCTTGTTAATTCAATTCCTTCTCCGTATGATGAAGTCACCCGCATGATGATTCGCTACATATCCTTGGAAGGCAGGTTTGTTACTGTCCCTGCCAAGCACCTTGTCTTTTTGAATCACTTTCGTAGGAGTAGGTTGGTTTGCTTTCCCCACTATCTGTTAAACTCTCTTGAGCGCTCCATTTTGGAGTTCCAGAAGCATACCCGGGCGGTTCCCCTTCACCAAGGGCTTATTCTGCTTATTCACAAGCACTGCCTTATTAAATTCCCCGGTCTCCCTTCCTCTCCCGGCCTGGCTTTGGGCTCTGTTGCTGCCAGTCCTGTCTCCCCTGCTGTCCCTGCTGCTGCCCCCGCCTCCGGTGCTGATGCCCCCATGCAGGCTGCTCATGCTTCTCCTTCTTTTCCTCCTGCTGCTGCCCCTGCCACCCACACTATCTCTACTTCTAAACGTGTCACCAGGGCTTCTAGGAGACTCAACCTTGAGTCTACTGCTGAGGGGGATGAACCTTTGGATGACATTGCTCGTGATCTGCTGAACATTAGTAGTGCCAGTCCCCAGGCGGCACCAACGGATAACCCTTCTAGAAGATTGGAGGCCTTAGAGGCTGAGCTTAAATTGCTGAAGGATGAGGTAAAAAATCTTGCTAAGCAAAAAGGCAAAAAAAGCATTGAGGGAGAAGGGAGCATTGGCAATAGCCAGCTTGATGAAATATACAAAAAACTGACCTCCCTTGACTCCCGCCTTGGGAAAACGAAGACTAGGCATGAGTATAATATTGCAGCATTCAGGGCCATAGAGGAATTCATCGAAGGACATGCAAGAAGTGTTTCGCAACTCAGCGGTGTCCCGATGACTCTTTGGGGCAATGAGAAAGAGAGTAAAAGAACCAGAGAGGAGCTCGATAAGACGGATGCTGCTCATATGACCACGCTGGGTATGTACCATGCTTGGAAAAAAGTAAAGATGAGTATTGATCAAGCGGCCAAGAAGTAGTCCAGTTTTACTACTGCTTCTTGGCTGTAGGCTTGCTGTTTTGTTGCCGTTGTTTTGCTGTTAAGTCTCGTTTGTGTTGCTGTTTCTAGGCTTCGGTGTTCTTTGCTGTAACTTTTGTGCTTTGATACAGCTTCTCTGCTCCTCTCTCTTATTCAGGCTTTTAGGCCTCCTTTTGTACACAAGGGTATAGTCCCTTTCAAAAAACTATTTACCAATATTAAAAAAATAAAAACAAGAACTATTTCCTTTCTTTCAAAATAGAGTAATGCCATCCCTTTCAAGAAAACAAGTGTATTTCCAAACAATAATAACAATATTTAGAAAGAACATAATACACTTTTCAGACAAATATTTAAGTTGAGTATAGGATTATATTGAAGAGAGTTTCATTTTCATTTCAAAACCATTTCAAAGTTCTTAATTTATCTAAATAGTGCAAGGTTTGATAGTTTCATTTTTACGAGAACTAAACTATTTAAAATTACAAGTTTTCATTCAAAAGACTCTTTGTAGAGTATACAAGTTGAAGGGATTCTCATAGTAACAAATACAATTTTTCTTTGCCTACTTTCTAATATACATACATTTCGAAAACTTAAAACAAGTTAATCTTTATCAACACATTTACAAGAGGTTGATAATATTTAAAATGCAAGTTACAAGCCCTCCACTTTAGCTGAGGCAACATAACAAAATTTTACAAGAAGGTTTCTCTCTTCATTTTCTTCAAGGTTCAACTATGACCAAAATCTTCACTTGAGCTCCACCATCTTCATTGATATACAAGAAAAAAAAAAATAGGTGAGTATGCAACACAATCCACCCAACAATTAATCTAAGGAGGAATATAAGCCTTCTTCCTCATTGGTCTCCTAACCCTAGCAATGAAACAATAAGGGATATAAGACAACCATTCATAAATTTAGATGTCTTGCACAATGCATTCGATCAAGACATTTAACCAAAGAAACACAATACCAAAATCACAACGAGAAAAGCAAGTTCTCAAGCACAAAGGCTCCATACTAAAGACAAGAAAGAGAAAGTAACGTGGGGATATACATATGCCTCCTAATGGTTTGGGTGCCCACCTTAAATCTTCCAAGAACTAAATGACATACCCAATAAACTCATATGCTTCCCTCTAAGGAAAAACAACTCTTATGCCTCTGTCAATAAAATAAAGTAGATAAGCAAAAATTTACTTATCGGTAAGGTGGAACACCCCAACCCAACTCCTCCTAAAATACCCAATAGTACTCTTATGCCTTCCACAAAAACATACGCACAAAAAATAGCAAAATAAAACATAGGTAAAGGCCCTACCTTTCCGTTGCAAGAGTATCCAATCTAAAAGCACAAGATACAAGCCTTTCCAAGTCCAAATCAAGCACAATATAACTCCAAGCTTTTAAAAAAACACTCCTAAAGCAAGCTCCTCTAAAAAATGCAAGAGTCGCATAAAACAAGTAACCCCTAAATCATTAAAAAAACTTGAAAAAATAGAAAATAGAGGAGAGAGGTGATGTGGCTCCATGTAGGATGTCATGTCATTTCTCCTCCACTCCACATCATATGGTCAAACCCAACCCCAAGCAATGATAAATTAGTGGTTGAGAGAATGACAACCATCTTACACACTCAAAGTCAAACTGTGCCTATGACGGAAAAAATAAAAAAAATATGTAAGAAAGTACAATAAATAGAACCTTTTTGTCTTACAATCATATAATGGGGTCTATTTTCGACCCCTTAGCCCATATGGGTAGTTTGTAGGTGAAATTAAGAGGTGTGGGACAAGTTTAACTTGTCCCAAAAGCCTCCAAAAATGGCCATTAAGCCCAAATCCGAATTTGACATGCAAGTTTGAGTACACAACACTCAAAAGAAATAAAATCCTTCCAAATCCAACACATACCAAGAACCATCTACTTATTTTAATTACCCCCTTTGGTCACATCGTAAATTACACTAATTAATCAAGTTTAATTAACTTAAATGGAGCACTTAACAACCAATAATAAAGGTGTTGTGATCTCTCAAAATTGCACCCTGTAGAGAGATGGCTATAGGTTTTCTAAGCTTGTAAAATTGATCTCTCCATTTTTAGATACTGATGGAAACACCTCAGGTCTATGGGTATACATATTTTGAGGCGAGTCTTCGGTATAAAGGTCGGTTCCTTATTGATGTATCATAAACTGATTTCTAGGGTTTAAGAGTAGAAAATGATTGAAAAATAATTAAAACTAAGGTGATACACCAAATTTGTATGAGGACTTTGACTGAGTATATGCACAATTGATATGTGAAAGGATTCTTGATGCATGAACCAACAGTTTTCTACGTAAGCGTTAAGGGCAAAACACTTCGAGGTATTGAGGTAAATTATCACAATAATACTACTAAGCTAAACATGCACATTAATATCATGCAAAAATTACTGAATTTGCAGCAAGGTAAGATAATCAACCAGGGAATTTGCATTTCCAAGACTAGTAGAAAAATACGCAAGATTGCAAATAATTGGAAAGGCAAAAAAACTTCACATTCAGAGGGAAAACTGCATAAGTTGCTTCAGTATTCCTGTATCCAAAAATTCCTCTCTGTGCTCTTCCATAGCACACAATATATAGAAAAATAATTTCACCCACCCTTCCTAAAAATAGAGTAAGGCTTGTACTACCCATGCATCCTATTTTTATCCTTTATATAATAATAGATAAAGGAATAAAAGTAGAACATGCAATTACAAATAGGCATTAATATCTTTGATTACATTATAGTCAAAATAATGTTGGTTGTTCTATTTTCAAGAAAATAAAGGTGAATAATTTGCTAATAATAAGCTTGCTTACTAGATAAGTCTCTTTCCTTGTGCATGTGAATTTTTCTTCTTATCTGTTTTGTCCCCTAGTGAAAGCATGCAAAAATATCTCCTTGAGCAAGAAAAAAATAATTACAATAATTGTAATATTTGTGAAGTAAATCATTTGTTATAGAGACCACTTGTGCATGTGCATATGCTTCCTTTTCTCTCTGTAATATGTGGGGCCACCCTTTCTCCTCACCATTAGTCTTCACTGGTTTGGCCACTCTTGTGGACTTAGCAAATTACCATGTTTTGGAAATAATATAAGGAACTTTGGAAAAGGGGAAAATCATTACATTCGGCCACCTTTAAATGCACATAGCCCACTATATGGTCTGCCACCTTTGATTATATTGCATTCTATATTTTGTCGGCTTTAGCAATTTTGATAACACTTAGTTTAAATTGAACCTTTTCAGTGATCATAGTTGGCATGTATGGTCGGATTTGCATTATTTGAAGTTTGGACTATAGTGAGTAAGTCAAAGTTACAAATAATTTAAAAATAATATGGCCGGCCCCCTTGTGATGATGATTCAACCCTTGGCATGTTATTTTGGTGGCTTGTATAACTCAGGTTGAGTTGCTTTGATAATAGTGATTAATTCTTGAACATTGATCTCTTTCCTTGATGCATTCGATGCCATCGATCTGAAACTGTAGTTAGGGTTTCTAACCCTGCATTAAATGTGGTCGGTGGGAACTAACCATGATGGTTTGCATTGAATAATGGATCTCGATCCTAACCCAATTCTTGTGTTTAGGTAGTAAAGGGAACCTCGACCTAATAATCATTTGATTTGGATTTTTAGTGTGTGTGCAAAGCCTTGACAAACATTTTGTCAATTCCATTGTTGGTAACTTGAAGTTCAACTCCCATTGTAGATTTGTTCTCTGAGGCTTCTATTGCATCTATATTTCATGTTGCTTTTACTCTATTTGAACTTTCTGAGTGGGATGTTGTGGATGCTTTCTGCCATTTTTGACCTCTGAAACTCGGTTTTGTGTTATTCTTTCTCTCTATGACTTTGAATCTTGGTCACTTGCCTGAGAGTTCTGGAAGGTTCATATATTTGCATTTTAATGACTTCAGTTTCTTGGGGCAAAAGAATGGTTACCATTTCTTGGTTAGGCCCTCTATAACTTTAAGGGTTGCGTGAATGCTGGAAAAGGTGAGCTTCTTTGTCTTCGAACATGAAAATTATCTCATTTTCACTGTTTCTGTGACCATGCATATACTGATACTTTTCCATTTATTACTTTTGAAACCTATCCCCACTGCATAAATGATTTTCTGAGCTCGATTGGATCTATGTCTTTCTGAGATCTGAAGCTTCATCATTTTTTGAGGACTTGACAACTGCATATTTTTTGGTGAGTTTTGTTTCTTACTCTGATTCCTCACTACCCATTAATGGGTCTTCATTCATCACCAAGATCTATGCTTTCTTATGGGCCTATTTTTGTGCACTTGAATATGGTCATCATTTATTGAGATCATTCGAGCTCGAATTCTCTTGCTCTTAATGTTTCAGTGATCCCGTAAAACTATGGAAAAAATTATGGGCTTGCGTTATCTTTGTTCTTGACTTCTTTAGTTGACCACTATAGCCATGATATTTGTATGGAGATTTAGCAATATACATCCCTTCTTGACTGTATGTCACCATTATTTTTGACTCGAGTTCCATGAATGACTGTTACATTATGAACGCATTGTCATTTTCCTAGCTCGAAGTGGGTTTACTTTATGATACCTAGTTGATGTTTTGATATTCCATTCACTTGTGTATTAAAACATGAAGTACTTGCTTTAGTTATAATGAAATCCTGTAGCCTGAAATGATCAATTAGACACTTGCATGCTTATCATTTGTTCAACTATAAATCATGAGGCTTCATAGTTTGCTTTCTGGACTTCTTATTTGTATTACATATATCATTTCTATTGATGTTAATTGATTTGTAGTGCTTAGTGCTTTCGAAATGTACCTTGAGCTTATTGCTACGCAATGCACGATTCATCTCAGACATGATGAATTTCCTTGCGTAAATAGTTATACTTCTTTGATATGGCAGCATCTCTGTGATTCATACTTGCTTTATTAAAAACTGAAATCATAGAAGGGATATACTTGTAAGATTACTTCAAATTTCATGTTATTCAGTTATTTAAGCTATAAAGAATGTTCCAAATACTTCAATCTAATGACTGAAAATGCAATCCATTTCTTTTCGCATTATATACTTGTAATTCCTTTTATTACAGCTCTGATATGTATGCTGGAAAAGTCGTAAATGTCCATTTTACATGGCAAATCCTGTCAAATTTTTTGTAGAATCCTTTTTTTTTCTATTTCAGATATAATCCTTTCTTTCTAGTTAGCTTCAGCTTCTTGAAATCTGATTCTTCTTATTTAGTTGTAAACATAAACATGTACTTCTATTTTCTAGTCTCTCTTCTGTACTATAACTTCTTCCATTTGTAGGACAGTTACTGAAACTTGAGTTGTATTCCTCCCTCATTCCAGCATGTGCTTATGACTTAACTACTTCATGTATCATAGGATAGAAGTCATTAAAATCTGCAATCTGTGTTTATAGTGAAAGACTTGATTTATTTCTTCTTGGCTGCAACCTGTACCTGCACACTTAAGAAAATAGTTAGAAAATATTTAGGCTTTTTGGCCTCTCTTATGTCCATGGTTTTATTTCCTTTTCTCTCTCTTCTTTTTGAGTGAGTAAATCATGTATGCAATTTTATATTCAAGTAAACTATATCTCCTATTATTAAGAGATTCATATGCATGAATTAGGATAGTATAGGGATATGGATTGATCCCTAAGCTTGTAACCGATAGTTCTCTATTTCTTTCTTTTCAGGTACAATGATTTCAGCAAGGAAGATGAAGACGAAGCAAATATGGAAATGGAGATGTCTCAACCGAAGAAGAAAACCCCCAAGGAAATAATGGGTTCACTCATACTCCTTTCATTTCTCTTTCATGCATGTTTACCTCTTATTTTAGTAGTTGTACTTTACTTTTTAGTTACATCCCACGACTTGTGTGGGAACATTTCAAATTTTCTTATGAATAAAACATTAAATTCTGAAAAATGAGTTGTATATTTCTTTCTGCATTTTAGCTTTCTATATGGATTGTTTGATGAACTAAAAACTCATTGTAATACAATTGAATGTCTTAATCATGAAGGAAATAACATTACAGAAAACTTGTAACATCTAGTAATTAATTCTGATTTCTCCAATCTGCATTTATGTTTTTGTCCCAAAACTTAGCATTTCATCTATTCTTTAATTGAATGTCTTCATCAAGACAACACAGTTGTCCTTCAGGGCCTTGTGTTCTTTTGCTTTGAAGATAGTCATGAAATTCCAGATTATGTGATTTGTTATATTTTGTAACATCACACATAGCTGCAGATTTCATGTATTAATTCAACAGTAACCATATTCATTGAAATAAAATCCACTAGCTTAGGTATACTTCACCTATGCTATCCATCGTAACAAAGTTTTGAGTTGCCCATTTTTGTACAAATGCAAAAATTGTCAACATTTCTGGCAATTCTCTAGGGAAATCTACTTGCTCTCTCTTGTAGGCCATGGCCTTACTCTTGTCCATTGGGCATGGCATCCATACTGAAACAAAAATATGCCTTTCCTGAAGGTCCAACCCTTCCAAAATGAAACTAAAACTGGGAAAGGAACTAGTAAACCAGATCACGTGCATGAATGCACTTATTGAATTGAAAAAAAATGCAATGTACTTATTGAAGGGAAATCCTACTCTAAAAATCAACCTGTAATATTTTCAATAAAATTGTTTGAGAAACATACCATTCACAGGAATGGGAAGTTCCTCTCCATTCAGCCTTGAAAGATGAAAAGAATTGTGTTTCTTGCAGGTTGAAATCATGTAAGGACCACTCCAAATTGTATCAAACTTTGTGTGTCTTCCTAGTTTTGCATGATCAACATCCCTCTTTAACGTAATATCTCCTTCATTAAAGACTCGAATTTATATTTCTTGTCAAAAGTATTCTTCATCTGCATCTCATTCTTTTCCATGTTCACATGATCTTGATCTCTTAGCTCTTGTAACTCCACTAATTCTACATAATGAACCTGCAATGGCTCATTCTCAAGTATCTCCATTTGATCCAGAAAATCTAATGTGGGTAAATAAAAAAATATAGGTATTCTTTCTTTTCTTCTTCGTAAACAAGATTGCATGGTTAATTGCCAACCGATCTATTAGGAGTCATCAGTATCACCCAAAGTGTTGAATGCAACATTAGATTCCAAGCTCTTTCATTATCCTTGAGTCTTCTTCTAATGATATTTAATAGATTATTGTTAGTACTTTCAGCTAAGCCATTACCCTGTGGTTAATAATTAGATGAAGAAATTAAATAAATTCCATGGTTGAAAGCCCAATCTATTATCTTTTCACCAAGAAATGCTCGTGTTATTTGATATGATAGATGCTAGAACACCAAATCTGCAAACTATACCTTCATAAAAGGATAGTATTGAAGTTTCATTAGCATATTTGAAGGCTATCGTTTCAGTCCATAGTGTAAAATAATCAGTAGTGGTTAAGATCCACTTGTTTCCTTGTGAATAAGTTCTACATGAGACAACGGGGCCTTTTCCAGATGCATCTTTATTTGGAGTTTCTTTTGGGATATTGATGAGAACTGAGGTTTTTGGTTTGGCTTAGTGCTCTGCCCATTTGATAGCTTTACTTCTTGTGTTATACTCCTTTTCTTGTGCAACAACAACGTTCATTAACAACTTCCTATCCTCTTCTGATGGGATTTCTCCATCATACTTCTTAATCATTAAAGCCCTTAGATACTCAAAATCATTATTAGGAAGTTCAAAATCTTGTACCATATCTATTTCTAAAGTATGAGAGGGAGGAAGAAGAGGTACCTGGTGAATGCAATCCCAAAAAATTACATCATTTCTTGCACTTATTACTTCAGTTGAAATTTATCCTTCTTTGTGAGCTTGTAGAGTAGTCCACCATGCATGCATCATCACTAGTGTCATCATCATCATCATCCTCTTCAACTTGTTGATCTACTTCACATGGCGGGTGGGGTAAGAAACATTTTTCACACCAATCAATTTCATTTGTCTCTTCAACAACAACTCTGACATTTAGAGGATCATGCACTACTCTAATTTCCCTAGCTTTAGGTTGTCTAGCTCCCATGTGTCATTTACCTTTGTCATCAGATCTCTGATCAATTCTAGGATCATTTGCAAATCTTTCTTTTCCTTTTTTCATATGCTTTGACCTTGGAAACCTTGTCCAATTCCTTTCTCTTCCCTAGATATCTTGTAAGAGATTTCTTTGACAACTCCAGCCAAAGTCTTTACAACTTCCTCAAGATCTATAGCCTTACTTGATTGAGGCTTCTCTGGGTTGATCAGTTTAACACCCTCCCTCTTAGGAGGTTTTCCAAATGCTTTAGTGTTGTTGTCAATTTGCAGAGCCATGTTAAAGGCTTTCCTCAAAGTTCTAGGGTTCTTACCCCTCAAATATTAAGAAACTTTCTTCTTAAATGCATTTGAATACTTTATCGGACATGATTCATCACATGGTCTCAAATTAACAAGAAATATTCTCAATGTTTTGTTAAATATTGTATTGAAATCATGCACTTTGATTCATTAGGATTCTTCTTAATATTTTACAATTATGATAAAATAAACCTAGGGTATTATTTTTATCAAAGATGCTACATTCTAAAACAATTATTCATTTCGTCAAGAATCAATTGAATTATCTGGAAAATATTTATACGAGTCCCTTATATCTTCTTCTAGAGTATGGATAAACAATTTAATGTACACATCCTTAAATTCTACTTCAAATTCCTCCAACATATTGAAAAAGAGCTTCAAGTGTTCATCACTAGTGATTGCATTATTTCCTTGAAACTTAGGCAATCTATCTCTTAAATCTTGTGGCACAATATTTGGATAGCCACCATACCTCTAAAATTGATGGGAGAAAAAGTATTAACAACAAATGGAGTTCTAGGTGGAGGTTGAGCCATATTATTTTGAGGAGGTGACCTTAGAGGAGATGTAAACTGATGAGGAGTGAGAAGTCTTTGTGGTACAAGGATGTAATTCTCAGAATGAATTCCCTCTAAAGGCTCTGTTTCTTTGAATACTCTATCAGATTTGGAAAATACGGGGGCAGATTGAGAACAAAATTTTCAAATAAAAATGAAGCCACCTCTCCATATGGAGAATTAAATTCAACAAAGAGACTTCCTGATTCATTTTCACTTGAGGAAGTATTGCAAGCTTCAATCATAGGATGATCAGTTTCACCAATGGAGATCTGTTTTCTTGATGCTTGATCTCCAACAACCTTCCTAATTCTTCTTCCTTCTGAATTAGACTTTCCCGGCTCCGAAAACAACCTTCTACTAGGGTCCTTGGCAAAGAAATATTTTCTTCCTTCCATATTTGCATAGATTAATGACAAATCTTACTTGACATATGTTAATACACTAGTATTTATTAAGAATTTAAACATCATGGAGTCACCGCTAAGGATTTTTACCTTATTTTGTGCAAATGCACTATGAAAGACCTATTAAATGTCTCATCAATACTAGATTCATGCAAATCTTAGAAGATTTTCTCTCCTTCTACCCAAATTTGTCAATGATGATATAAACTTTAGTGCAATAACTGTATAAGCTGGAAATATTACCCTCATAACTTACAACTTTGAACAATTCTCACAGATCTGATCAGATAATGATGTTTCAACAATGTATTAGCACACAAAATGTGTAAGAAGTATTACAAGGGTCTGTATGTACTACATTTGTAAAATAATTCAAAGAGTTCCTAAAAATGGTGCCATTCTGGTGTGGTTGATGGGCCAAATAGATCTCAGAGCTCAAATAATCCTTGGCAACAATGCCATTCTAGTGTTGTTGATGGACCAAATAGATATGAACTGGAAACAAATAAACAAAATAATCCCCAAAAATGGTGTCATTCTAGTGTTGGTATCCAAATTGATTCCCCCTTGGAAACCGAGTTGCATCAATGATTTAGCAATACACTAAGAGAAAGATAGATCTTATTATGAGTCATTTTGTATCTGAGGAGGGGATTTGTCTAACTATTTATAACTCAGGCATCGAGAAATGGATATCACCTTAATTAAGGATTTGATTTCACTATTTTAGGCCGTGCCTTTCGACCCAGGTGTGAGAGGACCCATTTTTAACCTCTTTTGGTGAAGGAGAATGAAGATATCCTTCTTTGCAAAAATTTGAAAGGGAACCCTAAGAAAATATGATCAATGCACCACAATTTAACTCTCACGAGTTGTCACTTCTAAAGAATGGTGATATTTCCTAGATAGGGCTAAGGTTACTAAAGACATTATGGAATCTGATTGCTTCTACATATTTTAGTAGTAGAAATTATACATATGTGGACAAGCAGGGAAAAAAGGGGTAGTTTAGGATGGATTCATTTTTTTTGAGTAATTTGGTGGAAGATTAAGCATGATACAATTGATTATACCAGATCTTTGTGAGACTTCACAACAATTGGAAAGATAAATAAAAGAAAGCTTCGAATAGCTAAAATATTCCTTCAACTAGAAGGTGTGCATCAATGGAGGCCCAAATTTACACAGTTTCACACAATCTCTAAGAATTTAACATGAAGGCTTGAGCTAAAGACTCAATAAAACATCAAATAACCCTGGTTCCTCATGCCTAAGATACACTTGAACACTTACGAGACAATATTTATCAAAAACGATAGATAATTAATTTTAAATTGTTTATCTCATTACAGGATGAAGGATCTTCTTGAAATGAAATTGCAAATGCCACTAAACTATCATAGGGATGAGATCCTATGTGATTTGGAGGGACTTTAACACAAGATTGCAATAGGAATAAGAAAAACTACTTGCAGACATTCTGAAATAAAGCAGACACAAATTGCTCCAATATTGACACAGATTAACTCAAAATTGATTAGATTCATAAGGAGGGGAAAGTTTCTTTGAACAGTCTCAAAGCTTGTCAATGGGTGTATACTCACAACTAACTTGACGTGATTGAAATATAAACACAATAAATTAACAAGTTTCTCAGATTGGTCTCTCAGGAAGATGGGATCTCTCAAATTTTCTCTTAAGAATTCAACCCTTGACCTTTTACAAGAGTATTCTCATTGCATTTGTAAATTTTACTCGCTCACTCATCCAAAATTTCCCTCAAAAAAGAAGAATATTCGAGGGACCTTTGCTTGTTACCAATTTTTCTTAGAAAGTGACGTTTAACAAATTCACATCCGAAAGCTGCCAAGAAGACCAATTATGAACTGATCACGTTTCTCAGACCCTCAACTAATGAATAGGATGTCATGCCATAACCTTTTTGCATTCCTAATAATTATAATTTCCTCATGTGAGAAATGCCCATTTTAATCATTTTCTGGAGGCTCTGTACAACTCGATCTAATAGGTAATCCTTTTTGCTCTCGAGGCAACACCTTTTTCATTATTTGCACCTGCAACCTCCATCATTTCATCCTTTTCTCTCTCTATCCTCTACAACTCGTCCCGCACTCATCTTCTCTGGTAAATCACATTTTTGCAAGTGCCCGAGAAATTCCAAATTCAAAGTATCGACCTTAGCAATCCTTGGATTCACAATTTAAGTTCTAAATCCATTCAATGGCACTTTATAGACAAAAATGACAAGGAATTTCATCAAAATTTATTAAAAAAATAGTGCGTATTAGCATCTCCAGGTAGTCTTGGAGCAAAAATGGTGGAAAAGTAGATGCAATGCACAACAACCATTGATTCTAGCCCTTCTCAACATTAGATTAGAGCGGTCCACATGTTTTCTTGGTGCAACTACAAAGGTGGGGTAGAAAGGAAAGTTTCCAAACAAGTGCGGGCCTTCCATGTGCCCTAGGCCCATGAAAAATGCCTTTTGGCCTTTGAAAAATCTCAGTATAAAAAGGAGCCAGAGGAAGCCTCCACGTGTGTCAATGGCACACTTTGAGATGGTCCCCAAAAGAGGATACCCAAAGCACACACAGGCTCACCATGTGTCTCACTCTAGTAGAGTTTTTTGAAAAAGTTGAAGGACCAATGGAAGGCACCCTTTGTCTAAGCTGCGAGACAGTTTTCATTTGGCTATTAAAAAGTCCAAGCAGCGGTAGAGTGAGCGAAAGCCTCCAAGTGTCCTCCTGGAACTTCTTCAAAATAAAACTCAGGGGTAGGTCCCCAAATAGGAGCAGCCCCTCCATGTGTCAAAGGCCTTTAAAAATTTTCTTGAAAATTTAAGTTAAAGAGAGGAGCCGACGGAATCCTCCATGTTTCTCCCTGGCAACTCCAAGGTCAAACCAATGGGTGAATTTTCAAATGAGCATCAAACCTCCACATGGACAAGTTTTGAGTTGAAGAAAGCCTTAGAATTTGAAAGTGCCCCACAAAGCCACTTCTAACTAGAAAGGGCCATGTTTCCAAAGATGCTGAGATGTAAATTGATGAGGAAAACACACCTGTCAAACCGTAAAATGTAAGGAAATCACCATTTGTGCCTGGAAATGTATCTTTCTTTCAAGACAGAGAATTTGGAAATGATATAAGCCCCAAATGTGATCCACCTAGCCACATCTAATAAAAAAGGACCACTTTTCCATAGGTATTGGGATAAAATTTGTGAGGAAAAAAAACATGACTGTGGAAAAATGGAAGGAAGGGAAAAAACTTGATTTTATGCCCAAGTTACAAATTCTCCAATATGGAAAAAGGAATGGGAAAAAAATTCTAGACTAAAATTTATCCTCGACCAAAGGGACTGTTCATGGAAACCAAATGGAGGACAGAGTTTTCATACATCAATACGAGGAGATAGAAAAGATGACAGAGATCTCTGCAAAACTAAATAATTTCAAGGACAAACAGAGTAAGATCAAATTGAGCACCAACATCGACTCGACTTAGGAATGGGCACTTTGTTGGTACCCAAATTTAATCTCCTTCAAAGACCGAGTAGCATCATGGATTTTGACAGGACACTCAGAGGTAGATATATAATCATGTATGTCATTTTCTAGCCAAGGAAGCGAGTCTAAAAAACCTTGTTAGCACTCGGAGTTTTGAAAAAGTGGATAAAGCACCTTAAAAGGATGTGATCTGATCCTAACTATTTTATGTTATGCCTTTCAACCAAGGTAAGAGAACCTATTTTGTAACCTCTGTTATTGAAGAACAATGATAAATCCTTATTTTGCATAAATTTTATAGAGAAGACCTTGAGAAAACATGATCAACACACCAAATCTGACTATCACGAGTTCTCACTTCTAGATCATGAAGATTTTTTCACAACAAGGAAAAGGTTACTAAATAAATTTGGGACCACGATTGCTTACATGCAAGTTTTGCTAACAGATATTATTCATTTGTATCACAAAGGACAGGTAGGATTGGTTGTTTTTGAATGAAATTTTGGTGGGAGGTGGGGCAGGATGAACTTGATTCACTAGATCATTGAGGAATCTTACAAAATGGAAGGTTAAACCAATATAATGCCACAGGATAGATAAAATGTTTCTTTAACTAGAATATATGCTTCAATGAAGGACCGAGATTAGCACTTTTTCACGAATCTTTGAGATTCTATCATGAAGGCTTGAGTTAGAAAATCCAACAAAGCATCAAGATATGAGTCAAATCACACCTAAGGTATACCCAGAGAGGCTTACAAATAATCTTTGTCAATAGATGAAAGAAAAGTGATTTTAAATCGTTTATTCCAATCCCAAATGAAAGCCCTTCTCGAGAAATGAAATTGTAGATGCCACTAAACTATCACAAGGATTAAGGCCTTTGATTGAATCAGATTTTAATACAAGATTACAACAAAAAACAAGAAAAAATACTCGTATATATTTAGAAATAAAACAAACATATTTTTCTCAAGACAACATAGAATAACTTGAATTTGATTAAATCTATCAGCAAGGGAAATTTTCTAGAATAGTCTCAGAGCTTTTCAATGGCTGTACATTTTTAACCAACTTGAAAATATATTATTTAATACAAAAGAGATATACAATCTTCTCAAACGGCTACTCAAAATGATGGGCTCTGTCAAGGCTTTTATATTAGAAAATTTAGTCTCGACCCTAACACTCTAATCATTTGCACAAAAAAATTGTGCCATTTATAACATTTACAATAGAGCCCATTTCCCCAAAAAAATCCAGAGCTTGAGTTCTACTAGTGCTTATCATGATCAGGATCACGATTCCCAGAATCAGATCTATAAAAATTTACCAGTGCTCGAGGGGGCAGATCTCATCGAATATCTCCCGCATTCAACTCCTTCCTTTGGTAGATCACTCTTTCTTCAATTCACTAACCACTTCCACCCCTAATCTATCAAATATGGCTCCTTACGTGCTTGGGATAAGAAAATGGAAAATCTGATTGAGAACTATACTCAGACCATTTTAATGGCAAAAGACATCTTCCAAATCTCCCCACTAAACTCAGATATCAAAATTAACTCCCCTCTCTACCTGGCATGTAGGAGATACCAAGAAATCATGAAGACTCAATCTTCCAGGCATGTTTCAATAAAAATGGGGGGAAAATCAGATTTAGACTCTCGGCTGCCATTGATATTTACTTTGAATTTGGGTCATCCACATGGAAGATTCAAACTTAAAAATAAACCCAGGGGTTTCCTTTGAATTTTTACAACTTTTGGAAAAATGGAAAAATTTCAAATTTTGTTCCGCATCTCCTCCCTCTAGAAATGATCTTGACACATGTCCTGAGGTGGGTTCTAAAGGAACCATAGATAAATTCTACCATTTGAACCTCTTTTTGGAAAAAGGAAAATTTTCCATGTTTTCCCCCACAGCTCTCACCCTTCCGCTTCACATTTGAAATGTGGGTTCCAAAGTGGAAAATGCTTCCTTTTTACATTTAAATTTTTTTTTTTTTCCACAAAGGGAAAACTTTCCAAATTTCCTCCGAAGGCCCACACCTACGCCATTGACTGGGGCAATCTTTGACCTTTCTTTCATCGGGCTTGCGGGCCATTTTTGATGTCTTAACCCTTTTGAGAATAAAATTCAAAAATTCTAATTTGCCTTCGATGGTCCACTTCCCCGCTCCTTTTGACTTGTAGAATTTCCACGTGTCACTATGGTGCACCTTGAGATGGTCCCCAAAAATTGAGACCTTGAATGAGTATGGGCTCGCCACATGTCCCGACTCAAAAAAAAAAATTGAAGGCTCGAAGCTTAGTGGAAGGCACCAAGTGCCATGCTCGAGCAATCTCCTTTGGCCGTTGAAAAGTCCAAGAAAAATGTAAAGTGAGTGGAGGCCTCTAAGTGTCCTCTTGGCGCTTCTTTAAAAGACTCTGAGCGAGCGCGGGCTTGCCACGTGTCCCTATTCTTTGCCAAACTATTTTAGCTGCATAAAATTTATCTAAGTCCGAGAAAAGTAGTAGAAACCTCCACGTGTCCTCCCGGTGCTACTCCAAGGCCAAACCAAAAATTAAATCTTCAAACAAGCGTCGTTCCTCCATGTGGACACATTTTTAAGTTGAGGTGATTCATAGAAATTTTGAAGTACCCAACTAAGCCGTGTCCAACCAAAATGTGCCACGTCCCCTGTCGATGCAGGGATGCAAATTTGATCATGAGAAACACCTGTTAAACCGTAAATTATAGAAATTAGAATCATTTGAGCATGAAAATGAAAATTTCTCCAAGGAAAAAGAATTTAGAAATGTTCCAAGGCTCAAATACATCCATCAAAGACACGTCCATTCATTTTTCTTCAAGTACTTAGGGTAGAAATGACGAGGAAGAAAAATCATGGCCATGGAGAATGGAAAATATGGGAGAACTTGATTTTTTAGATGAACACAGAATGAGAGACCCAAATTATAGACCTTTTTCAGAGGAACAAATAAACAAGGAACAAACCATAGATCCATAAGTGATCTACAACCCATGAACAGAATAAAAATGGCAACAAAGATTAACTAGGCACAACAAAGGGGAAGAGAAAGTGACAGAGGTCGTAAATCGATATATTTTCAAAGGCAAACTGGGGTGAGACTATTTTGAGCACCAACAAACTCCTGTGAGTGCCACAAGAACAAATAGTAGACCAAGTGCAAAAGTAGACCTTTGGGCGATGGAGTCAAAGAACAAGCTTGTAGATTAAAACAATAATAACTAACCCCCAAGGACAAACCGAGAAACCAACAAAATGGCTGCCAAGGACTAGGACAAAACAAAATAGAAAAACATGAAAGTAGAAAGAAACCAAATGACTATACACTATACAATGGTGTATACCTTGATTCTGAGAAATCAATCAAGGAAATGTTTCAAATGCCTTCCATTAATAGGAATTCAAGAAATTCCCCATATAAGTATTTTAAGAAGAAAGTATGTTCACCAATTCGAATGTCAATTGAATAAGGACCCATCCAAAATGCATCAAAATTTCCATGTTAGCCCTTATCCTTGTGCATGTTGTCCCATAATAACACAATATCTCCCACACTAAAAGCTCTTGGAGTCAACTTTCTATCAAAAAAATTCTTCAATTTTTCTATGAATTTCACATGCCTATGATGGGATGGTCTTCTTTATTCATCTAACTCAACAATCTGATTTATGTGAACATCATAGGGACTAACCTCTTGATCTTTAATTTGTTGAACAAACTGAAATGAAGACAATTGTAAATGAAGGGGAAGTAAAGATTGAGTTCCATATACCTACTCAAATAGGATTTTACTAGTAGCTCATATAACATTGATTCGATCACCCAAAAAAACAAACATGAACTATTCACCCCATTTCCTTTTGTTCAACTCCAAATTTCTTCTAACTATCTTCAACAGATTTTTATTGTTAGACTCTACTTGTCCATTTCCTTCAGGGATTATAATTAGAAGCGTATGTCAAATTGATCTCATATTCATGGATCATAGCCACCAAAGGTTTAGCTTGAAAGGTCATGGCATTATCAACAACTTTTTTGGTAGGTACCCCAAATTTGTAGATGATATAACTTCGGATAAAATCCATGAAAATTTGGTGAGTTGCCTTCTTGGTGGGGATTTCTTCTACCAACTTAGTGAAGTAGTATATGGCTACAAGAATCCATTTATGACCAGCATTAGAAGCATCTGAAATTTCAGCAATGAAATCCATTCCCCATTTCTTAAATGGGGCTTCAATTGACACAAGATACAAAGGAAAGGAACATGGAGCTTTCAGTCTTCCAGAAAAATGCTGAAAACTTTCACATTTCCTAACCAATAGAGTTGTATCCTTTAAAAGAGTTGGCCACCAATAACCATCCCTCAAGATTTTATGTGTTGTAACTCTTCGAGAAAAATGTCCCCAAAAACTCCTCCATGGAGATCAATAATTATTTTGGGGGCCTCATCTTAAGTGATGCATCTCACGAGAAACTCCTCGGGTTCCTCCAAGCTAACCCAAAATCAGTAATGACATATTTTTGGGAGGCTAACTTAAGAGATATTTTTTGATTTTTAGTCAAATGTTCAGGGTAGCATAGATGTCTGAGATAAAATATTATATCTTTGTACCATTCAGAGCTTACCAATTTTCAAGGACATCCACCCTTTCTCCTTCTACTTCATTCACCTCAATAGTTCGCAAGTTTCTCTTAGCCATAGCTTAGTTAGGCCCAAACCTATTATCAATTTTGTAGTTTGTATATCCATGTCTTATTCTTGTAACTATTTACCCATCTACATATTTTGCTTGAGACCTCCATCTCTAATAATATATCTTTCACCATGGTGTGGGGAACATAAGAAACAACTTTAGAGCTCAAGATGTAAGGTCTGAAAACCTTTGTTACTTTCACCAAGGAAAATTCTTTCTTCTCCATGATGGTGTACTTCAACTCACCTCCTTGCAATGCCTTCTAAAAAAGGCAATTGGTCTCTTAGCCCCTTCATCATCCTTTTGCAACAAGATAGATGCAATTGTGTTTTATGAAGAAACAAAAACATTTGAAAAGGTTTCTTGTAATTTGAAGCTGCCAAAATAGGGGCATGCTTTAATGCTTCTTTGATCCCATTGAAATCTTGAATGGAAGCTTCTTCCCATTTTATAACTTGGTCCTTCTTCAGCATGTTAGTAATGGGGATGGTAAGCTCAGCAAAGTTAGACAAAAATCTTCTGATAATGTTTATTTGTCCAAAGAAGGATTGAAATCCCTTCTTAGTTCTTAGAATTGGAACCTTGCTAATGGCTTCCACTCTCTCGAAATCAATCATGACCCCTTCCTTTGATACAATGTGACCAAGAAGCTTTGCCTTTTGCACTCCAAAATGACACTTCTTGGGATTTAATGATATACCATACTCTCTACACCTTACTAAAATTCTCTCCAAGTGTTGCAAGTTATCATTTATTTTTCTAGAAAACACAGTTACATAATCTTGATAAAAAACAATGAAATCATTAATATAACTAGCAAACACTACATCCATTGCTCTTTGGAAATTTGTTCCAACATTCATTAAGCCAAAAGGCATCTTGACATAAACATAAGTTCCTCAAGGAGTGGTAAAGGAAGTCTTTATTTATTTCTTACTCCTTCATAACAACTTGATTATAGCCAGAGAAACCATCCAAAGTGGATAACAATTTAGAACTAGTTACCAATTTTAGTATATTATCCATGTTCGGAAGACGGTAATTATCTTTCAATGATGATTTATTCAAGTTCCTAAAGTCTACGCACAACCTTATATCACCATTCTTTTTTTTGACATGTACTAAATTTACAACCCAAGATGAGTACCTTGTAGACTGAATAATCCCTCTATCCATCAACTTCTTCAATTCTTCTCGCATCTTCAAATAAAGGAGTGGATTGATCGAAATTTGTTTTTTCTTGAAACACTTGACATTAGATTAAAGAGAAATTTCATGTTGGGAAAATCTTCCCCATATGCCTTCAACTCAAAGTAAGAGCAAGTAGGAAGTCTTGATATTTCTTCAACAATTGAACTTAAGACTACTTCTCTTCCTTGCTTAGATTGCTTCCTAGCCATATTTTACGTGGTTTTTCCTTTGTTCTCAGGTTGTGCTCTTCCACATCTTTTGAAATTGACATACTTCTATTAATAATGCAATCAACATTATCAAAGTTTGATTCAAGTGCCACCAAACCTTTGGGAATCATGTTTTTCTTCAATTGGATGATGTCTTTGCAAAATAAAGTTTCCTTTCCTTCAATAACACACACCATTGATTCCCAATCTATATTTTCATCAGCAAAATCACCTTAGTTCTAAAGAAACTATTTCAACTGGGAATCATCATCAAACACTTGCCAATTTTTAACGTTGTCAGGGACAGATGGCCTTTTTAGTATCTCAACATCATACTCACAAAATGGAGATACTATAGAATTTTCAATTCTGGATCCTAGCACTGCTAACTCGTCTACAACATCATTACACTTTCTATCATGGTGCACAATATTAAATGAGTCAAATATTTCAATCAAATACCAAGTTGCATTCTTTTATTGTTTCATTCTCTAATTTTTAGTAGCATATAGTTTTCTAATTTTCTTGACAATCATTTCTGAATCTCCTTTGACAATGATATCCTTTACACCATATTTCCATGCAATTCTCAAACCCAATAACAATGCTTCATATTCAACAATGTTTTTAGTGCATTCAAATTTGAGTTTAAAAGAAAAAAAAACTCTTCCTCTCCTGGAGAAATCAGAACAACACAAGCACCATTTCCAAACTTGGAACAAGATCCATCGAATAACAAGGTCCAAGGGAAACCTTCTTGTTCAAGACATTTACATTGATCAATCTTGCACTCTTTTCCATTATCAAATCCAAAAAATTTGTCAACATCTACATCAGCATACAACATTTCATAAGAAGCATTATTGGGATCTTTAATGAGGTGCAACATTTTCTTCTCTCCGTACAACATTACAAGGGTGCCTTCAATTAGAATGGTGGAAAAATACATGTCTATATGAAAAATTCAAATGACACTTGCAGCCCACTTTCTTGATAACAACATGCCCACTTGATAGGGCAATCAACAATAACAACATCAAGTTTAAAGTTCTTACCTAGATAAGCTGCAAGTTATACAACCAAACCTTTTACACATCCTACAACTGGCACTTCTATAGAATCCATTGCAGTAATCTTGCCATAAGCTATTATCACTTTAATGTTCAATTCATTCATGACCTCTAGAGCCATAACATTGCATGATGCTCTAGAATCAAACATACAATTGTGCAACAGTTTGTCCTTAATAATCAGCATTGTAAAAAATGGATCAACATTTAATTGAGACTCTACCAAAGATGTCCCCAAATAAACTTTAGATGGTTCACCTATCTCCTCCAATTTTGGTGGTTTTTCTAGGTCTACAATGGTTGGAGGAGGAGTGTCTACATTATTTAGATTTCTACCTTGGGTACTCCTATCTTATTCCAATCCCAAATACTAGAAGGCCCTCTTCTTGTGCTTAGAATCCTAAGCAGTTCAACAATTGGAACAAAAATCTTGATCTGACTCAATACTTGGGCAATGTCATAAGGAATGTATTTGGGAAAAGTAGCATTTGGAGAAAGATTGACAAAATCATCAGATGGCATTATATTTTTCACATTTTTAGCATGGGTGGGAACACCAGTTCTACTTGAGACAACAAGGCCTTTGTTAGATGCATCTTTATTTGGAGTTTATTTTTATATTGGTGAGAACTGGGGTTTTTGGTTTGGCTTAAGGCCCTACCACTTTGACAGCTTTACTTTTTGTGATGGGATTCCTCCATCATACTTCTTAATTGTTAAAGCTCTTAGATACTCAAAATCATTATTAGGAAGTTCAAAATCTTGTACCATATCTATTTATAAATTATAAGAGGGAGGAAGAAGAGGTACTTGGTGAATGCAAAACCAAAAACTTGCAGAATTTCTCGCACCTATTACTTTAGTTGAAATTACTTCCTGATGTGACCTTATAGAGTAGTCCATCATGCATGCATCATCACCAGTGTCATCATCATCATCAACCTCTTCAACTTGCTGATCTACTTCACATGGCGGGTGAGGTAAGAAATATTTTTCACACCAATCCATTTCATTTGTGTCTTCAACAACAAAACTCTAGCATTTAGAGGATAAGGCACATTACTCTATTTTCCCTAGCTTGGGGTTATCTATCTCCCATGGGTCCTTTCCCTCTATCATCAGATCTCTGATCAATTCTAGGATTATTTGTAAATTTTTCTTTTCATTGTTGCCTATACTAACCTTGGGAACCTTGTCCAATTCCTTTCTCTTCCCTGGATATCTTGTAAGAGATTTCTTTGACAGCTCCGACCAAAGTCTTTACAACTTCCTCAAGATCCACAACCTTACTTGTTTGAGGCTTCTCAGGGTTGATCAGTTTAAAACCCTCCCTCTTAGGACGTTTTGCAAATAATTTAATGTTGTTCTCAATTTGCAAAGCCATGGTAAAGGCATGCATCAAATTTTGAGGGTTCTTATCCCTCAAATAGTAAGCAGTTTTCTTATCAAATGCATCTGAATACTTTATCAGACATGATTCATCACATGGCCTCAAATTAATAGGTAATCTTCTCGATGTTTTGTTAAATATTGTATTGAAATAATGCACTAATTCATTAAGATTCTTCTTAATATTTTCAAACTCTAATAAAATAAACCTACGGTTTGTTTTATCACCATAATGTAGTCTAAAAACATTATTCATTTCTATCTAAGAATCAATGGAATTATCTCGGTAAATATTTATACCAATGATTGCATTATTTCCTTATTAATCTTAGTGCATCATCTATTTCCTTGAATCTTACATCTTGTGGCAAAGCATTTGGATAGCTATCCATACCTCTAAAATTGATGGGACCAAAAGTATTAACAAAAAATGGAGGTTTGGGTGGGCAATGAGCCATATTATTTTAAGGAGGTGACCTTAGAGGAGATGCAAACTGATGAGGAGTGAGAAGTCATGTGTGGTAGAAGGATGTAATTCTTAGAATGAATTCCCTCTAAAGGCTTTGTTTCTTTGAATACTCCATCAGATTTGGAAAATACAAGGGCAAATTGAGAAGTAAATTTTTCGAATACAAATGAAGGCCCATCTCCAGATGGAGAATTCAATTCAACAAAGAGACTACCTGATTCATATTCTCTTGAGGAAGTATTGTAATCTTCAATCACATGCTGATCACTTTAACCAATGGAGATTTATTTTCTTGATGCTTGATCTCCAACAACCTTCCAAATTCTTCTTCCTTCTAAATTATACTTTCCTAACTCTCTAAAACAACCTACTAGGAGGGTCCTTGGCAAAGAAATATCTTCTTCCTTCAAGATTTGTATAGATTAGTGATAAATATTACTTGATATATGTTAAGACACTAGTATTTATTAAGAATTTACACAACACCGAGTCGCCACTAAGGATTTTAACCTTAGTTTTTGCAAATGCACACTATGAAAGACCTATCAAATGTCTTTCAATACCGAAATGCAAAGCTTACAAGATCTTCTCTTCTTCTACCCAAATTTTTCAATGATGATACAAAATTTAGTGCAATAACTGTATAAGCTGGAAATATTACACTCAGAACTTACAACCTTGAACAATTCTCACAGATCTGAATAGATAATGATGTTTCAGAATGTAATAGCACACAACACATGTAAGAAGTATTACCAGGGTATGTGTGTACTGTATTTGTAAAATACTTCAAAGAGTCCCCAAAATTGTGCCATTATGGTGTGGTTGATGAGACAAATAAATATATGAGCTCAAATAATCCCTAACAATGACGTCATTCTGGTGTTGTTGATGGGCCAAATGGATATGAAATGGAAACAAATCATCTCCTACAACACCCCATTCTGGTGTTAGTATCCAAATTGATTCTCCCTTGGAAACCAAGAAACATCAAAGATTTAGCAAGACACTAAGAGACAGACAGATCTTACTATCAGTCATTTTGTAGCTAGGGAGGGGATTTGTTTGACTCTTTGTCACTCGGGCATCGAAAAAATGGATAACACCTTCATTATGGATTTCATCTATCCTCAATACTTTAGATTGTGCCTTTCGACCAGGGTGGGAGGACACATTTTATAACCTTTTTCAGTGAAGGAGAACATAAATTTCCTTCTTTGAAAAAATATGAAAGGGGATCTTGAGAAAATATGATCAATGCACCACAATTTAATTCTCACAAGTTGTCACTTCTAAAGAATGGTGATATTTACTAGATAGGGCTAAGGTTACTAAAGACATTATGGAATCTTGATTTCTTCTACATAGTTTAACAGTAGAATTTATACATTTGTGGACACACAAGGAAAACAAAGATAGTTTAGGATGGATTCATTGTTTTTGAGTAATTTTGGTCAGAGATGAAGAAGGATAAAATTGATTATCCTAGATCTTTGAGAGACTTCACCACAATTGGAAAGATAAATGATAGAAATCTTGAGAATAGCTAAAATATTCCTTCAACCAGAAGGTGTGCATCAATGGAGGCCTAAATTTGCACTGTTTAACACAATCTCCAAGAATTTAACACGAAGGATCGAGTTAAAGACTCAATAAAACATCAAAGACTCTTGTATCCTCATGCTTAAGATACACTTGAGGCTTACAGAAAATCATTATCAACAAATAATAGTGAAGTGATTTTTTTTCAAATTGTTTATCTCTTGATTGAAATTGTAAATGAAGGCTCTTCTTGAATTGAAAATTTTACATAAATGCCACTAAAATTTCAAAAAAATCAGACACAAATGAGATTAACTTATGTGATTCATTAGGAGGGAAGTTTACATGATTTTGCAATAGGAGTAAGAAAAACTACTTGAGACATTTTGAAATAAACCACACACAAATTACTCCAATTGGGTTCTCACAAATTAACTCCCAACCTTTTGTAAATTGATTAGATTCATCTCTCACTCATCCCAAAATTCCTCCTAAAAAGAAGAATATTTGGGGACTTTTTTGTTACAATTTTCTCAATGGTTTAACAAATTCACATCCAAAATCTCCCAAATTATGAACTCATCACGTTTTCGGACCCTCGATAGTGACTAGGATGCCATGCCAAATCCTAAATAATTTTGACAATTTTATCATTTTTAAGAGTGTTAGGAAATAAGAGATAAAATATGCGGAATTCCCTTACGAGATTAGTCTCTCAAGAAGATGAGTTCTCTCAAATAAAAGTTTCCAACACTTAAAATTCAACCCCATGGTTCACCTTTGTAAGAGTATTCTCAAGAATCACTTGCATTTTATTACAAGCCTCCACTTTTACTCACTAACTCATCCCAAAATTTCCACACCCGAAAAAGAAGAATATTTGAGGGACCTATCTATTGCATAACACCATGTAAATAGACATTGCTAAGCAAGCAATTTGATACAAAAATGACGTATCAAAAATGGGTAAAAAGCTACCAATGGACCAATTAAAACTAATCATGTTTTTCCCATTACCCATGGGTTGATAAAATTTTGACTACCTGCCATTCGATCACAACCTTTTAGTAGTCCTTATGATTATCACGGTGAGTGAGACCGCCATAAAAATACCCGAGTGTAACACATAGAAATCCCCATTTAATCATTTTCAGGAGGATCTCCAGATAACACAAAGATATGTATAGTTGGATCTTACAAGTAATCCTTTTCACCCTCGAGGAAACACCTTTTTCATCATTTTCACCTACAACCTCCATTATTTCATCCTTTTCTCTCTCTATCCTTTGTAACTCTGTCCCACATCCAAATTCTATGGAAAATCACATTTTGGCTAGTGCTCGAGCAATTCTAAGTTCAAAATATTGACCTTAACCATCCTTGGACTCAAAAATTAAGTTCTAAATCCTTTCAATGGCACTTTTCAGAAATCAATGACAAGGAATTTCATCAAAAATGATGAAAAATAGTGCATATTCGCATCTCCACGAGGAGTCTTGGAGAAAAAATGGCAAAAAAAATGTAATGCACAACAACCATTGATTCTTCCCCTTCTCAACTTTAGATTAGATCCATCCACATGTTTTCTTGATGCAACCATAAAGATGAGGTACAGAGAGAAAGTTTCCAAACAAGCACGATCCTTCCATGTGCTTTGGGCCCATGAAAAACACCTTTTGGCCTTTGAAAAATCTAAGTATAAAAAGGATCCCGCAGAAGCCTCCACATGTCTCAGTGGCACAAATTGAGATGGTCCCCGAAAGTGAACACCACAAGAAAGTGTGGGCTCACCATGTGTCTCATTCCGGTAGAGTTTTTTGATAAATTTGAAGGACCAGCGGAAGGCGCCATGTGTCTAGGGTCCGAGATAGTTTTCTTTGGCCGTTGAAAATTCTAATCAAGGGAAAAGTGAGAGAAATATTCAAAGTGTCCTCCTAGCACTTCTTCACAATAAAACTTTGGGGTAGGTGCCCAAATAGGTGTGGTCCCTCCATGTGTCCCAGGCCTTTACAAAGTTTCTCGAAAATTTTAAGTATAGAGAGGATCCGGTAGAATCCTCCACATGTCTCCCTAAAGCAACTCGAAAGTCAAACCAAATGGCAAATTTTTAGATGAGCGCCGGCCCTCCACGTGGACAATTTTTGAGGTGAAGAGGGCCATAGAATTTCAAAGTGTCCCATCGAGCCACATCCAACTAGAAAAGGCCACATTTCCATAGATGTTGAGATGTAAATAAACTGGGAGAACACACCCATCAAACCGTAAAATGTAGGGAAATCACCATTTACATCTTGAAATGAATCTTTCTTTCAAGAAAAGAGAATTTGGAAATGATATAAGCCCCAAATGTGATCCGATGAGCCACATCCAATTAGAAAGGAAAACTTTTCCATGGGTATTGGGACAAAAATTGACAAGGAAAACAAAATGTGACTATGGAAAAATAGAAGGAAGGGAAAATACCTGATTTTACGCCCAAGTTACAAATTCTTCCATATGGACAGAGGAATGGAAAACAAATTCTAGTCTAAAAGTGATCCTCAACCAAAGGAAGAGATTGATCATGGAAACCAAATGGAGGATGGATTTTCATGCATCAATACGGGAGATAGAAAATATGACAGAGCCCACAAAATGAATAATTTCAAGGACAAACAAGGAGATATGAAATTGAGCACCAACAAGGTACACCATGTAAAAAGAAATAAATCCAAGAGCTAACATTATCTACCAAAACAACAGGAGGATAAATCATTTTGTAAAAACTGAGGAAGAGGATGAGATTCCCATCTTAATAGGACCAAACATTCCTTCTAAGAGAGGTATTTACCTTGAAGAAGCATTGATGAACTTTGAATTACAAGAGGGCAGCCCCGAATTATCGGATGATGTAAACCATGAACAAGAGGAAATAGTTCTTGGTGAATATAAAATGTAGAAACCATCTTGTATGCTTATTCATGATGAGGAGATATTTTCATTCCCATTCAGAGATGAAGATGGTCTTGAAGAGACAATATCATCTTGTGATGAAACTGTGAAAGGTTTGAAAGAAGGGTTTGTGTAAGAATTTCTAAGAGCCGTGGAAGAGATAGAAGACCCTTGCCTCATTCTTGAAGTCATGATGCTAGCTATGGATCTACAAGACAAACGTGAATATGAATTGGAATCCTCACCAATTAGAAGATTGATAATGTTGAAATAAAGTAAGAGGAGAAATCTGATGTCCGTTTCAGAGAATGGATGGATGCAATGATGAAATGGAGGTATTTTATTTCCCATTTTAAGAGAAATACTTTTTTAATGATGAATAAATTGAAGTAAGGAGTTTTGAGGTGCTTGAAGAGGAGGCTCCCTTGACAAAGGAGTGAAAGAATGTACTGAGTATCAAAATGATGAAGTAACCCCTCAAGATAGTTTCCTTGAACTTCAAATTAAATATTCTTTGAAGGCATACAAAGATGAGCTATAAGAACTAACAAAAGAGAACTCCATGTAAGAAATATTAGATGCACTAGAAAGTGTGGAAGATCTCAAGATAATTCTTGATCTCTTAGTTCATGCCATGGCCATACAGAATAAGTATGAGGTTACTTCTAATCCTCCATTTAATCTTCAAGCACGTCATAGTGGAGTAGAGATAAAATATAAGTTCAAGGTTTCTTAAAAAATTAAGGTCAATCAGCATAGATATGGGAAATAAAAGATCTCAGAATATTCAAGAAATTAGAGTGAAAATGAGGCTTGGGGCAGCGATGGGATGCTCAATGAATAATGAACTTTGTGGATAAATGTGGAATGCATCTATCACTATGACATTGATTCTAAGGGGAATCAAGTCTATGGAGTTTCTAAGCGAAGGCTTGACCATCAAGAAAATCATGTAGACTCACTCCTACCAAGTATATAGGAAATCATGAAAGAACTTGGCTTTCATAAAAAGTTATAGAGAGGAGGCTACTTTCTCAAACTAGTAAATGGCTTCATGAAATAACATCACTTAGTGTTTCCCACTCAGGGGTAACCTCTAAAAAGAGAATAGCACTATAGTGAAAGTAGGTCATCCCCACCTTCTACCATAGGTGATTTAGGTTTATTTCCCCTTTCCTATATTTTTGAATTTTTACCTTTGTTATGTGGTTTGTTTCCTTTCAGTTGTTTTTTTTTTTGTGTTTTTCCTTTCCTGATATCTCTTACAAGTTGTGTGTGTTTTACAAGGCCCAAAAAATAAGGCATTGGTAAAAATTATGGGTTGTATTGAGATTCTAAATTTCTCATGTGATGTCCTTGTTGTGCTCAATCCATGACATATCTACATGCTAGAGCTAGCTGTTTTCATGCAAATTTGCAACAATAAAATTCACAATTTTCAAGCATTATAAGCATACCCTACTTGAAACATTTTCCCAAACATCATTCTTATCCCTCTTTCCTATCACCCTAATCCCCGATTTAATCAAATCCCTTCTCTCTGAAGTAGTCTCAAGCATCATTTCCATTTTTTCATAGGTGATATAAGTATACCTATTCATTTCAAGAGCTTCCCAAGAAAGATCCATCAGACAAGATTTTTGGAAAGCTTAGGAAAGATCATTTTTAATCTTCTCAGAGATGGCACACCTCCTCTGAAGCTGAACGAAAAGAAAAATCAATCATGGAGGAATATCTGACATCTATAAACATGTTACAATCAGTTTTGGAAGGTTTTGGAATGTTTAAAAGTTTTGGAGGAAGTTTAGCAAATTTGAATCTTGGAGGCCTAGCAAAGCAGTGCACATTGCAAAAAAAACCCTCAAGCTTCAAGAAGAAATTTTGGGAGCTCCATAAGGAGTTAGGAGTCGAAAAATATATCTTTGTAAAGGCCATTGGATTGATAGGTTGAATTTTGAAATCAAGCTCTAGAAAACCCACCATTGGATTCAAAAGTCCATTTCAATTCATGATGATATAAAATTTTATTAGAAAACTCTAGCAAAAGCTCCAGTTATAATCTTGACAAGTGGGTCTCCAAGGCACAAGCTCTAGTAGTTACAAAATTCTGGGCTAGAAATCCAACCAATGAGAGACTGGCATAATTTTTTTCACTAAGTGGCCGAATAGGGTTAGGGTTCACTTATTTGTACTAAGTGTACCAAATATTTTGTGAAATAGGTGAAATAAAGTGTGAACCATTCCAAAACATTAAAATCATGCAAAAAAACTAATTGTTGGACTACCACTAGACACACTCACAAGTTTTATCCAACTATTGGATTCTCCTTCCAATCCTCCCTTTCTTATGCTACCAAACCTTCTATATAATCTCAAACATCTACATAATCATCTTTCCATCATTCCTTGATTCTGAAACATGAAGAACAAAATTTTTTCAGCAAGAAACAAGAACTATGTACTATCAAAACCCCTAGGCTTAAAAATGAAGAAACAATCATATGTTGCAAACAACTACTCAAATCTTCATGAAATTTTTAGAACATCCTCCTCTCACAAACTCCTTCATGATGAAAAAAATAATTAAATGGTGCATCATATCATTAATGGAAGAAAAATATAATTTCATTCCCTATCTTCCTTTTTCTTAGTTTGTTATTGATCCGATAAGCAGGTAGAGTTCTAAGTTTGTAAGAAGAATCTAGTGAAAAATGCCATCACATAGAAGTTGATTTTTCATCAATGAGTGGTGGGGAAGAAAATATTCAAAAAATATTGGTGAGTCCATTAATTGATCCCCTGGTAGCTCTGTGTCTGAAGCTCTTACCAGAAAAAATTTTCATTTTTTATTTCTGAGATTTCTGGTAAAGAATCATGATGAAAATTGGAGCATGATTTTGTGATGAAGATCCGAATACAAAAAAATTATTCTCATCACAAAGAGACGTCATTTTCACCACTTACTAAAAATAACATATTTTAAACTTCTCTACATGCTATAAATGGCAAGTCCCACCGAATTGCAAGTTCAATCACTCGGGACAATAAAAAAATTTAAAACAAAATGTAAGATAGAAAATGATTTTTTCCCAAAATAGTAGGTCCCCAAAAATAAACCTGCTAAAAATAGAAATATGCTTAAAATAGCAATCCCCCAACAACATAAGAGGATGGAATGTGCCTGAATGTTTAGAAGGTGGAATTGGGGCAAAATATGGTGATATGTCCCAAAATAGCAGGTAATGATCTCATATTCTAAAATACAAATTTTAGTGTTGTTGGCAAATATTTGTGGATGGCCTCATTCTCACTCATATTTCTTCTTTTTTTACTCTACATGGGCTTGTAAGATGGTTTCATGATCCAAATGTAGGAACAATAACTTCACAGAATGTCTGAGAAGCATAGTCCTGAGTTCAATGATATACAAAGGCAAAATAGGGCACCACATAACATAGCATATGAATTCATATTTTTTGCTGAGGGAGATGGGTGATTCAAAAATATCAGTTGGGGTGTGTTTAATGTGTCAAGGAGGATCTTTGTAAAAATTTCATGTGTTCATTCTTGAAAAATATATTTCAACAATCATTCTGTCGTCTAGGGTGCCCATGCATCATGCATATGAAGAGACTATAATCGACATCGACAAGATATTTGTTGAAGGAAGCGCAACCCCTACTCATGCTTCAGAGCATTTCTTCCATTCTCTCCATCTTCATCATTTATCCTCTTCTCCCCCCCTTCTTTCTAATTCTTTGTTATGAGAAATCATGACATTCATCTTATTCATCAAAGTGACAATATTCTAAAATCTAATAAGTTCTCATTATTTTATAAAAGGGGACTAAATGTTCTTCATAAGAATGCCAAAAGTCACGAATGGAAAATAAAAATGAAATGTCACCATGGGGGTAGATGAAGAGTAATTATAATTCTAGATAATGTAATGACACCCTCATTCTTAAGGGTTTTCAATTTTGTATGTGCATGAGAGATCACTACTTGTGAAGAAACAAAGGAGATAGCTATTTAATCTAATTCCTTTCCATGTGTTCTTCTACTTCTAAATATGCACAATTTTTTTGAAGCATCAATGAATAAAGAAGGTGTTTCATTAATTTTTGATGAGGAGATTTAAGAAACAATGAGTTCACAATCTTAACTCATCTTGTTTTCACTTGCAAAATTTTGTTCTTCCAAGTATATGTGTGTTGGAATTTTCTCGTTAACCATTGTAGGAATCTAATATTCCACCTCTAATGTTAATCCCCTTTCTTTTTCTCATTCCATTTCCCACTCTCCTAAAATAGTACTATCTTGCATTTATCTCTAAGCTTTTACCAAAGGGTCAATGAAGTTCCCCTGTTTCATCCTCAATCGTCAGGCCACCAATGATTTTGATGTCATGCACGCATAATAAGTGGAGCTAAACCACCCAAGTAGAGGCACCTAAAGTCCTCGAGACGTTGCTAGAAATCCACAAATTTGGCACCCAATAGATTTTCTCACCAACATGGAAAAATTTCCATTCTACCTTATTAGAATCATCTACATTAGGTGCACATGGGAAAACAACATCGAGCAAATAAATAAGTTGATACAAAAATTTGAGAGGAGAATAAAGATTCCTCTCCTTAATCAACCATTCTAAAACTATGGAATTTCATTCAAAGAACCATGATGAGGTTCTAGAGAATATTTATCAACTTCAGCAGTAGATTCAACCCTCAAAAACCTCTTCTCAAAATAACAAACTTCCTCCCGGTCTAAATGGGCTTTTTCTAAAGAATCAACTGAAAGGGGCTTCCCTACGTAGTGCGAAGAAAGATACCCCTTCCACCATCCACTATGTACTTGACTATTTATGATTGTATTTTTAAATTAAATTAATAACTATTATTCACCATCAGTTATGAAATATATGAATACCAAAATAATGATAATTATAATTTGTATCCTTTTATGACTATGATAAATCTAAATTTATTTATATTTCTTCACGATTACATTTTCATTTATGATTAAGTAATACTTTGAATATTTTATGTGAATAATTTTATTCCTACTTGACATCATAATAATTTAGACAACTAAATATGGTAACTAAGCTAAGTTAATCATATTACTCCATATCTCTTTATTCCAAAATGATCATCTGAAGATTTTAGTAAAGAAAACACGAGATATTGATGATGAGAGTAGTATTTTGTTCCCAAGGACATAAGTTCCTCATGGGAAACATGAATAGAGTTGAAATCATCTTATTTGTCCAATATCTGACTACTTACGTGGCTTGCATACTCGTATTCACTCGATTTTCCTATCGGGAGACGAAAAGTGGATTACATAGCTATTTACCGATTAATTATTTCCATACCACATTACATGGATCAAATAATATTATTTTGTAAATATCCACTTTCCAAATGGCATGCATATATGCCAAACACTATATATATTAATGTGTATACATTAGTATTAAATCTAATGTTGATACATAAGTATTAAACTCTACTAACCGCCAAATTTCCACGTGGAGGAGGAGTGAAGCGGTGGTGGGGAGCAAGTTTAATGGCATTAACGTGGTACCACATCCATGTGGTGGTAGGGGGCTTATGCTCAACGTGGTCTTTGACCACTTTATATGCATGGAAAGGCTTTAAATCCTTATACATTATTCTCCACCACCAATATATGTGGGATACTTATCCTAATGCCGCCCTTCATGTGGGATAAACCCACATAAATCATTCACCGCTCCATATGGGATTAAATCCCCCTAAATATGCATCCATTTAAGGCTAATATAGCCTTGGATAATATGGAGCACATTTTTATAAGGGGCCTTATTTTTGTATAAATAGGGAACCCATTCTATTGTAATGGACACACACCATTATGCGATGAGAAGCTCATTGCTAGAGTGCGAATGGTGGAGACATAGGATCTCAAGCTTATTATTTCTTAAGCTTATTTGTGGGATGTGTCAAAGTGTTGTATTCTATTGCCTATTATTTTAGGAAATATTAGATGAAATATTTGTGATTGGGAGTAAATTATAAACTACCCAATAGGCCCATTGAGCCACACCAATTACTTACAAATCCTGGTATGGATTGTCGACGTAGTGAGTGCTAGCTTCGCATTAATAGTGTCGGGAAGGCCGATCACACCGAAGGAGATTGTGCACCAGGAAGGTGGAAGTCCGGTGTTATTTTTTCACCCTTTTCAAATGTGTAAGATTTTCTATACTTTTACTAATAGGCAAGTAAAATTCCATTAGGTTTTCTTGTGAAAGTACTATCAAATAACTTACAAGTTTTGACTAGTGGAATGGTTCGATCATGAACCCGGAGGCGTAGGCAATTGCCGAACTCGTAATCAATTTGTGTGCAATCGTTATTGTCTTGCATTATTTTAAATTTATTACTTAAAAGGAGTAAATTATTGGTAGATAATTAAAGCCTACAAGGGTCCAAGATCGAGTAGTAATAATCTTATTATTTTTTTGAGATCAAGTTTGGTGTCGAGAGATGGTAATCGACACTAGCAAACTGCTAATCTTTCAAGTTGGTATCAAGCAGTTAATCAATAAGTAGCTTTGACAGGGATGGCATTGGCTTGTACTTCTGGATTTCCAGATTGATGGGATAGACTAAGAGACAGGTTTAACATACTCACTAATTTTCTCACATTTCTATTTGGATGAATCCATTGTATCTCATATGCAGATAAAACTAAAAAACTATTGTGTTAGGTAGAATGTATTGGTAAGACCCCTTTGAGGGAAACGTTTGTATACATCTAACCATACAAGACACATTAGTTAAAGACCCAATTTTGGGCAATGTTTGTACTTTGTTATACTTGCATTAAAGACCCCAGGGCAATTATTTTGGTGATTTTTCTAACACCATAAAATGCGATATATTTTCCTTGTTTAGTCATTGTTACGGCAATACATAAAATTACTAGAGGAGACAAATGAAGTCAATCCACATTGCGATGCGGTGGAGAAAGACCAATCTCATCATGCAGAGTCGAAATGGCAGAAGAGTTCCTCATCCCAAAAGAATGTGATTAAGAGGAATTTTTGTGCTCATTTCCGAGAGGAATGGGCACCGATGGTGGAAAATTGCTAGAAACTACATCCATCTCGCCATCGAGTAATGGAAAGCCAAAGATGGAATGGAGGCCTATTGCAAAGGTAGAAGAAGTTTCTACTCCACTTAACACCAATGTTGACAATTCAACCCGTTTTGACCGGGTAATACCCGAAAGTGAAAGTCCTTTAAAATGGGTAAGTCAACAGCTTTTTCAATTATATATTGCATAATTTAGATTGATGGATCATATGCGGTATTAAGTTTGGAGATCGATTCAATGAGAAAATGCTTTGAGAGAAAGGTTTACAATACTCAAGTGGGATTTTCTTACTTAGAAAATTTGATTATTGCTCCAAACATATCTCCTAATCAGCTTGTGAGTACAATGTGATGCAACTTTGATATGAAATTATTTAACTCATATTTATAAGCTTGGAGATTGATCTGCCATTTTGCATATAATAGAGTTCACAAGATCAGCTCGAACTTCATTCTCGTGTAGAGGCATTGTGACCATGCGGAGAATGGTAGCTTGAATCACTGGATTGGCATTGATGCTAGTCGAAACTTCATTCAAAAGAGGCATTGCGACCATGCAATGGAAGAATGGTACACGATATTAGTATGTCAACAAGAGGAGCTCTAAAAGGATCAGCTCGGAACGTCATTCGATGTCAAGGCATTGTGACCACACATACGAATGGTAGTTGATCAATAGACTTAGCATCGTGCATTGGAGGCTCGAGGTCTTGAAAGAGGCTTAGCATCATGCATCGGAGGCGTTGAGGTCAAGTAAATGACTTAGCATCATGCATCGGAGGCTCGAGGTCTTGAAAGAGGCTTAGCATCATGTATCGGATGCGTTGAGGTCAAATGAGTGACAAGGCATTGTCCATCACCGACATCTCGGATCAATCAAAGCTCTACGTAACATGGAGTTCACAAACCAATAAATAAATTATTCTACGGAATCAACTTGGAGCCGGGAGTCATGTTATAGAGTCAAAGAAGATCCTTTTTGTCAAATATCAAGAAGCTTAGCACTACACGATAGCATTGAGGTTTCATTAAAAACTTAGCACCAAAAAGCGGAGGCATGGAGGTCTTCTTGATGATATCAGTGGCGCAGAATGGCGTCGTGGGCCCATAACCCACAGGTCCCAGGATCGGAGTAGAGTTTTCGAAGTGAGAAGGATGGAGGAGAAGACCCAAGGGTCTACTACAACAGCACTTCCGAGGTGGCAGCAGAGTTTTTTAGATTCAGGACAGTATGGAAGCTTTTTGGGACAAAAATCTTTTCTTAGTGGGGAGGTGTGATTAGGGGATCATTTTCAAAAGTTCCCTAAACATCTCTAAATTTTTCCAGTGCAGAGGATCATCTCGAGAGCTTTCCAATGACTGTAAGAACACGACAAACAGACATCGGGAGCTCTAGATATGTTCGGTCAAAGTTCGAGCAGGGAAAGTCAACTCTAGTCAATTGGTCAATATTTGGACCAATCGCACTGTGACACGTGGCTTGCCAACACTCGTCGAATTCGCTCGATTTTCCTATCGGGAGACGACAAGTGGATTACATGCTATTTACCTAGTTAATTATTTCCATACCACATTACATGGATCGAAATAATATTATTTTGGTAAGTCCACTTTCCAAATGGCACGCATATATGCCAAACCACTATATATATTAATGTGTATACATTAGTATTAAACTCTACTAACCACCAAATTTCCATGTGGAGGAGGAGTGAAGTGGTGGTGGGGAGCAGGTTTAATGGCATGCGTGGTACCAAATCCACGTGGTGGTAGGGGGGCGGTTATGCTCCAACGTGGTCTTTGACCACTTTATATGCGTGGAAAGGCTTTAAAGCCTTATACATTATTCTCCACCGCCAAAATATGTGGGGACTTATCCTAATGCCACCCCATGTGGATAAACACACATAAATCATTTACTGCTCTATATGGGATTAAATACCCTAAATATGCCACGATTAAGGCTAATAATAGCCTTGGATAATATGGAGCGCATTTTTATAAGGGGCCTTATTTTTGTATAAATAGGGAACCCATTCTATTGTAATGGACACACACCGCGCAATGGAGAAGCTCATTGCTAGAGCACTGAACGGTGGAGAAAGAGATCTCAAGCTTATTATTTGTTAAGCTTATTTATGGGATGTGTCAACGGGCATTGTCTATTGGCTATTATTTTAGGCAATATTAGATGAAATATTTGTGATTGGGAGTAAATTATAAACTACCCAATAGGCACATTGAGCCACACCAATTACTTGCAAATCTGGATTGTCGGCCATGGAGTGCTAGCTTCGCATTAATAGCGTCGGAAGGCCGATCATGGAACCAAGAGATTGTGCGCCAGAAGGTGGAAGTCGGGTGCTATTTTTCACCCTTGTCATCCGAAGCTCTGGTGTAATAATAGGCAAGTAAAATTCCATTAGGTTTTCTTGTGAAAGTACTATTGTAACTTACAAGTTTTGACTAGTGGAACGTTCGATCACGAACCCGAGACATAGGCAATTGTCGAACTCCGTAATCAATAAATCATGTGCAATGCATGTTATTGTCTTGCATTATTTTAAATTGATTACTTAAAAGGAGTAAATTATCGGAAGATAATTAAAGCCTACAAGGGTCCGAGATCGAGTACTAATAATCGATTATTTTCGGATCATTAACTAAGCTAAGTTAATACATATTACTCCATATGTGTTTCATTCCAAAATTGAAATAGTGAGTTTTTGTAAAGAAAAATGAGATATTGATGATGAGAGTAGTGTGTTTTGTTCCCAAGGACATAACTTCCTCATGGGAAACATGAATAGAGTTGAAATCATCTTCACATCCAATATATCTACGTAATTATTTCATATTGTATTATTTAAGTTTTTATTTACGAGACCTGAAATAATTCCTTAGCTATTTGAAATAAATGTAAATTATGTCTAACGAGTTATTACAAGGCATATATATGATGGTGTTGTATAATATTATTTTCTCAATTATCTTCGAAAACTAATTTGGTGTTATCTCATGAGATATATTGGTTTTAACTCTTCCATCTTTCTAGGTTAATCCAATCTACCATCTTCCTATATTTTGTTTGTCTCTATTAATATTCTCTCCTTTGTATCTATTTCTTATTGAACAATTTTTCTTACACATTTTTATATTGAGTAATATATTTGTTTAGTGAATTAAGGACACTAGGAAAGTAAAGGTAAATACATAGTTTATTCTAATTAATTATCTTCTAAAATTAGCCTTATAATATCATAACAAAACATTTAGGACCTACACAATATATGACAAACTTGAAAATATATGGAAATTAGTGCCCTTTACTTATTACAAATGATTCTCAGAAGTTCTTAGTCCTTAAACTATTGGAAATGAGATATATTATACCAAGATAATGCTTTCTTCCTTCAAGTGAGAGTGGAAACCAACCTTGGAAAATAATATACAAATCTTCCATGATTTTCAATATGACATCCATATTTTCTTGACTATATTGTATAGTCTTGGACCTTCTTAGATTTTTTATCTACAATTTAATTAGAAATTCTCCTACCTAGAATTTTCTTGCACTATCAATCCCTAGTTATCGATCATGTTGTGAAACCCTTTGAACATTTTGAATATCACCTCAAACCCTATCTGTAACTAGGATACCCTCAAAAATAAAATTTATTTAGGTTATATGCACCATTTACATTGACACTACTCTAAAAATTCCTCAAACTGCACATTCTTCTCCACCTAGTGTGTAATATCTAAATGAATATAATTATGGTTTTCAAGTTTAATTGATAATGTTAGACTAGATTTTTGATCTTGTTAAAACACTTTGAGAAGGTATGTTTGAATGCTTGTAAGTGAGATGGCACTTCTTCTTGACTTTGTATGAGGATTTAAACATGTAGTGATTACTACACTAATGAGTATATATGTGATTTTTCCAAATTTAAGGAGTATTATGTGCCTTTTGTAAGAGTTGGAAGTGAGTGTCTTAATTTATTTTCATACAAGTTTTAGGTGTGTAAATGAGATTTTCTATACTTTTTTATATACTATTATAACTAAAAATTATATAATAAAGGATGACCCGGGAGGTACTAAAGGACCCATCAAATAATTTGACACTAAAATTAAAGATGGAGGATATGTGGATGAAAATTATAAAAATGGGACAAGAGTGAATATAAATTCTTTCCCAAACTATATACTTTTACATAGGGATGAGAAACATGAAAACAAGAGCTTGCATATTATCAATTGGGATTTTTTGTATTTATTTTAAGCATTGTACTCTCAATATATATCTCTATACAAGTTTGTATGATTAATAATTAAAGAGAAGAGATTTTGAAAAGTAATAAGCAATGATAGAAAGAGTGTGTTAACCTTAGCAAGAATGAATTATCAAAATAAGTAGTGTATAAGAGTAAATTTCCAAATTTGTGTCCACATTCCTTCCTTAAGTATGAAATAATAAATAAATGCTAAGGGAAAACATATCTATGTGTGTAGATTGACTTTGTCTTCAATCAAAGTCTATTTTGTAGTTATCTCATTGTTCTTTGTGTTGGCATGTTAGATAATAAAAATGTCTTAATAGAGCGTAGTCAATGTATATGATAAAATATAAACATTTAAATTAGGTATAAAGTGTAATAAGTAATACACAATTTTACAAAAATTTAAAATAATGATATAGAAAAATCTTGAAGGAAGACAAATATTTTTTTCATGGAGGGAGATTCTCTTGTGATGTTATCGTGCTTGGATATTTATATTTCTAAACTTTTCGAAGTAAATGGGATTTTTATTCCTACATATGTCATAATAAAAACTAGAGTATTAAGTACATGAAACCCAACATGCAGTGATTAAGAAAGATAAAGAGAAAAAAATGAAGTATTGAAACACCTTGTTATGGAAGAAGACATTGAATAAATTATATTTATAAACTCTGAAATATTCGTCTGTAAATGTTATATGTAAGGAAGTACTTCCTACAAAATACTCATCTACTTTAACACTTTCCATAACCACGTAGACCACACTGCTATAGGCAAATCCAGGCCCAATTTTGTAAATAAAGACACACAATAGAAAGGAGAAAGTTCCTCAATTCCATTATGATATTATGTATAGTTGAATAAAATTTGTAACATATTGAAATTTTGATGAATAGAGGAGGTACATGCCCCAAATATCTCTTAAAATGTAACTGTAACAAAGCTTTGGGGTAAAGAGGGAGTGGAGTACTTGATGCCCCTTATATTTATCTTAACTATGCCAAATGAATATGAAAATATTCCATGAAATAGTGCATGAAGGTGAGAGTAAGTTCCTCTTGTGAAATTTTGTGTAAATCACTATACATTAAACCATGTTAAAGGGTCATAACCATATGTAGTTCCTAACAAATATGTATGTTTCTAACTTTGTGCAATATGTTTATGAATTTTTATATTTTATCCTCTTTCTAAGTTCTTGTATCCTATCTGTACCATTGTTTGAACCCTAAATATTTCATATTAATTATATGTGTTGAATATAATTAGATGAATTCCCCCTCTTTTGAGGTGAATGTGGAAATGCATTTGATGATGAAATTAAAAATAATATATATGTATACGGGTTTAATAATGTTGATAAATTAATGAATACTTAATAATGTTGATGAGGTGATCACACTATATAACTTATATTTGTAAAATACCTTAGGCATACAAATAATTTCATGGAAAAGATGCATAAATCCAAAGACGTTGGAAACCCATGGTTTCATAGGATAGTAAGGGCCCTTAATGCTATCCAAAAAAAATCACACAAAAGAGGTATAAAGCCAAATACATGGGACACCTATGGTGTCTTAAAAATAGCAAGGCATTCAAGAAAAAAATCAGGATACCAAATAGTAGAAACACATATAAATAGAATCGATGTGTTTTAAAAATAATTTTAGAATTAAAGTAAATGACAAGAGGCATGTGAAACAAGAGGTGTCAATGAAACAAAAGATACATGATATTCATGAGACTATAAAAATAACAAGTATATAATGTATGTAAGTAGTCATAATGAGAAAGTAAACATGGAACTACAATGAAATAATAACACCTATATAATGTGAGTTGTGCACCCTAGGTATGAATATAAGAAACCATGGTATCTCCTATTATCAAGTATCAATTCATGTATCCTCCATCAATTTAAATATATCTCTGAATGAATTTGTGTAAAGATTAAACATACATGATATTTGTCAAACCAATGCGATAAAGAATATGTATCACATAAATTACTTACAATGCAAGATTAATAGATAGGTCTTGATATAATTCTTTTGGTAAATATTTGAATGATTTTAAAAATAAATAAATTATATTACTATTTTTGTATTTTAAAATTCTTAGCTATGTAAAAATGGAGGGAATAACACAAGATATATTGAACTTTAAAAACAAGATGAAATCATTAGATATTTCCATTTGAGAGAATGTTAGTGAAAAATACAAATATTTATACCTCTTTATCTAGAAGGATGTTAAAATTATAAAAGCTGGCCTATGATCAAATTGCCTAACCCGGGGTCAATTTTGAAAAAAGGTGCATCGATAGTGGAAAAAATTCTTAAAATAAGAATGGTGAGTTGGTTTCCACCCCCTCCTTCTACTCAAAAATTGAATTTTGATGGATCCTTTAAGGGTAATATGAGAAAATCAGGAGTGGGGTATATAATTAAAGATGATTGTGGTAGATTGGTGTTAGCGGGATCTTTTCCTTTTCCCAAGGAATCAAGGAATGAAGCAAAGGCTCAAGATATTTTGGAAGGGGTGAAAATGGTGGTTAATTTGGGTTGTGATGTCTTAGAAATAGAGGAGACTCACAGGTATTATTAATGTCGTATGCAAAGGAAATTCTATATCCCTGAAGTTAGATCATTTCCTTAGCAGTATCCTTTTTTGGCTTAAATAATTACTCAGTGTTTTATTAAGCACATTTTTAGAGAGGTTAAAGAGGTAGTGGACTTATTATACAATCAAGCCATCATTAGAAGTGATGTTCTTTAAGAAGTGAAGCAAGCAGACATTAAATAGGATTTTAGTGGATAATTTTTTTCATTTTTTTTGTCGGTGTGGTTTTCTTGGTTTTTTCTGGGTTGTGATGACAAATCCCACTCTTCCGCTCATCATTCTGCAAGGCACTTGATGGGTGACAAATTTTGTGGGAGGCTTTTCTAAAGCGTGTTTGAAAATTATCTTAAGAGCCGAGGAGGAGGTTGTGTGTGATGCTATTTCTAGAGGTAATGGGGAAGATTACCTGGGGGATTCATAGCAAGCTCGGGTCAATTTAGAGGTGGCTTTATGGTTCATGTCTTGGCTCCTACTTGTTCGTCAGAATGCGGAGGAAGTGTGGATTATTGCAATGTTTTATGTGAAATCTCTGCATAAAGAGAATCAGTCAAAGATCTATTGGATTTCGATAGGGAGATTCTTCTCCCAATATTGGATCATAAAGGGTTGGAACTCATAGATACCAAGGAAATTATTGCTAGCTTTTTTTCTTGGAACTTTTTCTTGATGTGATTTGCAGCTAATGATCACTCATCAGGGGAGGCTGGGTTTGGTAAATATTTTGGTATGGAAAAACTACACCTCCCAACACTTTTGGCTTCGGTGGCTCCTCCTTAACCCAAGGTGGTGAATCTTCACAGGAAGCTGGGCTCCACTTTTACATTCTTGCTAATCTCTGCTAAAGTTGGAGCATATTTGAGAGGGCATTTGGATCCGGTGGGGTTTGACACCACCACTTTGGTTTAGCTTTTTCATGTCTTTAGGTATGGGTCTGTCATGGTTTTTGCTTTCATTTTATGGGTGGAGCGTATAGCTCATTTTTTAATTTTGGTATTATGTTGGGCTAGTTGTATTTTGAATATCTTCATGAGTAATGTAGGGTGGGATCTCATTAATCACCAGGTTCTGAGATCTCATAAAAAAGCATTCAAAATTATAAAAAAATAGATTGAAATCTTGGAATGCACATAAGGCATGGCCCTAACACTATATCAAAAAAAACGGTAGCGGAAGGTAAAATATGGAGCCAATAATAAGTAGATTGCATACTAAAAATCATGTGGTTATAGTTTGAAGTGTAGGAAATGTTTATGGCCTATCTAAAGGGAATATGAATTATAGCACCAATAGTATCAAATGATATCTAGGGATATGTATTGATATAGTGATGATATTGATTATAGTTTCTAGTAGTTTAGGTTTTTCACAAAGTAACTATGCCAATTTTTTTGTATGATTTCAAGAAAAACAACCTTGTTTAAGTAGTAATATCATTCATTTAAATCCTTAAAAAGGGTTATAGATGTATGTAATCACTCACACACACACACACACACACACACACACACATAAAATGACATGCATAAGTGTATATATATTGTGAGATCCATATAAGTATTAATAATGTGATTGACTAAAGTGCGACATGGAAACTAAGTATCATAAGTAGTTTCAATGTGTTCATGAAACAAAAAAGGTGTATGAAAATTACATGTGTGTTTATATGTGTTCTAAGTAACCAATTTTAATTATATAATCATGGTAACACTAAGAAGTGGAATGTGATATTCCCAATACAATCGGTATAATAGATGTAGCCATGACAGAATTTTTTAGAAAAACTTCAACGGATAATATCAATTGAGTGGTAGGATGTGTTACAAGAAGAGGTATAATAGTGTTCTCAAATAAATACCACATTCAAAACTATTTGCATTTATAATATCTTGTATAATATGTCAAAGTTTAGCACAATGATCGTTATGTTTCCTAAGAAATTCATGATATCAATATTCTTTTTCTAATTTAATTTTTTTGTAGAATAATTTCTCATATATACCTTAAATGGTGGAGGGAAATAGACAAGATTGTGCTTAGGTAAAAATCTAACATAATATGTAGAAACAATGCAATCACATGAATTACTAGATAGGGGATAATATAGTATGATTAATAATGATGGTGATTGTTGTAAAGATTAATACTTTAAATGGAAAGGATTCCATTTATAAACATGATTAGATCCTTAATGATAGAATTATATATTAGCAGGTGATAATGTGATTTGTGTATAATGCAAAAAAATATTTATTTAGCATTTTAAGAACCACATAACACATAACTTCAAATATTTTGGGACCATTGAGGGATAATTGTGACATCCATAGGATCATAGATAGAAATAAATTATGAGGGATAATTGAGACTTGATCCATAGATGATCAATATGGAAGGAGAATGATCCTTAATAGAGAAGGGAAATTTAAACCAATCATAAAAGAGATGATGAAAACATTTGAGACTTGATGGTTTTTGCAATAATAAAAATCTTGAATACATGAGACTTGATGGTTTTTACATGATGATAACAAACTTGAAATACATTTAACAATTTATACTTTACAATACTACAAGTTTTGATCATCTTATAGGATAAGTTCTTTTTTTAATTAGAATTATAAGGAAAATTCTCAATAGATATAAAATATTAAACAATAGAGTATACATGCTCAATAGGGGTGTTAGGATGAATTATAGTATGCAAAAGGTTAATTGATACATCCCTTACAAAAAATTCATTATGCTTTAGATATTCTAGCCTACATGACATGATTTTACCATGAGATGAATTCGTGATTGCAACTATAGACAATCAAATTTAACAATTTATACTTTAATACTACAAGTTTTGACAATCCAATCTTACTAAGATAAAAAACCTTTTCTTTCCCTTTTAGTACATTTTAAGGTATTATTTTTAGCTATTTTATCATCACACACGCGATATGATGATAAATAATTTTTGTATATCTCATTAATGACTCATTTAAAAAACCCATATAGTAAGTCATCTTAAATGGATGCAAATTTCATTTGACATGTTTTTCATTTGTGGTTAAGATTGTATAACTTAGTCATTGATATCTATTTTTTTCTCCATATCTACTATCAATTCTAAATTCTTCAATGGGTAATTTACTACCTCAGGGTCACTTTTACACAATAATTCATTTACAAATAACTATATAAGAAAGCTAACACTACCTCCTTTTCTAGCCTACAAATCCCATGAAAATAAATGAAAGAGGGAATGAAGATAATCTTGAATGTGTGTACATCAACGAAGTTGCACTCTAAACATAGACATGAAGTACTATAAGTAATTAGTAAGAATTTTTCTTCAAGGAAATTGTGCATTTATAAAATGGTCTACTCATGCTCATATACCAAAAATAAAAATACATATGAAAGATTTTTATGTAACTCACTTGTGTGGACTTTCCACGCTCCAAAAAAGATCTATATAGAGGGGGTTACATCCAAGAATATAATGTAACTCTCATATGAAGATGAACTCATGACACATTTTTTTGAATAGCATAAAAAAAAAATATCTATGATAAATAATTTATATGTGATATATCTCATTAATGACTCATTTAACACAATGATGAACTCTATGATATTAAACAAAAACAAAGTCAACAAAAATAGGTTAGACAATAATATTTGAAATGCATCGGTTTACCTCCAACCAATAGATTCCTTTTCCATGGTTGATATTGATTTCCATGGAAAACAAACTTCCAAATGTGCAGGGGATCCAACAAGAAATGCCTTGACCTCTAACACAAACAACAACATGAATACAACGAGTTAGGAATTATGCAATTTTTTTCTAATCACTCCCTCCTTCACCCTAATATTTTAGCAATATTTGCATTTCACCTAACAAAAGGTGCCTAATGTTAAATGAAAATGGCCGTAGTGTCGACCATAAGAGCACAAAACCTTTGATAAGGATTACATCATTTTTAAGTTGATTCAGACACGTGGAAGTGTTGCACTACCAATTTGTATTCACCCAAATATGTTCTTCTTGATTAGAATCTAATACCATCAATGCATCTTACGAAGCCCCTATATATGATACTAGTGATATTGAGGATATATAAGAGACACTTCCCCACATTACTCCAGCTAATTTGCAAGTATTCAATACCTCTTGAAAATCTTTCCAAGACAAAATATTTGTCAATGTTTTCCAAGTGTCATGCTCTTCGTAAAAACTCCACCACCTTGATCCGATTCTAGGCCAACCTCTGCACTCAACACTAGTCACAATGCTCCTACGATGGCCACTATAAAACAAAGTGGACACCATTAAAAGTCACCTTAGACATTAAGATATTAGTTTTATAACAAAATATCTCTAGGCAACATATAGATGAAAGATGATACGTAGACTTGGAAATTAATGTACAATACCATGGTCCTTTCCATACCTAAAAAATGATAGCGACATTTAGATAATCTAGAATTCCTATATTCTCGTGAAGATGAGCATTAACCGATTTTCCTTGACATCACCATAAATTTAAATCAAACTTATAATTCCCTGATTAAAACATATCGAAAATAGTTCATAGTGCTTTAAAATTCCATGTTTACAACTATTTATCCTAGGAAGGAAAAATTATCCAAATTACCTAAGGCCCCATACCATTTGCGAGAGGTCAATAATTTGATGGATACGAAAAATACCATATGTCATGAGGATAAAATATCACGGAAATCCCAAAATCTACGTAGTCTCATAAAACATGGTGAACTTTATTATAAAAATGTGAGCACTTATTTACATGAGCACCATATATAAATATTATGAATAGATACAAAGGTATTTGCATGGGGATACGGCGATATGACTGGCATTGATCCTAAAATTGTCTCCCATAACATCATCACCTATCATAACGCCCATACTATTAACAAAAAAATAATAATATTCCCTATCAGGTTTGATGATTTATGTCATAAATAAATTATCCAATTCTTCATTACAAATTTCATTTGTGCAAAGTGGATTATTTTGATTGGGTGTCCAATATCATCTTGGTGTGAAAGATGTCCACTTTGGCCATCCATAAATGTTTTTAATTTCAAAACCTTAACCTCTCTTATTCACATGATAATTTCCTTTACCCTCCATCGATACCATTATAATTTCATGGAAGGGTGCAAAATTTTATCTCTTATGGATGGGTTCTCATGATATAACCAAATCCAAATTTCTCCTGAAGATCATCCTAAGACTACCTTTAGTATAGAATGAGGTACCTAGTGTTATGTGAAATTTCCCTTTGGACTCAAAAATACAAATACAACATATCAATGCACCATGAATCACATATTTCATGATATCATACATAAAATAGTCAAAGTCTATTTCAATAATTTATTCATCAAATATTGACACACCAATTATCATTTTCATAACTTAGACATTTCCTTAGGAGGCCTTCGAAAATACAAGGTTAACCTTAATCCTTAAAATGCATATTTTGGCCGACACGAGGAAACTCCTATGATTATTAGTATCAAAATGTGGTATCGATGTTGACACAAAAAATATTAAATCTATACTTGACATGTTATGACCAACCTCCATAAAATACATGTGTAGCATTCTAAAAAATCATGGGGCATCATGTTGAGTTGTCCCTAAGTTTACTTATTACACTCATACTATAAATATCCTACCTCAAAAATATACCAAAATAGAGTGGACAAAAGACTGTCAACAAGCATTTGAAAATATGAAGCATTCCTTCTTATTACCAACTTTACAGCCTCCTTAACAAGACTAACCTTTTTTACCATATACTTCTTCCAATCCGGCATGTGTCACGGAAATGTTAGCACAAAGATGAAAAGGACAAGGATGATGTGTCATATATATTTTAGTCAAGCCTTACTAGATTAGGAAGCATGATACACATCCATTGAGTGAGCTACGTTAGCCATATATTAAGAAGCTACGAAATTATGCCACTATATGCTATATAAAACTCCTTATGTCATTATGAATACAAAGCCCTTATGGGACATCTTCTTAAATTTTATCCTCCTCACAGATCACTTGTAGATGTGGATGGCCCTCCAAATGGAATTTGACCTCTACATCATCATAAAAGTGTTGTAAAATTCCAAGTCATAGAAAATAAATTGGTTTATGCCCCATCTTTGTTTATCAACTTATTCATGCTACATTATACAATGAAAACATCATCTTCATTGAGGGACACTATTTCCCTACAAGATTAATAATATAGCTTCATCACCGGTCTCAAGGCATAGTCCTCTCTAATGCTGGTTTTTAATAACTTCCCCCACCTAAAGCTAAAAAAAATACAAAATCATCGAGGAGGAAGTAACCATCGATGTTCATGAGGATACATAGACACTACACTATGATGGTCCAAAGTGCCTTCAAGGAGCTGGGGAACGTTGTTTCCTCACCAATCCCTCTGGCAAAAATTTCCCACTCTCTTATCAAATCACCCTTGAAATAACCAACAACATGGCTAAATATGAATCTCCTAGATTGGAAATAAAAGTTTCCTTAGCTATGGGTGTCTCCTATATTCATGCCATGAGGATTCTTAGTTGATGTGTCCGATAGGTTAGAGGTGCATATTACTCTGTCCTAGTGAAAATTTTAAAATCTTACTATGACTTAGTTTAGGAATTAATGCCACACTTCATTTACTATAGAATTAATCCTATGTGAATAGAACTTCTTAGCAAATTCTTTGCCCATGACTACAAATCAATTTCACTCACATTTTGATTCTCGTTATTACACTCTCAGATGAATCTGCAAGAGCCTAACTACTTCACCTACTCCAAAAATTTAGGATATATGTTAGGTCAAGCCATAAGGCTCTTAACAAGACCTTTGGTATGCTAACATCTACCAATTTATACAATAACATACCTACCCAGAAGGAACTGTTCCCCAAAAAAGCTTACCTATAAGTAAACATGATATAAGTACATCCTTAAGGACAACATCTTATACTATCGTAACTTTGAAGGTACCTTTCTTTAATGCATCAGTAAGGATGAGGTTCCCCTTGTCTTCAAGGAAGTGTATGGGGGAACGTTTGGTGGACTTTTCAGTGTCCATGCTACTTCAAGAAACTTCCTACATATGGGTTACTACTAGCACACACTATAATCTGATGCCTATGTATTTTCCAAAAAAAATTGACCTTATCAATTTCATGATGACTTAATTCATTCCCCTATAGATGAGATGTAATCTATTGTCTCCCTAGAACTTTAGTATATGGTGATTAAATTACATTTGTAATTTTCCTTTGTCTCAATATGGTCATGTGTTCATTATCACAACAATAGAATACTTCATTAAGTTGGTTGAGGCCATGCCTCTCACTAACATATTTCACCTTACTACATCTAAATTTGTTATGAATCAAAGCATTCTATTATTTTGAATTCCCCATACCATCATATATAAAATATGGGAGATTCAAATTCAAAGAAACAAGCAACATTTAATTAAATTTGAAATAAAAAATTGATTAAAAACATCATATATCATCCAAAATGAAATGGAAAATAAAAATTTATGATTAATATTAACAACAATATCTTACACAAGACAATTCAAGAATCACATACAAATTAGCACACTAAATTATATCATACATTATAGGCATGACACATCAATGTCTTTACAGCCACATGGGCCACCCCATTTTCACTTATGTATGGATCTAAGGTGGTCTTTCCAATCGAGGTGGAACACCGTTCACTCTATTTCCTTTGAGGTATAATTTGAGATTATGTAATCCATGAGGACCACCATCATGATCTCAACATATTATAAGAAAGACGTGATAATTCAAACAATTGTAATCACGAGTATACACAATTCCTTACCAAACAACATAAAATAATATTTCATCTCTATACTTTTGATGTGTGTGACCTTGTCCACAAAATTTATTCTAAGCATGATAAGGAAAGTAAATATGCGTAGAAATGGTGTGGTACCTACCTCATAAAATATATCATAGGTCCTAACATGTATCGTCTTTAAAAAAATGGAAGCCACATCCTCAGAGAACTGATAAAGGATCAATTCCTTAAAAATCTTCATGCATGAAGGAAGTCAAGAGTTTTGGTACTCATCTACCATCTCTCATCCCTTATTCTCAAATTCACTCCATCAACCTTTACTAACAACATTATCAACATTTTGGCTCTATACACCTTGGTGTTTCCCTTTGGATCCTTGTGGTATTATGCACATCCTCTCTTAGGTTCATGGCCTTGCTTGGATTTATGTTTCAACCTTTCTCTTTATAGCATTTAAGTCATTGATTTTACACTTTTAAGCATTTATATCAACCCTATGGGCTAATAATCCACCTTCTCTTTATTCCAAACTCTAATTTTATGAAATTTTCCCTTTGTATCTTCTACCTTATAGTCTTTTGTGTATTTCAGTCTTGTTACTCACCGCTTAGCTATGACACTATGACATTCTGATACCATACAGCTATGCAACTATTACAATATGATTTTTCAATCACATGACATTTCATCTTTACCTTAAGCCCCTCGCAAATCGATTTATGTATTCTTTTACTGATGATCCTTTAGAATTTATTTTCAGTTTTTATTCATCAGAGTTCTTGTAATAATGATTTCACCCACATGTGGCATGACAAATGACTCCACTAGGTATGCATTTGTGGGTATGCTTCATTTCATATAGTCCTTTCATCATTCCTTTTCATACTTAATTTTAGTTTCAATGTTATAGATGTGATATTATTTTGCAAGGAACAATATGGAAGCTTATGCACATCGATTATGTTGTACTCTAATGGTGATGTGTATGCTCCTTGCAATCAACAAGAAATCAAACAAAAGGAAACTCATGCATAAAAGATTAGTTTTACTCATTCACATAACTCAAAAGGGTACATATATAGGAATGATGTGTAACTCTCGCACATGACACATGGAACTCTAATTATACCTAATGACCTATGACCTTTCTAAGCATGATTAATCATCATGTGAGGTGGACAAGATACTGAGTTAGGACAATGCCAATCACATACACCAACACCCCTCCTTCATCGAAGATGAGTTAGAGGTCATGTAAAGTCATAACAAAGAGAAATCCCCTAGACAACTAAGACATATGTGCGATATGACTGAGAAAGGAAGTAGGCATCAGATCACTAATAAAGTTGTAGAAGGTATACAACCATAAATGGTGATCTTCCTTTCCCTCAGCCACAATATTTTCAGAGTGAAGCTCACGAATAATTACTTGAGTTAGGAAAAAAACTCCACCGCATTCCTTTACTGAGGTGATTGATTTGGTAAACCAATAGGATATTGGTAGAGAGATTGGGATCACTAAACACTTGGTCAAATCATTCACCGTAAATCTCTACCTATCCATAACCAGAAAATGGCATTGTAATATCATCGCCAACATTATTTGGGACATGCCACATGGTTCCATGTTGGAAAACTCAACATTTAAAGACACTATATGGTGTGAGGCACTATAATATATAATCCACATCGATGAAGCAAAACTAAAGCCACAAGGGTATTTCCTTTCTTCTTCACTTATTTAGACTCCTTTGAAGTGTAAGGCTCAAATTTACGAGCATTTTGTTTGATAGAAATAAGAACACCTATGATATTTTTCTCAAGTAAATGAGTTAGGTAAGCTATTTGTTTGCTCATACACTAATGCTCTTCATGGAAAAAATTATAAGCATTCATGGTAGGATTAGTTTGGGCTTCATTGGTATTGGTTTCCTTCTTAGGTTTATTCTTTTTCACTTTTTTGTTTTAAATATTTCCATCCCTTACGAGTACTTTCTAAAAGAATGTGACTTGGATTTGAGAGTCCCCATTTTAATGAAGATGGAGTATTCGGGACATAACTTAGAATGGATAAATAAGATCAACTGAGAATATTTCTACTCGCACTTTACATTCCTTTAAAACCAATCTAGTGTGGATAAACTTTGAGAAGAATGCTTGTAGGTTTTTACAGCCACTAGGATTAAATCCTAGTAGATTATTTTCCAACTCATGGTCTCTAATGTCATCTTGATGTCCTAACATAGTGTTTGACATTTTTTCCATGCTTTAGAAGGCTTCAAAAAACTTAATCTGGAAGAAAAGTAAGGATAAATGGATATACAAAGAAGACCTAAGGCTTCATCACATCAGTTCACCCACTTAGATTTTTCAGGATTATCATTTGGTTTAGTCTCATCTTCCATGGTGATGCAAAATAACCCTTTATAGATTAGTTTCATTACCATTTTTTTCTTCATTCGATAAATTTGAATGACATGAGAAAAGAATTTGAAAAAGCATCCATCACAAAGAGAGAGAAATAAGAAATGCATATGGAAGGAAAAAGAAACACAATAACCCCAAAACAATATTATCACCCCTGATTTTGGCACATTATTGTTTGGTGTGTTGAATACAATCAGATGTGAATGTGTTTCGTGAAATATTTTATCACCCCTTCGTAATTTGTTTAATAATGCACAAGTGTGGAGACCATAAACAAGTTTTAGCTATCATGATAGTTTGTCAATTTAAGAAATAAAAAATGAGCTAAAAGAGAATAAAATAAAAACATAGAACTATGTGAGAAAAATGTATCATGTCATAATAGAAACCCCTTGCTTCAATACCATGGTGGATGTGCTCACTAGCTCGTAAGCAATTATAAGGCTTATACAATGTAAAATAGGGCTCAAAACGAGTACAAGGGACCTCTAGGACACAAATAAGGCTTGCAAAAAGCATAAAAATGATAGGACGGGTGCTACATGCTCCAAAAAACATTAGTAGTGAAAAAGTCTCTAATAACACTCGTTTACACATTTTTAATTTACCTAATTAATCTAATTTTAAATATTAAAATGATTTTTTAAAAGTGATTAAAATGAACACTAAAATGATTAAAGAGACTAATTTATTGAGCTAAAGAGCTAATTAAAAAAATTAACCTCTAATCAAACTTACCTCCTCTAAGATTAATTATCCCATTTTAATTAAATGATGCTCTAAAATGACCACCTTTTAATAATATTAGATCCTCATTTCAATTAACCACCTAAGATTAATTAAACTAAGACTTAATAATATTAACTTTATTAATTCTACCTTTTAAAAATAATACAACCACTTAAAAATAATCCTTATTTTTAATATTGAAAAAATCTTAGGTTAAAATTTATTATAAGTTAACTTAATTTTAAAAAGGCTAAAGGGAGGCACAATCAACTTACGAAACTGATTCATCTCGGCTAACTAAGTGAGCCAACTAGGTAGGGGCAACACATGTCATGAGCTCGAGAAATTAACATAGTAATCAATCCAGGTGTTGGGCTCTAGATGGTTGGTGAGTCCTGAGGTAAGCATATAAGGGCTCAACATAGGTGGAGGTGGTTGGTGAAACAGATCAAAAGAATATACATGTGATTGATGTTTCAAACACTTCTTCTTGATTAGTAAGTTATGCTCCAATGCCTTTACATAGTTCCTTTAAGAATTTGGATACTTGTTAGGGTTTAATAATGTCCAAGATAACAGGAAATTCTTGGATTTGGTGGCATGAAACAAGGCCTTAGAAGCATTTCATATGTTATGGAGAGATCATTGAATGAGCCAAATCAAAATGCATGAGGGAAGAAATTACATGGATTCAATGGTGAGGAGAAAGAGCGAGAATGGCCGAATTAGTCGAGGTAGTTGAGATGAGTTAAGAAGATGACCAAGGAAAATTGAATGACATCATAGGTACTTGGTTTCCATCGGGATATACCGACATGTAGGAGGTGAGCACAGGGATGTAATCCAACTCATGGAGAATGCAAGGAGGGTAGACTTCAGAGGAAACTGATATAATACTGACCTAAGGAAAACAAACCCAGCTTGCTACAAAATAAAAATAACTCAAAACATAAGTAAACAAGGAACTCACTTCGATGAAAAGGAACACACCAACTCACTCATAATGAAAAGATAACTCGAATTATAACAAGACAATATACCAACTCAACTAAGTAAAGTTGGAGCTAGGAAACTGTTCTTTTATGAGGAGTATATCTTCTAATTCCTTTATGGCTATATTCCATGAGAAATCTGGGTTCGAATTGCATGAGAGAACATCCCAACTCACTAGAAAAAAAAATAACCTTTGACTCGATATTGAGCTTGCTAGATGAACCAACTCTCCAAGGAATTCATTAAGGTCTATAGGATCCTGGCCATGGTAAGACGAGAGAACATGCGGTGATGTAGAAAAAGATAGAGAGGTGTTAAAACAAGGTTTAAAATAATAAAATATTTCTAGCAAACATAAATTTAATGAAAAATGTAAATCTTATAAAACCAAAAAAGGAACCCACTTTTAAAAATAGATTTTCCCCCAAAGTTAGATACTACTAGCTAGATCTGATGGAGAAATTCTAAAAACCCACACATGCACAACAAAAAAATAGCATAAACTCTAAAACGAGATGGTTAAGCTAGTTAGCAAGATTCCTAAGAAACTAATTGAAAAATTTATGAGAAGCATGAAAATAGAAACTAGAAGTATTAAGAAACCATAATAAATGATTTCTTGTTTACCAAGATAACCACTCGGATACCATGTGATATTTTTCTACAATGATCAATATGGAACCTCATGTACATCGAAGAGGTTGTACTCCAATGGTGACATGAATGCTTCAATTAATCCTCAAAAATTGAATAGAAAGGAAAATCAAACATGAAATAATAGGTATACTTATCCTCATAACTCAAAAAGAAAGGGTACATATGTAGGAGTGTTATGTAACTCCTATGAATAAAGCATGGACATATGAAAACCTAATTACACCTAATGACCTATGATCTTGCTAAACAAGATGAATAACCATGTGATTTAACAAGACACCGAGTGACGATGATGAAAGTAACATACACCAAAAATAAATTGTATTTTTCCATTCACCACCCTATGTTTTTCTATTTTGACATGCATTGATCAACAACTATGGCATATATATACACATAATTTTTCACTTTTCATGTTTCATACCTATTACTAATATTTTTTTCTAGATAAGGTTGAGAGAGACGTCTTTTTCTTCAGTGGGTTCCTTAAGAGGCTAGCTGAGAATTAGAATGGCTATTCATGTAATCATTATAGGTTATAAATAGTATGTAGAGAGAGTGTCATTATTTTGATTTTGCCTTGGTTTTCCTAACACTAGTTATTCTTGTCCTCCTATCTCTCACACTTATTACATTCACAACTTTTTACTTGCATCTCACCACTTTGCACTTTTTTTATTCATAGTCATCATCTATAACACATTATTTTTATTTTTCATGGCACATTACCTCATTTTACCACCTTTTTCCAATGTTATCACCCATAGGAGATGGTGTCCATTTTGTATTTCTCTCTGTCAATGCCATCACCTTGAAGGTGAAAACTAATGGTAAAAGGATCCAATGCCTTTGTTAAAACCAAATAGAGATATCAAATATATACAAGAGACAAATAGTTGCAAGGAAACCATCGGTCGGGTGGAGATGCTTCTAAGGAAGAAGTAACCTCTAGCATAACTGACCTTTAACAATGTACAGGAAATATACTAGATCTGTTCCCACATTCCTTACTAAAAATTTCCTACAGAATTCATGCAAGATCCCATTTTGGAAGCAATTCGACTCTATTACACTTTTTCTGATAAATTAAATCTAAACAATATTTCAAAACAAGGATTATTTTAAACTTTTTAACATTTCCCCCTTAATATATTGTTTATATAAACATCATATTTCTAAATAGTGGACCCCCTTATTTCAAACACCATAAATAGTTTATTAGACTCTCCATGTAGCCTACTTACCTTTTGAGGTGGCATGCCATATTTTTGGGTTCTTTGTCTTGGTGATTGTTCACAATTTTTGTCCCATGGGAAAAACATTGCCTAAGAAGGTCCTCAAAGTGGTTACATGGCTAAAATTATCTTGCTGAGTAGCTCATCGAGCTACTTAGCAAGATAAGTCATGCATTAGCCGTAGTAAGTCACAAAAACTCGTAGAAAAAGTTGGGAGAAGGAGCTCATCGAGGTCGGGAGGGCACATTGGATCAGGTTTGATCCCAAATGGGTGGGGCTAACCACACAAAGAGGATGATGAGATAATATAAACAAGTTTAGTGGCCCAAACCAAACATGCATTTCACTAGGTTGAAGCTTTCCATCCGCAGAGTGTTAGAGCACTATTTGTAGGAAGATTATGAATGATTAGCTTAGTTGTCATAGAAAAGGAAGTCAGTCAAGATGAATACATGGTGAATGAGAGTGAGATCAATAGAAAATGATGTCATAGAGACAAGAAATGGAAGGGTGGTTTAGCTTCAAGCTCGCAGATGGGGAACTTGAAGGAAGCTTGTGGTCGAGCTAAGTGTAAAAATGGGGACTCCAAAGTTAGAAGTTTTCAAACTTTGGAGGTTCTAGATTTAAGAGGTTTCAAAAGCTAGGTAGGGAAAAACAAAAAAAGGCCCAAATCCATGAAACTATTGAATTCTTAAAGGGATCAGTGTTTCAGGGTCAAACTTGAATTTGGGGTCAATGTGGCACACATTTCAAAATTTCAAGGTCTCGTTTTGGGGATTTTTTTGGGCTTGAGATAGTGAGAAGCCCAAAAGGAACAAGATCCAAAACTTGAAGTCCAAATTTTGAACTTCGTGGTTTTAGAGGTTCGGAGGTTTCAATGGTCTAACGGGATGAATAGTGTCGCGGGTTTGAAAGGCGCAACATATGAAACCCAAATTCTGAAGTTTGGACTTTAGGGTTTCAAATTTTCAAAGGTTTCACACACCCAATTCAAATGAATGATAACATCAACCTCCGAATTTGAAATTCCTGAATGTGTAAAATCTTAAGATTTCGGCGGTTGCAATGCATTTCTTAATCAATGCATTTTAGGGTTGTTGAAGCAAGATTTTGAGTTTCTTCCTCTCTCCCTTCTCTTATTCTTCCTATATATTGCAAGGAGGGGAATTGTTCTAATGTTGGATAATTTTTCTTTGCACCCTCCCTTCTTCTCTTATATGTGGATTCTCATCAGTGGATAGATCTATGGTGTATTTTCATCCTTCTTAATCTAATTGTGGTTTCCATCTCCATGCAAAGTAGGTGTTCAAAATTCCTTTTCACGCATCACCTCTGTTAATTTAGGTTTAATTTCTTGTAATCTTCTTAACCCTATCTCATTGGAAAGTTAAAGAGTGCAGAGAGACATATTTTTCAGTGTGTCCATTTTGTATTTCTCTCGTAGATTTTTGACAATTTGGATGTGTGCATAAAAATAGAGGAATAGGAACCGTCCTTCATCTAGAGAGTTATCTCGATTGTAAAGTCCCACACTTTAGGATAACTCATGTTTGACACATCACACTGATTGCCTCAACCATTCACTTGTGAGAAATCAAAGGTGCTGCGATTTCACAATAATAGTGACACGTTGGTTAATCCTTGTAGGATTATCAAAAACATGAAAGTTACATTAGAACATCCATCCTTAATAAAACCTCGGTGGTTTCCAGATTCCATGGATTACATCCAACCCCTTATGGTTTTCCAATTGTAGGGCCCAAATTAAAAATGAAAAACCTAGAGGTGACATGTTGTCTCAATTAAACACTTTAGTGGTTTCTCAGATTTCCACATACCCTTTACACAAAAACAAGCACTACTTTAGTGAATTTTCTCCTCACAATTTCCTTCATTTAGGATGTAACAAACTGGAAAAATGATCTACATTTATTATTTAAAAAAATCCATAAAACTAAAAAACAATTACCACGAACAACAAAAACAAGGAAAAAAAAAAAATCCACCAAATTAATGATGTGACAATGTCATAGCTGAGTGAGGAGAGGATGTCATGTGTCCTCCAACCTCTGTGTATCCTCCAACATCAAGTAACATGTTACTTAATTAGCGGATATAGCTTTGATTATTACAATTATTTAAAATAGTTCTACATTTTCTGATCATCTATACACTCAGTGGAAAATATCTTTGCAAGGAAGGTTACATATGCTCCATAGAAACTCCCTTCTTCAGAGGAATTTATAGATAGAAAATTAAAACATGCCTTATTATCTAGCTTTTAACTTCCAAATGAAATACTTGTGGAAAAATAATTAGAATTTAAATGATGAACTTCGAATGAAATACTTGTGGAATATGGTGAATGAGGATAAAAATGATTTCATGCTTATTCTAGTGTGTCCACCTTCATTCAAAAATATGTCTTTACTCCTTCAATCCCATAGCCTACCATCCTCCATGCTCAGTTGGTCTCTTTTTCAAATTCATTCTTGAGTAGACGTTTGCAAAACACATCCTCCTCTTCTACGAAGGATGGCATATTTATCTATAGGACATTGGTCAAGAAAACCACTACATATCTATGTCAAAACAAGGTAGATAGGTATTCACGTTATGGATCTCCAATTATTACTCCAGCCACCAAACAAGATCCATAATTCAATCGGTAGAAAAAACATTGGGATTTGATGGACCATTTCAATTAAACCCTAGCCAAATACAAAAGTGAAAGGTCGAAAACAAATAGTTACACATTTCCAAATTAAGGTTTATAGTGTTCCACACTAGATGTCTCTAATACATCCACTCTAGTCCACTTCAACATAGGTTTGCAGATTTCTTGATTTTGTTGCAGCAATCATCATGCAAAAGAGTAATTTCATAGGTTTCTAAGTGTTAATGCTAAAGTTCTCCACGTTTTCAAAACAAATACCATAGGAACAAGAACAAACTTTGTATGTAGGTATTTCATGTTTCCATGAACTATACTTCTTGACAAATGAATAGGTTTCTCTACTTTGATGTTTAATGGAAAGTCCATGTTTGTTTGAATGTATGTTCTCACACATATGAAGATAAACAAACAATTTCTTTGATACCAATGAAGGAGGAAGGCATTGAAAAATTATTCAAGGAATTGATTAAAACCAAATACCGATATCGAATATATAGGAGTGTAGACACCTAAAATCGGTATCTCTACCTTGTCTACCAGTGTGCACATATTTTTTAGGGTCTTATCTAGTTTACTCTTTTGATTAAATACATCCCATTAATTTAATTAAAATTCCCATCCCATAATTTTAAATTAATTTAATTGATTAACTTCTATAAATTAATTAATTAAGATCCTCCTCATTTCATGCCCTAAACTACTTTCTATTTAGGATGATTTTATCCTAACCTACACCCCCTTGATTTTTCCTAGCTTTCTTCCTCTCTATATTTATTCCCTAACTACCCATGATTTATCCCAAAATAACCTATTTGCTTTTACAAGCTTTAAAGAAGCTTTTCCCACCAATCAGAACATGAAACCATGAGAAAAACACAAAAGATATCCCATTGGGGAAAATTTCTCCATTGTTGTTGGCATTGACCTAGCCTAGTTGCCATTGACCCTATAAAATCAAATTAAACCTTCCAAAAAGGGAGAGGAAATCATATACATGCAAATTATAGATCTTTATCGTGACTTATGAGTCAAATCTCATACATAAGAATTCTTGTAATAGCTACAGACCTCCCAGATCTCCACTCAACACGTTTGCATCACTCACCATCATGCTTCGTGAGATTATAACTTTTTTGCATTATTTTTAATTATATTTTTACCATATTATCATTGTTGTTCTTATAGCTAAAATTTTGTAGGTTCAAATCAGTCTATACAACACTCAGGGATTCTTCATCAACCTTTAGTTCAATTCATTTGCTTGCAGGTTACTTTTTCCATCCATTTATCTTTGGCTTTATCTAGCCCTACTACATTCACCATCGACCCACCTAGTAGTCATCGACCAGGGTCCTCATTGTCAATCTACCCTCATCCATCTCTGCTTTATGCCATTTTCCTAGTTTCTGCTTCCTCAAATATTTTCTACAGGTTGACTCCAGCACACACAAACCACTGTTACATCTAGATTGGACTCAAATCCTGCATGGTCTTCAAGGTTTTCGTCAACCTTCTTGTACACAGTCTAGCTCACTATCGACCCTAACTAGGTAATCTTTAATTTACTTTTATTTCAAACATATTAGTTTTTAGATCAACTTTAATGATTTTTAAGATTCCTTTTATTTATGTTTTTGCATCCTATCTACTATTCTTGCTTTATCTCACTCTTTATAAACAAACAGGGTTGACATCCACAAAAGAAGTTAAGTTTATCTTCCACTTTGTCAGTAGCCCCCGCATAAATCCATCTAATTAATCTCGTTTAAGTTTATCTTACTTGCAGTTTATCAGCTACAATGAGGATCCATCCATCACGTCATGTGAGAGGAACTATAAACTCTCCATGTTATGAGTTTCTATTTTATTTTAGTAACTATTTCATTCATTTGATATCAAAAAAATAAACTCTAACAACATTCCTAGAACACTAGGTGGGACCAACATTTGATGATCCCTTTCTTTTCTAATTTATTTTTTTCTATCTTCTACTAACATTGCAGCATAATTCCAAGCTTCTTTCTTACTCGTGTTGGTTCATCTGTTGGATTGCTCTTTGCTAAAGTTTAGATAAAAATTAAAAGATTTATCTACATTTTCATAATTTCCTTATTTACTCCTTTTTGCATCGTACTTCATTTTCCTATGTGTGTCATCATCGAAAGATCACACCTTAATTTGGTTTTAATAAGAAACTTTCTTTTTTGCATCCTAATTGCTCACATAGTTTAAGTAGGAGGTTAACTTGCTACATTTCACAATCCTCACACACAACCTGAAACTCAAAAAGTAATTAACACATAAAAAAACCTTCTACTAAACAACCTAATTGGGATTTCATAACTCAATAATAAGCCTTTTGATACTTCCCAAGCCATAACAAACCTGAAACTAGACATAGACTTCCTTCTTCTAGGTACCCCACTATCTATCTCATTTTCTTTTTCACATTCTTAATTAAAAATAATAAAAAAGGAACCATTTTCTTGACTTTCTTAATTTAAAATGGAACACAATTCTACCTCGAATGATTTTAAATGAACCATGATTGATATCTCATGTTTTCCTCCTTACAACCCCATATTTGAGTTCTTTCTCCATATATCATGTCGACTAGTAGAATCTATCCCACCACCTTGGAGCACCCCGAGTTCATCTGACATCCTTATGCATATCCCATCTAATGACATCCCCATTCCTCATGTATTAGATTTTACGATCCAATTCCAACCATCATATCATCTTCCTCCTTCCAAATCCCATGTATCCCTCAACCGATATTGTCTTCAACACTCCCAGGACATCTTCAGACAACCCTTTCCTAACCCACCACAAAGAAAATATAACCCATTTTCAATAAAAACCAAACATCAAACATCCCCTCCCATTTTTTCCCCACTTATCTCATCATCACCTACTCCCATCCTTGATATCCTGCCATGGATCCTTCAAGAGCTATCCCTGTATCAACCTTATCAACTACCTTGACTTCCACCACTTCTCTCATATCTACATCTAGTTTTTCTCTTACCACATCAACATTGGCTTCGACTATACCCACTTCTTCATACACAACCATCCTAACCAAACTTATCATGACTACCCAATTATCCACACCTATCCTAAACACACCCATCACTATACTCATATCTAATACGCCAAAAAATCCACCCATGTATTTTTTGACATCATTATCACACATCTCTTTACCCATGCCCATATCATCAACTTTATCCCACTCATCCACATCCACCATTCCGATATTTACGTCTATTATCACAATGAACACATGTCCTCGATCTACAAATGTATCCACAGTGTCTTATGAAACAACTAAGACAAAAAATTAAGGCATTCATACCTATTCCACAAAACCCTTCATTTCCACACCAAATGATCAAAAATCTACATCACCTCCCTCTCACATATAATTCATCAACTGTATGATCCAAACACCCATTATTTTATCCACTCCTGCACCTATCATCAATCCCACACTAGCACATATCTCACCTTCTTTTTGGATACCACTCCCCCATCCACATATATTCCACCATTACCAACCATACCATCTCACAAATCAGTCCCAATCCCTCTTTCTACACTCCTACCTACACCTATCACATCAATTATCATAATCACATATCCCACATCATCATCTTCTCCTCCCAAATCCTTCAAAGGATATTGGAGAGAACTAAAACTTGAAGCAACCATAGGTGACCCTCCTTTCTCATTTACACAACTATACATTTCTTCACCTTCCTTAGATCAAATCAAAGCAAAAATTGCTTCCCCCATCAACCATAACATCATCATCACACCCACTAGTTGAATTCATTATCATTCCTACCAAGAGTAATCCTTTAAAAACTAAACATAAAAACCTCGGTACCCTTCCAACATTCCCTTATATGCCCTCACATGAAGATATATTTTCCTCTAACAAATACCAAACCTACATCCTCCATCTTAGATCCACATCCATATATCCTAGGACCATCCCATTTATCACAATAAATTAACCAATATAAATCCAAAAAATCCAACTCCCTCCTAGGACCAACTCCTTCACCAAGAACACTCCCATCCACCGAACAATATCAAAAAAATCATCTAGTCCTTCTTCGTACAGGAAACCAATTACCGTCAAGGTTGATGAAAAAACATCAAGATATTGAAACAATCTACCCCCATCATCGACATCAAAAACATCTTTCAGAGTACCTCCTGAGACATATATTGAATCCTATGTGGAAGTCTATGACATTTACTCCAAATTTATTCCATCACACTTCCACCTATTAGGGCCTTTTATGTAGACTATATGAAGCCATCATGATTTGATCCCCATTGCATTTACACATACCATCATATCCCTGGGTCATAACACTGAACAATGTTAGGAACTTAAGACTATTATCCACGATCTTATTGAGAAAGAATAAATTCTTGGGGACTTTCCTCCCTCATCTAACATCTTGTCCTTGACTGATTCCACTACTATTTTTGTATAACCATCTGTAGGAGTGCTTAGGATCCTCCTTCATCAAAAATTTCTTCACATGAAAATCCTATTAACAAGGTTCCTCCCTTATTCATTGATACACTTCACCTTGATACAACTCACCTTGATACATCATCCCTATGATTTCCAATCCAATACCCCATCTTTATTTGGCATTTCTTCCATATATCTCATCTTATTCCTTCTGATATCTACTAGTTCATCCACATCTCTCTCGTTAGGGGAGCACTTCACCCCTTGGTTTTTTATTCTTTAAAATTTTCTTTCCCATCATCCTATCCCCACAACATCTTTGACGCTAGGGGGCCTTCATTATAGAATCTACCTACTTACAGATTGGATCCTTTCCATATCCTTACATCATCTAGATATTCTTATTCCGTCATATCAGCTAGTTTTCTCTCTTATGCCCACCTTCATGGCCATATCTATTCTTCCTTTGGGATCACCATGGCTCTATCCAAAGTCCACTCTTATGGTCATATAATCTCATCCTAAAATCATTATAGTAACTATTACTCTTGTTCACCCAAAAAGTGTGTCTCTATTCAAGCTTCACGATCCTTATCTAACTTACATCAACTTACATATGTTCAATCTTTCTATCTATCTTCTTATCCAAAATACCATACCATAGGAAAGGGGGTCATCGGTCTTATTAATCATCTATCTTCATAACAACATCACTCTATCATCACTACATCTGAATATTTCACTATGTGGGTGAAAGTAATTCCACTCATCTCAACCAAATATGGTCCAAATATTAACTTTATTTACCAGCATATCATTTTCTACTTCGACATTCCTCAAAAATTCATCATGGACAATAGAAATTCCTTTAAAATATATATATTAAGAATCCTTGTGATTCATTTAACATTAAAATTATCTTCTCCTCTCCATATTATCCTTAAGCTAATAGAAAAAATGAATCCACTAACAAATCTCTTCGAAAAATTCTTTCAAGAGTATTAAATGATCAAGACATGACTAACATCTTCATCTTCCTTTATCCCTTCAAGATTATCATACTCGCATCCATATTTCCATAGGGGCTACACCCTTTTCACTTGTGTAGGAGCTAAATCTGTTCTTCCTCTCGAAGTTCAAATTACACATTTGTGCATGTCCTTTCATGACTTCATCTCTGATGAGAACTATCACCAAGAACATCTATAACAACTTGACTTGTTAGATGACCACCACTTTCTTGCTCTTGAACACCATCGTGTTCATGAAGAGTGCATCAAATGTGCTTACAACAATCACATAAAAAAATGTGACTTTAATGTCGGTGACTTCATTCCCAAATAAAATAAGAATGTCACTACTCTCGAAAGGAGCCAACAAGGGAATTTCAGCCCTAAATGGATTAGACACTAAATTATCACAAATAAGTATGGTTCATGAGCCTATCAATTGGAATCCCTTGATGGTAAACCAAAAGTGGAACCTGTTAACTCTTTGCACTTATGACCATTATACTGTTAACATGTATTCCAATGATCTCTTAGTCATATCCTTGGATCATTCCTCCATCTTAGCCTCTTCTATCTCTCATTATAATGATTTGGAACCATGTGGTCATTCATCACTTTCCTCATCATGACCTTAAATATGGGCACCATAGCTCTTCCCATAACATTTTCCTTATGGATAGGATATCCCATGTTATGATAACTCCATGATCATTACATCCATCACCCTCTCATTTTCCTATTGGAAAAATGGAAAGGGTCCAAGGGTGTCTCTTGTACATTTATTTTCCCCTCCTAAGTCATCTACATAGCTATCCCTAGTTCTTCCCCATGATCAAAAATAAAATCAAAGGATGTAAATCAAAAATCAGAAAACTTAAGAAAAAATAACTACTCCGTTGATGGATAGTTGTTTAATATAAAGAAAAAAATAAAAAGTAAAGAAATCAAAAAGGAAAGAAATAGAATGATCCCTTGAAAGATGACTATCATTTATATTATATTTTGTTATCCATATTATGTATAAAGTAGACCATACCTCAAAGGATGGATACTCCTTTTATCATGACATTAAAGGCTTCCCACATTGATCAACCTTCCATTTTATTCACATCCTAAGAAAGCTTCCCACATTCATCAACTTTCTTCTAACATTACTTTTTCCCTTTCCGAGAGCTAGGGCATATATTTAGGGAACACCAATGATGGAGACCCCTTTTCTCACGTACAAGTTACATCTCAAACTCCTTTTTCGTGCTGACATTAGGTATTTTGAGTTCACTCCATACGTTATCTCTCTATGATCTTTGATATAGCTAACTATTGTTGGTTACATTCTAACACATGTTTTGGTCGCATGTGCCTTGCATTATTCGGATCCCCTTTTGTTTACCTCTAATGCAATTATAGGAATATTTTCTTCACGCATTCCTTGATATGACCTAGGGTTGTTCGTACCTATGGGTCACTATCATTGGTTGCATTTTTTCATCAATCCTTTTCATGTCTCTCTTTCATTCATGTTTACATGCATCTTTTGTTATCTTGATCACTTCTCAATCTATTTATCTATCCTTAACACATCAATATTTTCTTATATTAGTCAATAATCACATCTACATTAATTTTTTTATCCACGTCATATTATATCCATTCATCCCATCATCATGATCAAATTCAAAACTAACATGTAATCCTTATCCTCATTAACTATATGAAAAATCCACATCATTAATCATCCATACACATATAAATCCAAAGCAACCATACATAACCATTTAGATCATCATCATTACATAGACAATCAATATCATCATCATCATAAATCAAACAATCACAATAAAAAATGCACATATATCAATTCACAACAAAATCATAATCACATATATATACATGGATATAAAAATATATTGTTTCAGTACATCACTGCCCTCTAATGGGGTTCTCTCAAAGCATAAATATTAGTGAAACCCAAAAAGTGAATATGAGAGATCCTGATATTCTCCCCTGCATGATGGGCCCCTCCATCTCCTATCGACCTCGATGAATCTCCCATGGCCCTTTCCTCCTTACAGATGAGACAAACTCGTTGTGCTGCCTCATGGACCAACTCCACATGTTGCTCTACTCTACACAAGCTCCTAGTAATGGAGTGTCTTTGGAATATTCTCGATCACGATCCCCTCATAATACTTAGAATCTATGGCTAAGTATTTCTAGTTATCAATCAAGATCATACCGGAGAGATTTCATCTTGTCCTCCTCCTTGTGGTATTACCTGTCCTCCACTTATAACCTCAGTGGAAAGTATAGTAGCAAGAAACCCAAATAAGACCCTCTTATCCTCCCTCTTCCAGTGGTTTCGATCCCTATTTTAGATTAAGGTTTCCCTCTCCACCCTCATCTATTCTATCTTGGAACAAATCCTTTCTAACTCTATAGTCTCTCAAAATTCTCCATTTCCACCTCCCAGAGTTGCCTCAGCCTCAACCTCCACCTCCATCTCCTCTACATCATCCTCTCCTCCCTCCCTCACCACCCTAGCTACCCAGATTGTAGCCATCCAGACACCAAATCTAGCCCATAATCCTATGTCATCATCATCATCCAATGGTGCAACCTCATCCCTCAATGGATCTTCCATGAAAAGGCTTAACAACTACCTATCTACCTCCTCACATGTATACATAATATGACCATCTGATATAGTTTGAATGACCCCAAAATATCATCATACTCGATTACCTTAAATGCCCTAAATCATCTATGACCGTATCCACTATATCCACCTCTTCCTCTTCATCTCGGCTAGCTCTTCATGTATCCCTGTCTATACAAGTAAATCCCTACATGGTCACCATCTAGTTTTCTCAATCTCTAGCTCTGCAAACCGATCAACAGACCAAAAAAATCCTTTATCCCTCTTTCTCCGAAGACTTGAGCGGCCCTCCATATAATACATCACACCTCTAATTGAATATAGTCACCATTGATCCATGGAAGCCTTGTGGCTGAATGTGCTCATATGACCAACAATGAAATAAGAAACGAACATCTAAGATTGATCTCCGCCCTACCCTCGTACATAGAAAGCTCACGGTAAACCTTAGCTAATGAGATAGTAGCAAATGAAAATATTTTCTGGTGATCAACAATATTTTCCACTACACTAGTCAACACCCATGGAAATCAAGCTCCACTAGATTCTTAAAATGCATAACACAACATAGTCATCATCACCATACATATCAATCAGTCGTGTGGCACCCCATCCTTGTAAATTAACTCATATGTGAAAGCCCCTGAATAAAATATAATGTGGAGCATATTAGCTCTAAATAGGAATGTTAAAATAGCCAATATCTTGTCACTAGAAATGTGAACTATTTACTCCCCCTATATTGGTAATTTGAGAATCTGATACATATCCTCGAGGGTGACTATCATCTCACCTATCGTAAATCAAAAAGTACATGTCTTCATGTCCCATCTCTCCACTAAATAAATCATAAGCCCCACATCTCATGGGATCCTCTGATAATATCTCAAGCCACCTAACCCCACTATTGCTAAGTGATCGCACTCGACATCTAAAACATCTCCTTTGACATTCTCATATATATAAGGCACAAATTCTCTCAAATAAAGGGTCCTAGGCCTGTAATCACAAAAAAACATGAAAATCATATCCAAATCCATAATCTAATAAAAATTAATTAATTTGATCAAAAATCCATTTAATCCTAAACCAATCCAACCTAACCCTTGTCGACGCCAACCCAAGTTGGGTCGATGTGTTTTAGGTTCGATCACCACACCTTAGGGATCAATTCACATCAACCTACCTAGGTTGCCACTAACCGCCCCTAACATCATCCACTTTTTCAAAAAAATGTGAATAAATAAATAAATAACAAAATTAAACTAAAAACAAGATTGATTTTTATTGCTCACCATCCTCTACACCCTCTAGGCATTTCCTTATAACTCATATGGCCTCCATTTCTTAGTCTATCTCATTTATTTCTCTGATCTATCTAGTTAATTATGTTCATGAAAATGAAAATTGTTAGTTGACTCCTGTCTTAGATAGCCACCAACACTTGGTCAACATGACCCCTTTAGGTCACCGTCGACTGGCCTTAGTCACCATCGACTTTCCTTGGTAGCCTTTTCTTTAGATTCCCTGATCATCGTTTATAACCTCTCCTTAGGAATTATTTAAATTCCACCTTTGTGAACATATGTATTTTCCCATTAGGGAATTCTATTGATCTCAAAGTCCTTTTTCATGGCCATACTTACTCCCTCTTCGGGAATTTTATTTTTTGATCTTAATCAATTTATGCACAAACTCCACCTTAGTGGCCATACGTATCTTCCCCTCTGGGGCATACTATTTAATTACCCACCATCTCATCCTTTTTCCATGTCCTATGTTGGGGCACCATTTTTCTATCCTCATCATTTATAGATACATAACTTTTTGTTTGATTCCTCATGTACAAAGGATTTCACATACTTTTTGCATTTAGTTGCACATACTTTGATGCTCACCTATGACCCGGTATCGTTCCGGCTTGCATCCATATGAGAGCTTTCCCATTGGATTCTATCCATTTTGTAGTGATTTTCACCCACTTGATGGTCTATAGATCATTGTATCTTGTCTCCATTAAGACAAAAAAATTCCCTCTACCGATATGATATTGGAGTCATCAACATGGTTTTATTTTTATTGTGACTCCTTTTGCATGGGGAATCTTCCCTTAAGATATCCTTTTACCAATATTTTTTCATCTACCCACCTTTCATCATCTACCTTTTTTTAAATGTGTCATCGATCTCCCTTGGCATCATCGATCCCCTTGTATGAGTGGGAGCTCATCGTCTACTTTCCTTCAATCCTTAGAACACTCCTCTTATTACTATTTTTTCCCATGGCTTACTAGTGCAAACCAGTCAACAAAAAGGGGCAAATGTAGACACCTAAAATTGGTATCTCTACTTTGTCTTCCTACGTGTGCTCCTATTTTTTTAGGGTCATAACTAGGTTCCCTTTTAATTAAATGCATCCCCTTAATTAAATTAAAATGCCCATCCCATAATTTTAAATTAATTTAATTGATTAGCTTATATTAATTAATTAATTAAGATCCACCTCATATCACACCCTGATCTACTTTCTATTTAGGATGCTTTTATCCTAACCTACACCCCTTTCCTTTTTCTAATTTTCTTCCTATCTTTTTTATGCCCTAACTACCCACGATTTATCCCAAAACAACCTATTCCTACCTACATGGTTTAAAGAATCTTTTCCCACTCATCAAAACATAAATTCACTTAGAAAACACAAAATCTAGCCCATTGGGGAAACTTTCCCCATAGTTGGCGACAACCCAACCTAGTCATCGTCGACCTATAAAACTAAGTTAAATCCTTCCAAAAAGGGAGCAGAAATCATATGTATGTGAATTATGGAGCTTCTTCATGACTTATGAATCAAATATCATACCAGAGTATTCTTGCAATAGTGAAAAACCTCCCAGATATCCATTGAATGTGCTTTCATCCCTCACAATCATTCTTTGGAACATTATAATTTTTTTCATTTCTTTAATCAAGTTTTTAACATATTATCATTGTTTTTCTTGTAGCTAAAATTCTTCAGGTTCATATCAGTATCTCCAACACTCAATGATTCTTCAACAGTCTTTTGTTTCAACTCCTTTTCTTACAGGTTTCCTTTTCCATCCATTTATCTTCTTATTATCTAGCCTTGCTACATTCCCCATCGACCTACCCTCATCACTATCGACCAGGGTCTTGATTCTCAATCTACCCTTATCCATCTATTATTTCTTCCATTTTACTTGTTTATGTTTCCTCATATATTTTCTATAGATTGACCCCAACACACATAAACCTCTACTGCATATAGATTGCACTCAGATACTTCATAGTCTACATCTTTCTCATATATTCCAAATATAGTCTCCTAGGTTGTTGTCATCCTACCTATGCACAGTCGAGGTTAATGTTGACCTAGACTAGGTAATACATAATGTACTATTATTTGAATCATATCAATTTCTAGAACAATTTTAATCATTTTTATATTCAGTATTATTCTATTTCTGTATGTTATCTATTGTTGTTTCTTTATCTCACTCTTTCTAAACAAACGGGGTTGACATCTACCAAATTAGTTAACACTTCTTAGATCCACTTTTTTAGGAATCCCCACATAAATCCATTTAATCAATCACATTTTAGTTTATCTTACTTGTAGGTCATCTACTATATTGAGGATACATCATCACTTTGCACTCGTCCATCCATCACATCACATTAGAGGTACTATTTACCCTCCATAATATGAGTTTCTAGTTTCATTCATTTTCTTTCATTTGATATCGAACAAAGAAACTCTGACAACAAGAGATAAATGGTTGTAGGAGAACCATCGGTCGGTGGATATGTCATGAACACAAGAGTAACTACTAGCAAAACCAAATTTTATCAGTTAATTTTTAAAATTTGCTAACACACCCTTGGGTGAAGGCTTCCTATATATACACACTACTCATTCACACTTAAAGGAAGGAATTTGGAACCATTCAAACTACCATCTACTATGATATTTTATTCAATATTGATAACTAATTTCTTAGATTTTTGTTCATCTTACACTTTTCTTGGATTGGATTAGACACTCTTCTTCTTGGATAGTTTTTTTGCACTTTTAGGTCATCTAAAGTGATTCTAGGAGAAGGACGGTTTTCCTCTTCTCCACCTAATAGTGATTATCTCTCGATGTGTGATGCTTCTTTTGAGATATAGATGCATCAGGGACAACCCTACAAGTACAAGTTGTGTTTTCTAACCATCTCTTATCAGTTTATATAGATAAGTTCTTATTCTTCCCTCATTGTGCTATGTTAGCTTAATATTACATATAGTTAGATGTTAGTTAGCATACTATTCTTATCCATGATCATCTCCATACATTTACATTCATTTAATTTCATTCATATTATGCACACTTGTTTTATCCATTGTTGATCCATACATCTCCACACCCAACTACCGATATCTTAGTAGAGTGTTCTCCTCTATCTTGACTCAGAGCATTGAAAATACTAGGTTTACCTAGCGTAAGTATTACTACCCTTTTGATATGTGACTGTAGAATTCATTTTAACCCCTTTAAATCTAACCAATGTATTTTGGTTCATGTGAATTTCCTATTCATTGCATCAATACCCTTGTATAACGGAATATTTATGAGTGTAATTATTAAGACACATTCAAGACCCACTATATAGATTGTAGCACTACCTATTAATAAAAATATTAAATTAAGACAATTAGCATTACAAACATTAAATATAAATTTACATTAGTTGCAAATAAACACTTACCAGAAGCTCATAATCTGTCTCAATCCTCCTCTGACTCTTTAAATCAACCCCAGGGGAAGGTGAATGCATAAAACTTAACATGTACTCCCATGGAAAACATTAAGAATCAGCTTAAAGTACAAATAAATTTCATAGTTTTGTACTAAATGATGCTATTTAATATAAGAAAATCATAATGAAATTTATATTTTTGGATCATACTTGTGTAAGATTTTAGCTGGTGTGATTCCAACAACAAATCTAATCTCTAATGATTGATGAATGTAGGGTGGATGGTATAATGATGTCATGAATGGAAAATGAGAAATAAGTGATCTCACTAGAATAATGAAACTTATGCACATAGACTACAAAATACTATCTCCATAACTTATAGAGTTTATTATCCAAGTAAATGATTATTAAAAGTAATAAAGTTGATTTTAGTGAATTTCTAGACATACACCCTTACACTGACATTGCTAGATGTGGAAGTTCCAACATCAAATTTTTATTTTAATATAAATATCACTTAGTGGAAAATAAATTGACATGTAATATATTTACTAATTTATAACATTTTTATAGATGAGGGTAGTCACATGCACAAATTGATGTGAGGTAGTGACATGGGATATTGGATGCTTTAATTTGCAATAAATTGTTTTAACAAATACACATTATTTCATTAATTTTATTTCATGTAGGAAAAAGTGTATACTTGATTGTGAAATTACATAGGAAATATATATACTCAATTGCATTTAATTTTATGTAAAATTGCATGTCACTCAATACCGAGAATCTATTGGTCTAGGATTTTACCCACCTTGTGGTGTTAACTACATTGTTTTATTATCTTGCTTAGGTTAATCATAGGTTATCAAGGGAATGTACTTTAATTCATTTTCTAATTATGATTTGAATTGGTTACATTTTTGGGTAATCTATTTTCACACTATATAATGTAACCTCCTATACATATTTTTGGGTAATCTGCTTATGTATGAATGAATGAAGAGTTTTTCTTCTCTTAAGTGTTTTTGGATTTCACCTCTCCACAAAGATTTATGTTTGTGAATTTTATCCTATCCATCCTCACTCTTAATTATGGCCCACTCCAACATGTTATCAGAGCTAATATTGTAGCCGAATGCCATTACATCTGTTGGAAGTTCTACATTTTAGCTCACTTAATTTTTTTTTTTCATACAAGGGTTTAGTGGGATTTTTAAGGACATAACATGAAAAAATATTCTCTAAAGTATCTACATGAAAAACAAATTACGCTATTGAATTAATAAGGTTTGAAAACCTTAGGTTCAACTATAAACTTGACCTAGTTGTATGTGACAGGTATTTATGAATTTTTTAAAGAATTGAAGGATTTTTTCTACAAATTCAGCAAATCTGTGTAAGTTTCAATCAAATAGAAAAAACGTTGACTTTTTCTAGGTTTTTCAAATAAATTGGTGGGTATTTTCTATTTTGTATGAAAACTTGATTGTTTTCTCATATATGGACGTTATTGTTTTCTCATTTGTAGTGTTTTAGGTTTTTGCATGTTCTTAACAAGTGAAAAATATGCCCAAGTTAAAATTAGGTTTTCATGTGTTTTCAAAAAGTCAAAAAATCTGCCCAAGTGTAAATCGGGTTGTCAAGCATGTTTAGCAAGACAAAATTTCCACCGTCAATGTGTTGGGTTTTTTTACCTTGCTTTGCACTTGTTGGATTCCGACACCTACTTTACACCAATTTATTTCTTACACATGCTTTACACCTATCAGTTTCAACATGTTCTTTACACATGTTTTCTTCTGATACATTCTTTACACCTCTCTGGTTTGGATACATGTTTCACACCTATCAGGTTCTAACAAATTCTTTACACCTATCGGGTTCTAACACCTATTGTACACATGTCAAGTTCTAACACTTTCTTTAAACCTCTCAGTTCTAACACCTTCTCTACACCTATCAAGTTCTGACACCTACTTTGCATCTCTTAAACTCTGACAAACTACATTTTGGGCCTTTATAAGTGTATAATAAGGTCAAAAATCTGATTTGGTATAAATTTCAACTAGGTTCTCCCACATTTCTTCATGTTAGGTGTCCTTTTCTTAAAGTACATGTCTTTTTGTTCTCTTTGCATTTGAGGTATCCTTGTTTTTTGAAATCTTGTCACTTATATAGTTTTAGGGTCATTGCACACTTAAGTATTTTTAGCACACTAAGGTCAACCTAAAGCCACTTGCTACAATGGATTTGTCACTTGTTCTAATTCTTATATCATTCAACTATGATGAGTTGAAATTCAAAAATACAAATCCTCTTGAGGAGTAAAGGCTTACATTGGATCACCATGGGTACAGAAATAGAACTGACACAAGATGTAGAAAAGGTGAAGTGGTACAACAAAAGTGATGAATTGTGAGGTTTATTATGCATGTCCATGTCTTCCAACTTGCTCTTTCATATTGAATCTGCAAATAATCCTAATGAAGTATGGACCATTTTGGAAGGAATATTTGGGAAGCAGGACATAATGAGAGGTCATGAGATGGAAAATGATCCCATCAGTTTAATCCTAGGTGACATTGACATGATACATGCCTTCTTTACAAAATTCTAATCACAAAGGTTAGATTTTGAAATTGTGTGTTATAGACAAAACAGATGATCAATTGGTTCTTTCCATCCTTGCTAAATTGGGTTCCAACTATTATGTCTTCTTCTCTACCTTTCATGCCACCAGTAGCATCATGGGAGCTACATGCAAAATTCCTTCCTTTGAAAATTTAGTTATTGACTTAACTCGAGAGGAAGACAAACTTATTCAAATGGGAACACGAAAGTCCTCTAAATCCCATGCTCTAATTTTTGGACAAGAGAAACTAAAGGATTCAAACAAAGAGAAGAAACAAAATAATAAGTATCATGAGAACAATAAGGATCAAATTGATCCCATCTCCAAATTAAACTCTAAAAATTCCTCTTCTACTGTTAATTCCAAGAAAGAGAGGATCAAATGTAGGTATTACACATGCAAGCATGAAGAAATAAATGTATGAAGAAGAAAATTGACCACCTCACAAGTCTTCTTGAAAAGAAAAACATAGGTGTTCCTCAATATTTTAAACAATCTTCATCAACCCATGAATCCTCATGGTTAAATGAACATAGAAAAGAGAAAGAGAAAGAATCAAGAAAGGATAAAACAAAGAGGAGGAGATTCCTAGTTACAATTGTACCACCAAATCCTACATGAGTAATTGATTCTAGTGCATCACATCATATCTCCTCTTCACAAGTGGATTTCACTTTTTTGGAGCCATGTTACATTTCTTATATAATATTGGGTGACAACTCTTCATAGGTTTTTGGAGAGGGTCTTTTAAAGTAGATGGAGGAGCATTGAATTATTTTCTTGTTATTCCCTCATTGTCAACTAATATCCTATCATCCTACCAAATTAATCACCTTGGTCAGGGATTTTGTGTTGATTTCACTTCCAATTAAGTGTATGTTAGAGAAATAAAAAGTGACACTATCATATAGTGGGTATAGTCAATCATCATGCTCGGTTGTATTCCTTATCTCACTTTTTCCCTCTAGAGTCTTCTTTAGATTCACACTTAATTAGTGTCATCTCTAATCATGAGGAAATTTATGATGATGGGTAATTTTATTCTACCACAGGTGACTATATTAATGATGGGGGCTCACTTAAACTATCTCCGTACCACCTTTCAAATCTCAAGGATTTTTGCTTGATCCAACTACTTCCGGTCCTCTGTTGATTTTTTAAGGGAGTAAACACCTTAATTAAAGACTAATCAGACATCAAAAAATATAGTTCACATTTGTAGGGCCTTCCACATTCCTTCTTTACTACTACTTCAAATACATCATCCCTTCATAGAGCATTTGTCCCTTCTACTTTGCATGGGAGAATATTTCCTTGTGTAGGAACCACATCTTGGATAGAGGTCCATTATCCACTTAGCGGATTCATTCACATTTCCATGGTGATAAACTCCTCACTACATATAATTATTATCCTTGTACCTCTCAAAAAAACATATCATTGTTTTCTCGAAAGGCCTCGTGATCTAGAACATAGTGATGTTATGTCATGGAACATAATTTCAAGATTTAGAAAATCTTGTGCATTCTTTAATGCTCTTCCTTCTAATCCATAGTCCCTTTAGGAGGCAAATTAGGAGGATATAAGGTGGCTACCTACTATTGTAACTTAAAGTGGGGCTTTCTAATTCTACCTTATTTTTCTCTCTCTTTTTGGGGTGGAGTTTTTGTTATCCATTTTAACCCCTTTGGTAAAAATGGATGACTAGAGAAAAAAAACTTGGGAAGTTGGCAGAGCTTCATGGTTGAGCCTAGGGTTTTCAGAAGCACATGAGTTTAGTTCTTAGCCAAATTTGAGAAAATTGAGTAAAATTAGGAAAATGTGGCTTTGGGGCACTCTACTTAATTTTTCCTAACTCCCCAATCCAAGAAAATTCTAAGGAGTTAGTGAAAAATTGAGAGAAAAGCCACGGAAGCCGTAGAAAAGCTACAAAAAGTCGCAGAGAAAGCCAAGAAAAGCCACAAGAAAAGTCCACAGAAAAAGCCATGAAAATTTTACATAAAAATCCATGGAAGCCACAGGAATCCATAGAAAAGGCCGTAAAAAGTATGGACAAAAATCCACGGAAACCGCAGAAAAGTCGGCACAAAAATCCATAGAAAGCCCCATAAAGTTCTATAGAAAAAGCTATAGAAGCCACAAAAAAAATTCCAGGGAAAATTCTGCAGACAAATCCATATAACAAAGTACCAAAAAAAAGATGCAGAAAAATTCCATGGAAAAATCCACAGAATGCTATAGAAAACTAAATCTGGAATGTTTCAAAAAACTCAAAAATCTGCGAAACAAAGGAAAATGACATTTTTTAGCGCGAAACTTCGAATGGGCATAACTTTCATCTAGTGCTCAAAATTTGACAAACTATATGTCATTGGAAAGGTATCAATGTCTTGTATGAAATGGGAATTTTACTTCTTAACTTTATTAAGGCTAGATGTGCAAAAATTTGGAAAAAGTGTCCAACACATAAATACATAGTTTAGGCCCAACCACCACAATCAATGATGTATGGATCCCATTTCTTCTTCTAGAATTGAAAGTATGTATTTAAAATGACTTGTAAGGATGTCCATGCCATTTTTAGACCATTCAATGGTAGTTTTTGTTAGAGTAGGTATTTACCTTAGGTCATGTTCACCTAGGTACTTTATTTACCTTTATTATATTTATCCTCACCCACCTATGTGTGTGCATATTTCTTTTATCTTATTTAGATATTAGGAGATATTATCTAGTTGTTAGTTATAGTTCTTTCCTTGATCTATGGTATTGACTAGATCCTTGAAGTCTAGTTATCTCCTAAATCTATGGTCTTGACTAGTTCTTTGATGACTAGTTATTTCCTTGAAATATGGCTTGATCTACGACCTTGACTATTTTTAGATTGGTATTACTTTCCTATTTAAGCAAGGCCCATTCTCAATGTATTTTATTGAGTTCTATAATAATATATGATATTGCTACTCATTTGTTTGCAAAGGTTTTATGTAAAGCTATTTTGGAAAATTGCTTTCATCTTATTGATCGTGGTGTTTGATTAGCATCTGTGTTCTTGGCTTGGTATGATCTGGTTATCATTCTTTTCATGGTATCAAAGATGGAGATTGCTGTTGATATCCGTCTATAAGTTTTATTTTGCAAATAAAATCATTGTATATTCATATATTTGGGATTTTATCGTATGTTGTTTCTGCATGCATTTTTATGGAAAACAGAGGCTTCCATTGGATCCATAAGGTGTGAAAACCCTAAGATTGATTGTAAACTCCGATTGTTTCTATAGGTAGTCATTTTTTTGTTGTTGCAGAGAAGCACACCATTGCTGAGGATTCATGCCCACCAGAAAAGAAATCACATGATTTTTTTGGTTCTGTTGTTTTTTCATGATCTACACAAAGCAATTTTTGTTGTGGTGTATTTGTCTTGGTTTGACGTAGGAAGGTTTTCGATCTTTCCTCTCTTGGCAGGGGTCCACAGATGTTGTGCACATTTTTTGCTATTTCGGGAAAATCCATAGGTTGCTATTTTCAGAAATAAAGGTCACTGTCTACACAGTCCATAAATAGTAATTTTTACTAGAAGAGGTAGTTGGATGTGACTTTCTCGAAAACACGTGACACACCCAAAAATAGTAAGTTGCGCAAACACCGATTAAAATCCTTAGCCCTTGGTCATATGGTATGGTCATATGAGGGCTTAAAGCTTGTGATTCCTAGTAGTAGGTGCTTAACTTAAGCCCCCTTTAATTTTATTTGTGTGGTGAAGGAAACAACAATTTTTTTTTTAGTGTCAACTAAAATAAATAGCAGAGAAAATATTAAAAAGCTTGTAACTTTTGATCGGTAACTCAGTTTTGAGTGTTTTTTGTGAAAGTGCATGTTTTTTTTGTGCTCTTTCCATTGGAAATATTTATTTTTAGACTTGTACTATAATTATAAAGTGCCAAATATGGAGGAGTGTTGTAATCAATTATGGATGTAATTTCTGCTCCTAAACTTTTGGGAGTTGCGGTTTATACCTATCATGGATTTTGAAAATGATATGCTTTTCTCTGAAGTGTGGACTTTCAAGAGAATATTGTAAAATTTGTGGACAGAAAATAAAATAGATTGCAAAATTATCTTCTATAATCACTTATTCACGATAAGGATACAATAATACACTCCCTACGAAAAAAATTGCTAGCCTACATCACCATCATATTGTGTCAACCATATCCATGCTCCTAGTCCACTTGCATTTGTTTCTCTTGTACCACCGACATTGATTTTCCCTTACTTTTGATGCTTCTAAACCTGTGAGGCTTGTTACTACATGCTCTTCCATATTTGTGCCTATTACAAGTACCACATGTTGTGTATCCTACTTTTTATCAACTACATGGATTTTTTAGAGAAGCATACCACTACATTCCATTCTCGCATGCTCCATTCTATGGGTCTCACTAACGGAGTCATTAGTAGACATTCACAGGGTATTGTTTCCTCTATTCCACCATGTTAAGTGAAATTATTGTCATGACATTAGTTTTCGAAGCATACTTCATTGGGATCACACATTGATAGAGTTCCTTTGTTTGTTCGCTCGACTCTTTTTGAGTATCATGAGCAACACATGAGTTCTACATTTTCACTCAGGATTGAGAAACCTAAGATTTCAGCTTTCAGACATGATCAACCTAACACACATTCTGATGTTCTTTTACATGCACCCATTGTTTATTTTGCACCAAGTCATATGCGGGCATCATCTTCATCCATCTGTGTTGATTTGGGGTGGGTATCTTACTCATGGTGGCGACATAGGAATTCTTTGAGAGGACTCTATAGGCATGGCTCTCCACTATTCATCCTCTTCTCCACTTTCTATACCTTCTGCATTGTGATGCTTCTTATTTTGAGCATTTTTATTTAGCAGGTGTAGTGTATCTCTCTTGTTTGTTGAGATATTTTGTATTTTTATTTTTGACACTTTTGGCATGTTGACAGTCTCTCTTGTGGGGGAGCTATTCTGGTGGAGCCCAGTGTTAGTTTGTTAGTGTTCGAGTAGTTGTTTTGAAAAATCATACATATTTGTAGCATCACTCCACCCATTTAGCAGTATGGGAGGGTGTGGTGTTGATCCTACTTCTTCAGGTTTCATGTCCTTGCATTGGTACATTGGCTTTTCTTGGATCATGACACTCTAGAGTTTGTGTCCTTGTCTTGTTGCTTTGGTTATTTTCTTGGATCGTGGCACACCTATTTACAGTACTTGATTGAATTATGTTTGGTGATTTTTTTGCACTTTCGACATCACTTTTATGGAGCTATTCTAGTGGGCCAGGTCACTGCTTTTGAGTTTTGTTATCGAGGAATGAATTCGCCATGGTGCACACCAAACGTCTTCATCATTGTATGAGTTTCTTGATCCGAGCTTCTTAAGATGTCTTGGAGTGGGTCTTTACTCTCTTTACTTTGTTGTTACTAATTTTGGGTACATTGCGGTGTCCCTTTTTCCCGATTATTGTACATGAGTACCTCATTAGGCCTAGTTGTTGGAACTCATACTTGTGGATATGCCACTTTCTATTTTGGACCCTAGCTTCACTTGAGGGGGTGTTAGAGTAGGTATTTACCTTAGCTTATGTTCACCTAGGTACTTTATTTACCTTTTATTTTATTTATCCTCACCCACTTATGTGTGTGGATATTTCTTTTATCTTATTTAGATATTAGGAGATATTATCTATTTGTTAGGTATAGTTCTTTCCTTGATCTATGGTATTGACTAGTTCTTTCCTTGATATATGGCATTGACTAGATCCTTGATGTCTAGTTATCTCCAAAATCTATGGTCTTGACTAGCTCTTTGATGACTAGTTATTTCCTTGATTTATGGCTTGATCTACAACCTTGACTGGTTCTTAGATTGTTATTCCTTGTCTATTTAAGCAAGGCCCATTCTCAATGTATTACATTGAGTTCCATAATAATATATGATATTACTATTCATTTGTTTGCAAAGGTTTTATCTAAAGCTATTTTGGTGAATTTCATCTTATCTGATCGTGGTGTTATCATGTTCTTGGCTTGTACGATCTGGTTATTGTTCCTTTCGGTTTTGTTGGTGGGAAAAGAAATTCAAGTTTCACTCTTTCTCTTTCTGTCATTCATTTTCTATATATTGTAAACCCTTCTCATTTGAGAAGGGAGATATTCTAAGATGTGGGCAAACTATGTAAAGAAATTTCTCAACACCATTGAGATGCAAACCCTCCCATGGGCCTGACAAGTGTATGTGTGCCTCTATTTCAATAATGTAATGGAATGTGCATATTCCAAGAGCAATAAATTTTGTGTTCATGGTGTTCTTTCAATCCTTGCATTATTTTGTTGTATCTCCTTATTTTTTTTTTTTGTTTTTTTTTCTCCATGTATCTCTCATTTGCAGGTGTGGGATGTTGTGTTTCATGGAGATTTGGTGGTAAATGAAGATCTGGGTCTATGTCACATTGATCTGGCCTCTCTTAACTCCATTTTCTTTCTGTATTCTCCTCGTGGGATATTTCACCCCTTTTCTTGGTGTTATCACCTCTATAGTGTAGGATTTATTAATTTTCATGCTCTCTCTCTCTTGGTCCCTTAGAAAGGTTAGATTAGGAGTAGATAGTTTCATTTCCTTCTTTGGAAGTAGTTTAGTGCTAGGATTAGGTAGAGGAACCAACCTTCTATGGAGGTCTATCTCAAATAACAAGTCCCACAACTTGGATATAGTACCCATGTTACCTAGTCACACTATGAGCTCAAGAACACACACTTGAACTAATTAGATGGTGATTTGATTTGGTGATAACAATTATGGAACGCCTATCGGGATAGGTTTTAATCACCTTACCACTTCATTTCATCAAGTTGATGTGTTCTTAGTGAGATTCAAACTTTAAGAGGTACATGAAAAGCACATATGGTGACTCCATCTGATCAAAAAGTCATTATCTTAGTTGCATACTTTCTTTCCATCCATTTCCACCCATTCTTATTTCACATTTTTCATGTTCTTCCCTTCTTCCATCCATGAAGTTGTGCAATCATGGCTTCATTCCCATCTTAGAATTCACACTTGCAGCAGCAGTGGTGTAGTCCACCTCCAATGTATTTCTGAACTCCTACATGTCAACATTATGATCATATTCAAAACCATTATGCTTACCCATATGAGTAGTGTCAAAACTAGTTGTGTTATGAAACATAGTAGAAACAAGGGTATGCATATAATGACAACAGTCAAATGGAGAATGTTGATATGCTGGAGAATATTCAAAGGATGGAGGCTGACATGGTTCATTCAAGGGCTACACACGAATGAAGGAATTCAAAATTGGTTATAGGAAATATTGTCCATGTGAAGGCCCTTTTCCAAGACACTATAGTTTGCAAAAGAAGCTTGACTTCATGGTTGAAATGCTTCGTCAACTTACATAGTGGAATGAGGAGACAGAGGCCTACGAACTAGGTGGTAGGAAATCTTATCAATGGGTAAGTCCTACACCATCATCTAGTAATTTTCTCTCTATTCCCCAAGTAGTACCATCTCAACTTGAGATTCAGTTTCCAAGCTTCCCATCCACTACTTCTATTGTGGAATCATTTTTTCCATCTTCTAGTCTCCCATCCCATCTTATTTTCTCTTCCCCTTTCCCTTCCAAATCTAATTCCCCTCCACAAGATCCAAATGTGATACCTTCCCTCCACCAAAAATAAAGAAACAACTAGTAGAGACCCCACCCACCACTCCTCCTACTCTTTCAAGTTCATGTCATGAAGAGACCCAAAAATCTAGTCAAGGGGAGAAGTAAGAAGAAGAGCCAAGAAAATAAGAAATGATTAGAAGCTTAGTGATCTTGGCTTTTAGATTCTGAATTGAAAATATTCCCTTGTTGGTTAATCCTATGGAGGAGGTCAAAGTTGAAGAGCTAGTGGTGGCCAAGGCTAATTTTGTAGCAGCAGTGGAACAAGAAGATCAACAATCCATATGGTATGAATGTAGTATCCATGATCACACTTTATTTGAAGAGAATTTTGATTCAATTCAAGACAAAAAATCAGGACAAGTGAGGGAAGAAATAGCTACTCCAAATCCAAAAGAGGAGGAGTGAATTCCGGATGGGAGGAGAACCATATAATTTTAGAGGCTTTAAACACAAAGAAGGTCATAGAAGAACCTTCATTTCTTCCTCTCACTTAATCCCCTCCAAGCTCTATTGTCAAAGAATAGTTTGATATTTCAAACTTCATGTTTGAGGATGAGGGAACCATGGTGAGCAAGTTGCAAATCAAGAGGACACTATGGAGGAGGTAGAGCATGTGCAACAGGAAAAAAAGAGGTAGATTATCTATCTGACTTGGAGGATTTATTCGATGGAGAGGAGCATGTAAATCACATAATTTTATACTCCATCATCCACCTTCCAAGCACATGAGTCTACTGTGATGGAGGAGAGCATTCAATGACAACAACCTGCATTTCACAACGGCCCTCTAGAACCAAGGTTGGAGGATCATGATATTTCATGTTCTTCTAAGGATGAGGAAGGAAACAATGATGACACACATTACATATCAGTCATCAAGGTATAATGTCAGTTGAATGTAGGTGAGCAACAAATGGAAAATAAGCCCAAAGATAACCACTTCTTCCAAGAAGGTCCATAGGAAGGCTCCATTTTTGGAGTTGAATTTCATAGCAAAGGGCACATCCATCGGATCATTCCATGCCCAATAAAATACTTAGCTTCATTGGAGCTAAAAGAGGAGTTACCACCAGTCATTCTTGCTCTTGAGCATGAGGATGAGTTTCAAAGTACCAAGGATCAGCTGCAATGCCTCTTCAATCCAAATGCAAACCAATGAAAAGAGGTATTTGTCTTGTTTCTAGTAAATACATTGATGATTTGGGTGGAGGATCGGCCTCTTGTCATTTTTTCACTCATAATAAAATCCATGTTCAGGACCAAATCATATACATGGCTCCTTATTTTGAGAAAGGGAAGCTACTTCTCCTGTCAGTTGTAAGATTTGTTTGAATTCCCTTTACTTTCGGTTAATGTAGAGTAGGTAGGTTTGGTTTAAGCAGAAGAAGTGCTTTTGCACATTTTACATGTTAAAGTTGGGGCATGTATGATCTTTCCTTTTGTACATAGTGTGTTGTGGTGTTTTTTCTCATGCACACATTCCATTGGAGGTAGCATTTGTTGAGATCATCTCAAGTTCCAGTGATGTTTCAAGTGGCTTAAGGACTAGATTTTAGAGATTCAAATTAGAATTTGTTTATAAGGCTTGACTCCATGTCAAATGGATACTTCAAGGACACTTATCACTTCATCTAGCAGGAAAATGTCCCTGTGAGTCACCAAATTACTATCCATTTTTACCCCTTCATAAAAATGGATAACTGAGATAAATGAACTTGGGAAATTGGCAGAGCTTCATGGTTGTGCTTAGGGTTTTGAGAGGCATAACAGTTTAGTTCTCAGCCAAATTTGAGAAAATTGTGTAAAATTAGGAAAATGTGGCTTTGAGACACTCTACTTCATTTTTCCTAACTCCCCAATCCAAAAAAATTTAAGGAGTTAGTGAAAAAATTGAGAGAAAATATGTGGAATCCACAAAAAAGCCACAGAAAGCTAGAGAAAAGTCCACAGAAAAAGATGAGGAAAGCCACAAAAAAGTACACAAAAAAGCCATGAAAATTCCACAAAAAAAAGCCACGAAAGCTGTAGAAAATCCACATAAAGCTGCAGTAAAGTCCATAGAAAAATCCACAAATATCCACAGAAAATTGAATAGAAAAATCCGTAGAAAGCCATAGTAAAGTCCACACGAAAAGTCCATGTGGAAGCTATAGAAAATTCCAACAAAAATCCATGGAAAGTCTGTAGAAAGGTCTAAAGAAAAAGCCATAAAAATTCAATAGAAAAATCAGTAGAACAAAGTGCTACCAAAAAATCCATAGAACAAAGTCCGCAAAAAATATGCAAAATGGTGCAAAAAACCAAATCCACGGTATGTTGCAAAAAACTGGAAAATCCGTGGAACAAAGGAAAATGGTAGTTTTTCATGTGAAACTTTGGATGGGCATAATGTTTGATCCAGTGCTCAAAATTTGACAAACTTTATATCATTGGAAATCTCTAAATGTCCTCTATGTAATGGGAATTGTATTTCTCATTTTTTAAGGATAGATGTGCAAAAATTGAAAACATCTCTAGCACAAAAATACACAGTTCTAGGCCCAACCACCATAATCAATGAAGTATGGTTTCCATTTCTTCTTCCAGAAGCTAAAGTACATATGTAATATGATTTGTAAGGATACCCATGCCATTTTTAGACCATTTAATGGTATTTGTTAGTTGGTGAGAGAAGAAATCCAAGTTTCACTCTTTCTCTCATTCATTTTTATATATTGTAAACACTTCTCATTTGAGAAGGGAGATATTATGAGATGTGGGGAAACTCTGTAAAATTTGTTTCTCAACACCATTGAGCTACAAACCCTCTCATGGGCCTGGCAAGTGTATTTATGCCTCTATTTCAACAATGTAATGGACTGTGCATATTCCAAGAGCAATAAAATTTGTGTTCGTGGTGTTCTTTCAACCCTTGCATTATTTTGTTGTATCTCCTTGACCCTCTTTTTGGTTGTTGTTTTTCTGTGCATGTATATCTCATTTGCAGGTGTGGGATGTTGTGTTTCATGGAGATTTGGTGGTAAATGAAGATCTGGGTCTGTGTCACATTGGTCTGGCCTCTCTCAACTCCATTTTCTTTCTGTATTCTCCCTCAACAGGACATTTCACCCCTTTTCTTGGTGCTATCACCTTTGTAGTGTATGATTTATTAATTTTCATGCTCTCTCTCTCTCTCTCTCCCTTAGAAAGGTTAGATTAGGAGTAGATAGTTACATTTCCTTCCTTGGAAGTAGTTTAGTGTTAGGATTAGGTAGATGAACCAACATTCTCTAGAGGTCTATCTCAACTAGCAAGTCCCACAACTTGGAGATAGTACCCATGTTACATAGTCACACCGTGAGCTCAAGCACACACACATGTAGAAATTAGAAGGTTTTGTGATTCGGTGATAACCATTTTTTACCACTAGGATTTCTCCTTTTCTACGATTTATGAGATATTTTCATTATATGTGGGTAAATCTTTAGGATTTTTGTCAGACCTACCTTTATTTTCAATCCACCTAAGTTATGCTTAAGGTGTAACAACAAATTTTTTCACTTCAATCTTAGAATTTTTTTTTATCTTACCTCATGGAGCTGATTTAAATACCCATATATTTAAATCCAACATAATTCTTTGTGTAATCCATTTAAAATAACTATCATGAAGCATGTGTAGGTGTATGAGAGAATACCGAACTTACTCATTCTCCCTTAATTCTTTTTATGATCCATACATAAAATGTATCCCTTTGGTTCTCCTTTAATAGTATATGATATATAAGTGATAACTCTTAAGTGTGTACTTGGGTTCCACCTATGAAGTCCACAGGCATCTCACATCTTAGACAATGGTGAAATCTCGATAGTGTAATCAGCAATTACATTACCTTGCACAAGGTTTCGAGCCATGTATGCCATGCTCGGTTCCATGATGGCACACTCACCATTGGAATATTTTCATCTCACCTTAATCACTTGTTTAATTATATGGATTTGTAGTCAATGATGTTGTAAATAGCTACAAGTCTTGTACAAGGTACAAGTCCGGATTAACCTACATGAAGTTGTACCTTGATGTCATCCTATGATGCCTATGGGAAAGAAAGTGTCTTTGTAACGATTCACATCATTACTAGATTCTTCCCTTCCCGTAGCCATCATATGTTGGCATCGATGGTACTAACTCGTGGGGTTCCATCCACCCTTGTAACTTTAACAAGCTTGTACTTAAGCAATACCATGCCACATTTTAAGGTCTTAAAAAGGGAACTCAGTATAGTTGTTAAGTGGTAGTATTCAAATAATGACAACTTTCATTAAATGGATACGACCATGTAATGGCGGTAGTGAGTTGACTTGTCAAGAGTCCTAAAATGAAACATGGTATCTTAATAAATTAAACATGAAAGGATGTGCTAGTTCCCATATATTCATCACTTAGTGAAGTGTATCTAGAGTCTGTCCCATAGTATCACGATAGGTCAAATGTAGTTCGATAATACTCATTTCTACCTATCTATTCCAGATATAAGATAGATCACTCTTTAGATCTAAATTCCCAATCTTACTGTTATTAATGATTCAAATTCAATTGAATAAAATAATGCCTAACATTATCAAGGAGTAATAACCATTAATGTTGTTCTCCCTCCTATAAGAAATCATGCAAGCTACATAATCACTCATCATTAGGGACATACGAGTCATTCCCATTATCCTCCTTTCAATAACACTTATATTATTTATTAGAATCATGTTATTCAGTTTTACTTCAACATTTATATTAGCCAGGTCTAATTTATCTATATATGAGTCTTATTCATTTTAAGTTTCTTGTTTCAATAGTATTCCCAATTATCTTGAGGACTTCTACATCAATTCCCAAACCCGACTTAGGTTTATTTGCATGGTTACTATCACCTTGGCAAGTATATTCATTTTTCTTGGATCTTCATACCAATTTCTTGGCATCCAAAAATATATTCTATGCATTCTAGATATCATATCATCGTTATCCTTTATATGAATACACCATCATATCTTTATCATGGTTGATTTAAACTCATTATTTTAGGAGCATAGATACCAAACTTTCACCATGGATCTAATAATAAGTACTCAAGGTGAGCACAATCTGCATGTTCCTAACAAAAATTTGGTCATTTACATTAGGCATCATAACCAAGGTTTCATATAAGTTTGGTGTTCAAGGAGTTTAGTCTCCCACAAATTTCTTCACCAACTTTATCCCATCCCACATGGGTCCTTTTAGTATATAAGTTTAACCTGATTAATAATGAAATTTCTTCATTACATCTGTTTAGTTGGAGTAAACTTTATCATTAATGTAAATCACATCATATATTTCTAATGATGGTAATCTGATAGATCTTATACTTCATTTCCCCATTTTATGGAATGACATTTCTCTTAGGCATCAAAGAATATCCGTGTTCTATTCTTATTTATTATTTCATCTTGTAGTATTACGTTGAGCTTCCCATCATGTTACGAGGGTTTTGTTAATTTTACATAGTAATTTAATTTAATTCCCATAAAGGTTTGAGTGCTGCCAAAAAGGAACATTAATTAAGTTTTAAATACCAAACCCTTATATGTTGAACTTTATCTTATCATCCAGAAGTTTCATCATATTATATTAACTCTAGGATAGTTACTCAAACTTTACTAGAAAAACTCTCATAAATGTGTATACATATGCATATACATCAAGATTCATATCTAGATGATTTCTCATCTACCAAACATTAGACCTTTAACTTGGCTTGCGAGAATTCACAACCTGTTGCCAACAATACGTTTAATTTCCTATAAGTTAATCAATTTAGATTTAAAATAATACATCAACACTGGTCCATAATGTATTCCATTAACCGATCAGTTATATTACTAATTCATAACTTTCCATTTCAATCATTTGAAACTACTAGGTTCATCTTGTCCATAAGGTAGTTAATATACTAGTGAATCAAAGAGTTATAACAACCCTCCAATACTATCATCCAATGATTCAATTTTCATAAAATATCACAAACATATAGGCATATCTATACCGATATTACTACAACTTAGTATAATTGTTACAGAGATTGGAGAGAGGGTATCAAAAATATTTCAATGATATGAAGCAAGTATCTATTGATCAAATATGGAATCTTTACCATGTCACAATATATCATAAATGTACTCATAGATTTTTCACAAGAAAAACTTTACTCGAAGACAACAAATAACATCTTTAACATAAATAAGAATATCTCAATTCAACAATTTGACTACAACTTTATCCTTTAAAAGTAAGCATATGGTTCAATTAGATAACCGAGACATTTCTTTACTTCACACCTATTATCTTCGCTCACTTTCCTACAATGGTTAGGCAAGGTCAGCTCAACTGAACTGAGCAAGAAAATCCTTTATCTTGTTTATCAATTTATGTCATTAAATATTAGAATGAATATATACTACAATAATAATTTCATTCCTACAACTTAAAACATGTATAACATTAATCAAAATACTTTAATAAATTGATTTGCAATTATGAAGTACAAGTCTTTTTACCTTCTTCAGTATTCCACAATGAAAAAGTCTCATCAAAACTTGACATAATTAAGTTGAACCAAAGAAAGATAAATATATTAATGTCTAATAATGACCATCATCTAATCAATACAACATATTATAGTAAATACAACCAAATCCCATAGAATTTAAATAGAAATATCAAACTCTTATCAATCATGGTATGAATCTACATCATCCCATTCATAACTAGAAGTTGTTGTAACTATTGTTTTTGCTCAAGAAATTCAAACAAGTATTAACCTTGGACACACACAAGGTAATCCATGCTACATGAATGAAACCAACCAACTTCAGCAATACTAAAGTATCCGTCAAATAAGCTATTCTAAATGTTGCATTCTTATTGCTTTAATTCCATGAAGTTTATATGTCACAACTTCCTAAAAAACATATCTTGTATTATCCATTAATATCCTAAGAAGGAATAATACTTATACATCTCAAGTTATATATCATGATAACTTAAAGGAATTAAGGAAATATAGACTTCGTTTCTTATTTATACCATCTTGTGTATTCTTTAATACAACACAACACCTCCCGTTATTTCCTACTACATTTTGTTATATTAAGATTTTGAAAACACAACCACTACCGCAACTTAATTGTTCTTATGTATCGGAGTTTGAACCTCCCTAGTTTGTCACAATGACTAGTACATACTACTCCTCAATAATGGGGATATGTTACACTTTATTTTATCATCCTACAAAGATTCAATCATTACATAAACTCCACATAATATAAATATTAGAATCTATAGTAAAGATTGATTTAAAGAAATGGGAACAAAAATAAGTTTTAGTTCCACCATTGCACCTTATAAATGGAGCAACAATACTTAAGACACATATCCAAGGTGCCAACCAATCAAGATCCCTTGGCTTCAAATAAGACTTTTCAGTCTTTCTTATAAACATAATACAATCAATCATTTTTTTCAATCATTATCCATTAAGGCCCAAGCTCCAACAATATTTTCTCAAGTTTTATAACTTGATATAGAAATATATAAGATCTGACCTGAATAGCTTCCTCAAGGAAGAAGAAATGGTTTTCCATACTTGGTATAAGATAAGTTATGCTTATTCCTTCGAAACCTAAACCCCAATTCATTTTTTGTTATCCAATATCAATTCAAATTGGTCTAGATGACCACTAAAGAAGGTGGTAGTGATTAAATTCCTTATAAAAATAGTGATCCAAAAGCTCGACAAATCAACATTTAATTACCATGACTAAAGGCACTTTCCATATCCTGAGACAAGGAACTTTCATGTTGAGCTTACAACCTACATGAGACTGAATGGTGACAAAATAAGATACATTTTGTAACTCAACCATTGTTACTGTCCATTTACAACAAAACAAGGAGTAATCCCTACTACTGCCCAATAACCTCTCTATGAGCTACAAGGAATCAATATATCAGCGAAGGTTAACACGAAGTGTTACCAGTTCAAAAAGACACAACTCAAACTAAGGAATAATGTAAAGATTTACACCTAGAATTACTTGCGAAGAGGGATCAATAAGGAAATTCTTTCTTGTAGACCTCATAAAGGTAAATGATTAAGTTGGGTAAATCAAGTAAATCCAAATCCATAACAGAAAAACTTGTTTCTCTAGCAGTCAATCGATGGAAAAAAATAGAAGACTATTTATAACCTATGTATCGGATAAAAACCAACTCATCCTTAGCATACCCAAATACATCTCCATTTTTACAATTGAAATGCACAAACCAGAAGTGAAAGGAAATAGACCTCAATATCTTAAATCAAGTTTCTACTAGATTCTTATGCCAAGATTTTGGCCAGCATTAGAAAACCTATCACACCCAAAATCAGGTTTGCATATTGTAATAATATTTGCACAAAACCCACTACTATCTAGTTCAACCTCCTTGACAAAATGCAAACAAAATTTCTCATTTAAATTCATAATTGGTAGACATGATTTGAGTAATATAAATGATAAAAACATTAGATACCCATGTTTTATAGTCATATAATTTTCCATTTCTTTTCACAAAAAATAGAGTATAAAAACAATAACCTCCAAGTTCCACCTATTCACTATTTCCTTGAACCCAAAAAAATTACAAATATGTATTCACTCTAAGATTAGATGAAATAAAATGAAAAGGGGATAAGGAACCATTCTTGCTTGAACAAGGGAAGACTAGATTCTTTTCTTCTTACTTCTTTGTATCCACACCTCGGACACAACTTCAAACCAAAAACTTAGATCCCATTCTAGTAGTCCTTGCTCAATGCAATGTTTTTATATAGCAAAAGATTTAGAACTTGCATGGCTTTACAGCCTTCTTCCTAAAGAATCCTCTAGAAATTTTCCAAGCTCCATATTTTATTAGCAAAACTATCACATGAATCCCTTCAACTAATAGTGAAGGATGAAGTTACACTCAAGTCGAGGAATTTAATGGATATTAATGAAAAGACATAAATGATTTCCACCACAATTGCATGGTTACATCTTCCGTAATTATGGCATTTACAATTTTTTCTTTTGCATGATCGATTGCATGAGTTCCATCTCATCACTATTTACAAGCTCTTATTCATAGCTCGAGTTAGACCAAAAATCTATTTAAAATAAAAACATGATAACTTATAATTTCCATAATTATTCCCTAGTATTATATATATAGCTCAGGTAGTTTATTTTTAAAGATTCAATAACCCAAGGCAAGCATCTTGTCAAGATTGGTATAATGGAAGTAAAATCATTAGCCCTTCTATTTTTCTAATATATATAATATAATTACCTATTTTAGGACCTTAGTTATTTTCCCCTTTTTAATAAACTTCTCCTACTAAGGATTTGATATTCCATTCCTATCTTTTTATCGATTAAGCCATTAGTGACTAAGTTTAACATTTAAGTGCCAATTAATTTCACAATCCTTTTTATAAGGTATAAGCTCAGAACAAGCTTTAATTAACACATCATGGTCTAATTATTCATAGCTTATCAAGATTGTACTCTATTTTTATTCAAATCTCAGTTACTAGCTAATTATCTTGATTGCATGAATGTTGTTCATAATTGCAATCTTAAAATTTAAATACGAAATTGGGGTTCAAAGTGAACATTATTAAAAATACCCAATTCCCATCACTTTAGTAGGAGAAACATAACACTTTCTACCCTTATTCATTGCATGGTTGGCATTATCCACACAACCTTTTATGGAAAACATGTTGCGGTAAGTGAAGATGCACGTTAGAATCTAGGAGTCATTGCATTAAATCCTTTGACTTAGTTATATCATTCCAAGGATAAGTTCAACTCCTTTATGATCCTGAACTAAATTTGTGGGGTGTTACATTCTTCCCCCCATAATGAATCATCATCCTGATGATTTCATCTCATTTCTCATAGTCAATTCATTCATATACAAATTACACACTTTTTAATTTCAAGTGTATAGTCATTATCTTCACCGGAACTTGCGATTTCACATCTCATAAGTTCACATTTACTAGATGTCATTACTTGTCAACCAGTAAACCATTATACTATAAGAAACACATCATAGATTCTATCTCTTCAGTAGTTTTCTTCATGTAACATTATGCAATACATACAAAAGTTATTCTCCACAATCTAGCTTTACCAAGCTAATGCAACATGACACTGTTGTATTAAACTAGACAAGTCTAGTCACAACTATCTTACATCAAGGTATTACAACACACAAGACTAGTCATGAGGAGTTTTTTTTTAAGGTCATATTTATCAGACTCTACCTCTAAAATAAATCCAAACTCATACTTTGACAAGCTTTAAAACTAGCATTTACTCAAGATAAACATAAGTAATCAATCCAACATAATTGTTCACAATCAGCTCAAGTGGTGCTAGAATAATAATGTTACAGTCATATAAGCCCATACTTAAATAACTGTAATCTTATTATTCTAGTTCCTTTAAATTTGTATAACATGAATTCATTAACAGTTATAATATATTAGTCCATCGATACCTTAATAGAGTAGAATATCAATCTATATATCCTTGAGTTATATACACAGACAACTCATATGAAATTAGTTAAGATAAATAATTCTTAAATTTCTATACAATCATGTATAATATTAATACAACATGGTATAGTGAGTTACCTCCCATTACAATTCCATCATAATAAGACTAATCATTCAAGTAAGGTCATACATTCGATACTTGATCATAACAATATGAGTATATACTTCTTTAGTTTCCATAACAGGTATGGACTAAGCATCCCTTTTTAAAAAAATAAGTTATACTTCATTGTATCATCAAAAAAAGATACATACTACAAATCAACCAACATCTCATAACGTAAGTTATGAGTTCATCAATGTAATCAAGTAACAATAGTATAAATGATAGAGTGCCTACACAATGATCACATTGTTAAAAGGATCAACAAAACCTTATGAAACATTCCAAATGTGGCACCCCAATTCAATGATTCCCAGATTTAAAGTTCAAAGACCTGAGTTAAGTAGACTTTACTTTCGCAATCCTGTAACTCCTGCTAGCTTTAAATTACCATTTTTTTACAACTAGGCTAGTTGTATTTACCATCTTAGGCACATAATATTGATAACAATATTAAATTTAAGGACACTTTTGACTTTAAAACCTTGAAGGTTAGTTTACATATTCCTTGGAATCATGAATATCAAGTTACATACCTAAGATTCTTCATTACACTTTTCAACCTCTAGATTCTTACTAGGTTTAAAATTTTACCAACCTCGACAATGTTGTCTCAACCCGTGAAATATTATTTGGGCCTATTACACTTTAAATTCAACTCAAGGTATCAAATTTTGTAGAAAAGTATGCAATAACAATGAGTACCATGTCCTTGTATGATATTTCAAGATTACATAGCATCTCAGGAAAAGTAAATAACATAGTTATCATTCAATCTTCCAGAAGAGTGTTTACTCAATAACACTTAAGTAAACTAGCCAGACTTATTTGGCCATAATAACCCAAGTAGTACATCAATAGAGTGGTCATACAACAATCACACACTACCACAAGGGTAATAATCTGAATAATGATAATACAATTATATAGTCATATTAATATCTATGCCTATTACTTTCAACCCTTAAGAAGCTTAAGAACTAAGGTCATAATATAGTAAAACGTAAAACAATCCTCTATACCTTAACAAGGTATACGATCCAATTTGGAGGGTGAAATTTTTATACATTCACAGTACAAGTTTAAAATAGATCTTACATCTGTATTTAGTCTCGTAAAACATCCTTTACTTCTACTAAATTCCAATTCTAGAGCCATAGAAATCTTATTTTGTCACAACCAGTCAAGGTTGCACCATTCATAACACATAAGAATCCCTGCACACACACACACACACACACACACACACACACATACGGATATCATAAGGATGCATATGCCTGAATCTATCCTTTAGATCACTTTACCATTGCATCTTGTTATAAAAACAATCTCATGCAACTATACTATAGTCAAGAAATATGAAAATCATCCTTTAGTCATATTTCCTTCATTTCTATAATGAGTTTAATCAGTGACAATGTCATGATAACTGACATAAGGTTATGGTTCAACAATTTTCCTTATTATTTTCCATTTAAAAATTCTGAATACCATTTCATTTTCTAGTTAGTCACCTCATACGAAGGACTTAGCTGCATTAATCTTGTATTTACTTAGTAACATGCAGTTCTATTTAACTTACCTATCATTATGATAGGATGACTTGTTTCTTTTTCTACGAAACTATGACAGGCTTTACTAGCTAGGTTTTACTCTAAAAGATAACACTTTCTAAATTTTTCCCATCCTTTATCTCTTTTCTTAAAAGTTAGAAATAAAGAAGAGCTAATGCTCTTGCATGCTTTTACTATATAAAGCTATAATTTTATTGCAGATTTCATTCTGGCCTAATTGGCCTTTCCAATCACTGTCATTTCAGCAGTTAGTCTTCCTCTATATACTACCTTTATCCTATGTATTTTCTTTTAATATTGGATTTATGCTCCAATTTTTCATAATAATGCAGTTTGATCAATCAAGTAACACTCTACTGATCATCATCATTCAGCCTAAGTTGTTTTGCTTGGCTGCTCATATTCACACTTACTAGTTGCTCCCTGCATCTATCCAGTATAGTGTGTCATGAAGGAATCTTAGAGTATTATCTAACTCTTTTACCCCAACCAAAGCTTAGTTTGATATGGTTCATTATCCATGGTACATCCTTCATTATTATTATTTTATATTCATAAAATCAAAAAAATTAAGCGTAAGGACTCATTAGGCCCAAGAGCTGCAACCTTCAGCTCTGATACCAAAATGTAACAACCACTTTTTGTCACTTCAATATTAGAGAATTTTTTTATTATCATACCTCATGTAGCTGATTTAAATACCCATATATTTAAATCCAACATAAGTCTTAATACAATCCATTTCCAATAACTATCATGAACCATGTGTAGTTGTATGAGAGAATATTGAACTTACTCATTCTCCCTCAATGCTCTTTACAAGCCATACATAAAATGTATCCCTTTGGTTCTCCTTTAATAGGATATGATATATAAGTGATAACCCCTAAGTGTGTACCGGGTTCCACCTATGAAATCCACATGCATCTCACAACTTAGACAATGGTGAAATCTCAACAATGTAATCAGCAGTTACACTACCTTGTGCAAGGTTTCTGAGTCATGTATGCCATGCTCGGTTCCATGATGGCACACTCACCATTGGAATCTTGTCATCTCACCTTAATCACTTGTTCAGTTATATGGATTTGCATTCAATGATGTTGTAAACAACTACAAGTCTTGTACAAGGTAAAAGTCTAGAGTAACCTACATGAATTTGTACCTCGATGTCATCCTATGATGCCTATAGGAAAGAAAGTGTCTTTGTAATGATTCAAGTCATTACTATATTGCTTCCCTTCCCATAGCCATCATATGTTGGCATCAAGGTACTAACCACCATTGTAACTTTAACACCCTTGTAACTTTAACAAGCTTGTACTTAAGAAATACCATGCCACATTTTAGTCTTAAAAAGGGAACTCAGTATAGTTGTTAAGTGGCAATATTCAAATAACGATGACTTGTCATTAAATGGATATGACCATGTAATGGTCGTAGTGAGTTGAATTGTCAAGATCCTAAAATGAAACACAATATCTTAATAAATTAAACATGACAGGTTGTTCTAGTTCCCATGTCTTCATCACTTAGTGAAACGTATCTAGAGTCTAGTCCCATAGTATCACGATAGGTCAAATGTAGTTTCGATAATACTCATTTCTACCTATTTGTTCTAGATATAAGATAGATCACTCTTTAGATCTATATTCCCAATCTTACTGTTATTAATGATTCAAATTCAACCTAAAATAATGCCTCACATTATCAAGGAGAAATAACCATTAATTTTGTTCTTACTCCTATAAGAAATCATGCAAGCTACATAATCACTCATCATTAGGGACATACAGAGTCATTCCCATTATCCTCTTTTCAATAACATTTATACTATTTATTAGAATCATGTTATTCAATTTTACTTTAACATTTATATTAGCCAGGTCTAATTTATCTATATATGAGTCTTATTCATTTTAAGTTTCTTGTTTCAGTAGTATTCCCAATTCTCTTGAGGACTTCTACAACAATGCCCAAACCCGACTTAGGTTTATTTGCATGGTTACTATCACCTTGATAGTATATTCATTTTTCTTGGATCTTCATACCAATTTCTTGGCATCCAAAAATATATTCTATGCATTCCATATATCATATTGTCATTATCCTTTATATGACTACACCATCATATATTTATCATGGTTAATTTAAACTCACTATTTTAGGAGCATAGACACCAAAATTTCACCATGGATCTAATAATAAATACTCAAGGTGAGAAAAATCTGCATGTTCCTAACAAAAATTTTATCATTTGCATTAGGCATCATAACCAAGGTTTCATATAAGTTTGGTGTTCAAGAGTTTAGTCTCCCATAAATTTCTTTATCAACTTTATCCCATCCCCTATGGGTCCTTTTAGTATTTAAGTTTAACTTGATTAATAATGAAATGTCTTCATTACATCTTGTTAGTTGGAGTAAACTTTATCATTAATGTACATCACATCATATATTTCAAATGATGGTAATATGATAGATCTTATACTTCATTTCCCCATTTTATGGAATGACAGTTCGTTTAGGTGTCAAAGAATATCCATGTTCTATTCTTATTTATTATTTCATCTTGCAGTATTATATTGAGCTTCCCATCATGTTACGAGGGTTGGGTTAATTTTACATAATAATTCAACTTAATTCCCTTAAAGGTTTGAGTGCTGCCCAAAAGGAACATCAATTAAGTTTTAAAGACCAAACCATTATATGTTGAACTTTATCTTATCATCTAGAAGTGTCATCATATTATATTACCTCTAGTATAATTACTCAAACTTTACTAGAAGAAACTCCCATAAATGTGTATACATATGTATACACATCAAGATTCATACCTAGATGGTTTCTCATCTACCAAGCATTAGACCTTTAACTTGGCTTTCGAGAATTCACAACCTCTTTCCAACAATACTTTTAATTTCCCATAAGTTAATTGGTTTAGATTTAAAAGAATACTTCAACACTAGTCCATAATGTATTCCATTAACCTTTCAATTATATTACTGATTCATAACTTCCCATTTCAATCATTGAAATTACTAGGTTCATCTAGTCCATAAGGTAGTTAATATACTACTGAATCAAAGAGTTATAACAGCCCTCCAATACGATCATCCAATGATTTAATTTTGATAAGATATAACAAGCATATAGCCATATCTATAACAATATTTCTACAACTTAGTAGAAGTTTTTACAGAGATTACAGAGAGGTATAAACAATATTTCAATGATATGAAGTAAGTATCTATTGATCAAAATATGGAATCTTTACCATGTCACAATATATCATAAATGTACTCAATAGATTTTCACAAGAAAACCTTTACTCGAAGACAACAATTTTTTTAACATAAATAAGAATATCTCAATTCAAAAATTTGACTGCAACTTTATCCTTTAAAGTAAGCATATGGTTCAATTAGATAACTAAGACATTTCTTTACATGATGCTTGTTATCTTCGCTCACTTTCCTGCAATGGTTAGGCAAGGTCAGTTTGACTGAACTGAGCAAGAAAAGTCCTTTATCCCATTTATCAATTTATGTCATTAAATATTAGAATGAATATATACTACAATAACAATTTCATTCCTACAACTTATAAACATGTATAACATCAATCAACATACTTTAATAAATTTCTTTGCAATTATTAAGTACATCTCTTTTTACCTTTTCAATATTCCACAATGAAAAAGTCTCATCAGCACTTCACATAATTAAGTTGAAGCAAAGCTAGATAAATATATTAATGTCCAATAATGACCATCAACTAATCAATACAACATATTATAGTAAATACAACCAAATCCCATAGAAGTTAAATAGAAATATCAAACTCTTATCAATCACGGTATGAATCTACATCATCCCATTCATAACTAGAAGTTGTTGAACTATTTTTGTTTTTAAGCAATTCAAATAATTATTAACCTTGGACACACAAGGTAATCCATGCTACATGAATGAAACCAACCAGCTTTAGCAATACTAACATATCCATCAAAAAGCCTTGGTCTAAACGCTGCATTCTTATTGCTTTAATTCCATGAAGTTTATATGTCACAATTTCCTAAAACAACACATCTTGTACTATCCATTAATATCCTAAGAAGGAATGATACTCATACATCTCAAGTTATATATCGTGATAACTTAAAGGAATTAAGGAAAAATAGAATTCGTTTCTTATTTATACCATCTTGTGTATTCTTTAATACAACACAACACTTCCCATTATTTCCTACTACATTATGTGTTAATAAGAATCCAAAAACACATCCACTACCACAGCTTGAATGTTCTTATGTATAGGAGTCTAAACCTCCCTAGTTTGTCACAATGACTAGTACATACTACTCCTCAATAATGGGGATATGTTACACTTTATTTTATCATCCTACAAAGATTCAATCAAGTACATAAAATCCACATAATATAAATATTAGATCCACATTAAAGATTGATTTAAAGAAATGGGAACAAAACTAAGTTTTAGTTCCACCATTGCACCCTATTAATGGAGCAACAATACTTAAGACACATACCCAAGGTGCCAACCAATCAAGATCCCTTGGCTTCAAATAAGACTTTTCAGTCTTTTCTTATAAACATAATACAGTCAATCATTTTTTTCAATCATTATCCATCAAGGCCCAAGCTCGAACCGAGATTTTCTCAAGTTTATAATTGGATATAGAAATATATAAGATCTGAACCGAATAGCTTCCTAAAGGAAGAATAAATGGTTTTCCTTACCTAGTATAAGATAATTTAGGCTTAGTCCTTTGAAACTTAATCCCCAAATTCATTTTTTGTTCACCAGTATCAATTCAAATTGGTCTAGACAACCACTAAAGAAGGAAGAAGTGATTAAATTTCTTATAAATGGAGTGATTCAAATGCTCAAAAATCAACATTCCATTACCACGAATAAATCCACTTTCCATATCATGAGAAAAGAAACATGCATGTTGAGGTTACAACCTACACGAGACTGAATGGTGACAAAATAAGAAACATTTTGCAACTCAATCATTGTTATTGCCCATTTACAATGAAACTAGGAGTAATCCTACTACTTCCCAATAACGTATTTAAGAGCTACAGGGAATCAATATATCAACCAAGTTAAACACGAATTATTACCAGTTCAAAAAGACACAACTTAGACTAAGCAATAATGGAAATATTTACACACATAATTACTTACGAAGAGGGAGAGACAAGGAAATGCTTTCTTGCAGACCTCATAAAGGTAAATGATTAAGTTGGGTAAATCAAGTAAATCATAAGCCATAATGGAAAAACATGTTTCTCTAATAGTCAATCAATGGAAAAAATAGAAGACTATTAATAACCTATGTATCAGATAAAAACACCAACTCATCCTAGGTGCATACCCAAATATGTCTCCATTTTCGCAATTGAAACACACAAACCAGAAGTGAAAGGAAATAGACCTCAATGTCTAAAATCAAGTTTCTTGCCAAATTCTTATGCCAATATTTTGCCAGGCATTAGAAAACCTATCACACCCAAAATTGGTTTGCATACTATAATAATATTTGCACAAAACCCACTACTATCTGGTTTAACCTACATGAAAAAATGTAAACAAAATTGCTCATTTAAAGTCATAATTGGTAGACACGATTTGAGCAGTATAAATGATAAAAACATTAGATACCCATGGTTTACAGTCATACAATTTACCATTTCCTTTCACAAAAAATAGAGTATAAAAACAACAACCTCCAAGTTCCATGTATTCACTATTTCCTTAAACCCAAACAAAACTACAAATATGTATTCACTCTAAGATTAGATGAAATAAAATGAAAGAGGGGATAAGGAACCGTTCTTTCCTAAACAAGGGAAAACTGGATTCTTTTCTTCTTACTTCTTTATAGCCACACCTCGGACACAACTTCAACCAAAAACTTAAATCCCATTCTAGCAGTCCTTTCTCAATGCAATGTTTTTATATAGCAACAAATTTAGAACTTGCATGGCTTTATAGCCTTCTTCCTGAAAAATTCTCTAGAAATTCACCAAGATCCATATTTTATTGGAAAACTATCACATGAATCCCTTTGAACTAATAGTGAAGGATGAATTTACACTCAAGTCGAGCAATTTAATGGATATTAATGAAAAGACATAAATGATTTCCACCACAGTTGCATGGTTACATCTACCATAATTATGGAATTTACAATTTCTTCCTTTGCATGGTCGATTGCATGAGTTCCAGCTCATCACTATTTACAAGCTCTTATTCATAGCTCGAGTTTGACCCAAGATCTATTTAAAATAAAAACATGATAACTTATAATTTCCATAATTATTCCCTAGTATTATATATATAGCTCAGGCAGTTTATTTTTAAAGATTCAATAACCCAACGCAAACATCTTGTCAAGATTGGTATAATGGAAGTAAAATCATTAGCCCCTTCTATGTTTTCTAATATATATAATATAATTACCTAATTATAGGACCTTAGTTAATTTCCCCTTTTTAATGAAATTCTCCCACTGAAGATTTGATATTCCATTCCTATATTTTTATCGATTAAGCCATTAGTGACTAAGTTTAACATTTAAGTGCCAATTAATTTCACAATCCTTTTTATAAGGTATAAGCTCAAAATGAACTTTAATTAACACGTCATAGTCTAATTATTCATAGCTTATAAAGATCGTACTCTAGTTTTATTCAAATCTTAGTTACTAACTAATTATCTTGATCGCATGAATGTTGTTCACAATTGTAATCTTAAAATTTAAATATGAAATCGGGGTTCAAAGTGAACATTATTAAAAATACCCAATTCCCATCACTTTAGTAGGAGTAGCATAACACTTCCTACCCTTATTTAGTGCATGGTTGGTGTTATCCACACAACCTATTATGGAAAATGTTTTGGGGCAAGTGAATATGCACGTTAGAATCTAGGAGTCGCTACATTAAATCCTTCAACTTAGTTATATCATTCCAAGGATAAGTTCAACTCCTTTATGATCCTGAACTGAATTTGTGGGGTGTTACATAAGGGGGTTATTGGTGTAGGATATGAACCAACTTGTAGTTTTACCTACATGGTCTAACTAGCTCGCTTAGGTAAATCATAGGTTATTAGGGAATTTACTTGAAGTCATTTTCTAATTATGAGTTGAGTTGGTTACCTTTTTGGATGAGCTAATTTCAAACCATATAATGTAACTACCTATGCATATTTTTGGCTAATTGTCTTATGAATGAAAGAATGAAGAGTTTTTCTTCTCTTGGGTTTTTTAGATCTCACCTCTCCACACAAATTTTTGTTTTGCATTAAATCCTATTGAGGCTCAATCCTCAATTATGGCCTGCTCCAAGAAGGTTATCTCTAGTAAGACATATTTTATGATGAAATTTTCCAACATAGAGGCATTATGTGTCTCATCTTATCGAGTTCCCAACTTAGCATGTGAAACATCCTCTCTAGGTTGCCTAGTAACCTCATGAGCCTCATAAGTTCGTAATAACCTGCTATCATTAAAAATAAATTATTGTGGTACCATATACCATGACGATAACCCTCATAAAACTAGGATAGATGCACACCTTGCTAAACGAAGGACTATGGAAAATAACTAATGAACTAGATTATTTGAACCTCCATTTTCTCTTCCATTGTTGAAGGTGTTTTCACATGCTTAATGAATGGATGAGAAAGTGATCTAATTAGCTAGTTCTGTAAATAAAATTAACCCAATCTATCATGTGTAGATCCATTTCCTATTCCCTAGAATTATTGAATTTAAAATGATTTAATTTTTTCTTTGAGGTTGAACTTTAGCAATAGTGTATCCTAAATAAATAATGAGGAACCATGAAGTTATTTCAAGAAGGGTGGTAATAAACCATCCACCATTTATCCCAAAATTTATTTTTTATTCTCTTATGGCTGCACGAATAGATAAATAATATTTTGGAGTTCAATTGTGAAGTTGAATTTGTTTTGTTTCAAAGTGATATACACAAGCTTGTCTTAGGTAATATTGTTTTATTCCAATTTTACAAGAATATTTTTAAAATAAAATCGATTATAATTATATGTTTATATTGTCCATGTTTTTATTTGTTCATCAACAAATTCAATATTGGATATGATCGAATTCAAAGATGTTACAAGTTCGTAGAACTGTATTTGTGGGGTTAGAGTTATTTAGGGTTTCTATCAAACGCTGAATTTGAGATTTGTTGTTTTTTTCCAAAAAAATAAATTCTTATGTTTCATGAGGATGTGTGGGAATTTTAGGATGAGTATGATTGTTTATTCTTCTACATGCTATTGTAACACATTTTATTAATCTATATGTATTTGTAAGAAAGGGTATTGAGGAGGAGAAGGGTGTGGATTGACTAAAATGAAAACATTTGAATGAATTAAAATAAATGAAAGAAAAAACATGTCATAACTAAAACTATCCTTAAAATGATTTTGAATTACCTCTTGGAATTTTTCCACATGTTATTAGGCTCATACATAAAATGAATATGTAAGATAAAAAAACCTTTGCATTATATATCGATCATTTTTTTCCTCACTCGCATTTTATGGAATGAAAAATTGTGAATATGCTTAGTCTTAGTTCAGATTTTTATTTATTTTTACACATACATATCACACTCAAATTGTAAGGAAAATAAATTTAAGAATTAGAAATACCAATCCATAATATGCTCTAGTTATACCATGATCAATTTATAATATAAATGGGTTATAAAGTCACTGAGCTATAACGCTACTCGAAATGTCTTTTAAACACATTTTTCGGTCACTTTTTGATCCCCGTTCCATGAACATGCCTTCTTTTTTTACTAGTTTATATTAAATTTCTATGGTAAGAAACAATATTTTTAATGATGTATTTATCCATATCTATAACTGCTATAAGTGACACTTGTTGTTTATACTATTTTTTGTATGATGTGAAAATTAACAATAAACTATAGAATTATTTTAGTGGAATCCTTTACTAGTTGTTCTTACTAACTCCAAATATGAAGGTAACACAACTTTGTAGAAATGATGAGGTTGCAAGAGGTTTGTTTTCAAGTATTATATTACATTAAAAATTGTACCATTTATAAATATTGAATATGTTAGTTTAATGTGTTAACTATCGAGGAGACCATACTCATATGACACTATCATTTCTATGATATCAATTTTACGTAAGTTATCAAGGATAACCACTTACCAATGCCATAGTAATAATAAAGGGCCTAATGTTTCCTAGGGTTAGGTTTTAAAAATACTAGGTAGCTCTCCAATATACCTATACTTATGTGGAATATCAACTCCATACACAACATTGTTTAATTTCTTGTCTATTGAGGCATTATCCCTCACTCCATGGATTAGTAAAACTCATTACTTATTATCCTATAAATGTTAGTTTTTAATGAGGATTAAAACCTATAGGACATGGTTTATACCCTAAAAATAAAACAATTTTAGGAAAAATATATTGAAGGGATTAATGTTTGCACTTATATAACTTTTTGATCTCTAAGGTCAATGTAAGGGAAAGGTGAGTGATAATGATGGACAATTTTAGAAACACTAGCTAATAGTATTGCAACAAAATTTGCTATACAATGAGCTCAGATACCATATGTGAGGATCCTCTTTGAAAAACAATAGTCCAATAAATAAATATTGAGATTAAAATATTGTGAAATGAACATAAACAAATTTAAGGCACTAAATTTTTTTAATTACATTACAACATCGTAGACAACTTTCAAGTAGGGTCATATTTGTTGATGTCTTTCACTAGCTTATACATCCCATTTATACTTGTTCTACTTAAGATAACCATTACCTCCCATGCATGTGGGATTATTAATAATAGATCATTGGATGAATTACAAAGTATATGCATTCATAACATCTATTATAACAATGTTATAAAGAGAAAGGATGGAAAATGGGTACTAGCTCTCTTATGTGTTCTTATTAAAGTGTATCATTGATTGTATCAAAAGATAAAAATTCTCATTTGTTTATCTAGAGTGTTCCCTATGATCCTATTATTTTAGTGGTTCCTTTTGGTGAAGCATCAACCATCATGTGTGGTCCCATTTTTATTTTTATACATTATTATTTCAATTGGAATGTAATATTAATAAGGTTCCTAACTAGAATTCAATTGCCTATAAATTAAAATTAATGTAGATCATTTAGATAGAAATAAATATAAAGATACCTTTTATTATTTATAATATTCTATAAATAATTATATGAATATTTTAGAGGAAATCCATAAATCATTATAGTATTCATGGAATCCCAAATTTTTATGTTAAACACACATCCAATTAAAGGATTTACAAGTTATTATACGTAAAATTATTGAGGTTTGTTATTTTCAAATATATTGTTACTACTTTGAGTCTAAAAATATTAATGTTGTTTTTCTATTCTGTGATTTATTACATGTACCAAAATGTATTTTTTCCATTATATTTTACCTATTCTTGCGTGATTTAGAATATTATTTTAGGTAATCAAAAGGAGACAAAAAAGACAAGATTTCCATAAATTAGAACCAAGTGTTTTCTACACCTTTATTTTCAAGTGTATCCCAATACTTTGGAAATTTATAAGAAAGGAGAACGTCCTCATAAGATATTTTCCAATAATACCTAATCAAAATTTTAGGGTTCTACTTGTCTCATATTTAGTGATGTGTATATAAGTTAATATTTTGGCTAAGATTCAATATACAACATTCCTTATTAATACTAACATAGAAAGGATCTAGATATGGTATATAGAATCAAATATTTGAGATACCAATTTTTGTATTTTTCAAAAATAAGTGAGATTATTGGAGAAAAATACAGTCATCAAGTTGATTCGGAATTTTTTTGGGATTTTATAGGAGTTTCTCAATGACAATAAAATATATTCCTAATGGAATTTTTTTCTCATGAAATTTGTAGGTCACATGTGTCACTTGAGGTTGTAAATTTTGAATATTATATAGGAGGAAAATTTCACAAATTTATAAAAAAATTCAATAAATCTAAACCTAGGTGAACCTTGCATATCAACTCTTTTAGGTTATTTTATAATTTATTAACTATATTTAATTACCAAAAATGAATCCAATATTATTAAAACTCTTCCATGACAAAGCTTGTACACCAAAATCTAAAATGTATTATAAATAAATGTTATTTAATGGTAAAATTAATTAATTTATAAAATATTTATTGACTATGAGGAAGTTATACTTTATTGATCCGACAATAGACCAAAAATTTTATCTACTCGATCTTCGGAACCTTGTAGGCTTATTAACTTACCGTTTAATTTCTACCCCATTAAAATCAACTTAAAGTAATGCAACAAGTATGAAACTTTACAAAAGGGTTGATTACAGAGTTCGGCAATAGCCTACGTCTCTGGGTTCTTTCGAACCATTCCACGAGTCAAAACTTGTAAGTTACAATAGTACTTTCACAAGAAAACCTACTAGAAACTATTAAGAACTTGCTTAGAAGAATATCCAGACCTTCGCACGACAAGGGTGTAAGATAGCACCCAAATTCCACCTTCTTGGTATTCGGCAAGCTTTGTGTACCCAGCTCCACTATTCAGAATCCTCCGGATATCGATCGACCTTCCAGACACGCTTCATAATGCCCTATGACACTTTGGTAAATATTACAAGCTTCACAATAGTTTATTGTGGCGCTATGGGCCGGCTAGGTAATATTAAAACTCCTAGTCACAATAATGCCTATTTAAATAAATAGGTCTTCACAAATTTATAATAAGCCTAATAAATAGGTCTTATCAAAATAAAACTCTCCTCCACTCGCTCGGTCTTCCTTGAGCTCTTGAGTTGATCTTCCAAGTTGTATGTGTCCTTTACAAAGAAATGGGTCAGATTTTATAGTGCAAATAAGACCCTAAAATTTTGTTTAAGATCTTATCGGCCAACTCACCCCCTAACCAACTCATTCATGGAGTTGGTTTGGTCACAAATTACCCACACCGAGCTCATGGGTTAAAACACTCTTCACCAATATCTCATCCAATTGGCATATGGTGGGAAATCCCACATTGACTGGCACGAGGGTGGGGGGATGGTTTTAATAGTGATCACTGCCCTATTTTACTCATGGCCTCGGTCACTCCTAATCCCTTTGGACTCGGTCTAACGTTGTGTGTATGTGGTGTGTTGACCGCTCCATGTGGTGAGCTCCGTGTTGCATTTTAGATTGTGGGGTCAATTTGTTTGTTTCCCACTGTGCATTGGAGGTGTGTTGATCTATGTGGTGAGGTGTGAAAGTTGTGGGGTCTTCCGCCTACCCTATGTTGGGTGAGCTATGTTCCTAGCTCATCGTGAGTTGTTTGTAGATTGGCATTGCATTGCATTGACTATGTCGGTCGAGATAATAGGGGATAACATAGATCCTAAGAAAAATGGAAATAACTCGATCCATGTGGAATAAAATCCAATCCCGAGCAATGTTGAAATAAACTCATTCCATTCGAGTCCTGAGGTAAACATAATCAACTTGGTTAACAAATAAAGTAGCTCGCCAGCTAAAATCAAACACGTCAAAATTTGATCAACTCGGTGGGGAGTTGATCACCTCACCGAGCCAAAATAATAGCTCATCGAGATAACTCGACGTCGACATGGTGGTTTGAGAGCCCACAATGTCGGTAACACTACTAGCTCTCACGGTGGCTAGGCTCCCTTTTGTAACAAAAGTTGAGCCTCTTGTTGCCAAAACCATCTTTTATTTCCTAACCAAATAATCAATTTGGAGGTCACAAAATAAACAAAACTAATCTATTTTACCTTTTCTCCATGTGTCACAATGTCATTTTTCCATTATTGTCATGTGTACTAGATTTGACTTTCCCATTGAGTGAAACTTTGACCAGACATAACTAAAGCTCCCAATGTCTGTTTGAGCTTTCTCATAGTCATCGGAAAGCTCTCAAAAATATATTCTACACTGACATAATTTAGGGATGTTTAAGGAAATTTTGATATCAAAATGTTCCCCTAAACACACCTCCCCACTGAGAAAGGATTTTTGTCCCAAAAAGCTTATATTAGAACATTTTTCCATCCTTCCCTAAATCTGGAAACTCTGCTGCCACCACCTCGGAAGTGTTTTTGTAGTAGACCCTTTTGTCTCCTCCCTTCCAACCACCCCATTTCAAAAAAAAAAAAATTTTCGATCCTGGGACATGTGGGTAATGAGCCCACTATGCTTCCATTGCGCCACTTTGATATCCAAAGAAGGCCTCCACGCCTCCATTGTATGGTGATAAGTTTCTGAATCAAAATTCAACACTCATATAGTATAGTGCTAAGCTTCCAGATATCTGACAACAAGGATCTTCTTTTAGTCTATAACACATCACCTGGCTCCAAGTTATTTCTTTAGAATCCAAAACTAGTTCAAAGGAACTCCATGCTACTTAGAGATATGATTGATCCGATCTTGATGATGGAAAATGACTTGTCCCTTTCCATACCTCAACGCCTCCACTATGTTGTGTTAAGTCTCTTAGACCTCAAGGCCTCCACTGTGCACTGCTAAGTCTCATGATCAGCTACCATTCGAATGTGTGGTCGCAATGCCTTGACACCGAATGATGTTTTGAGCTAATATTTTGAGAGCTCATTTTGTTGACAAGCAATATTAGGTACCATTCTACTAGATGCCCATGATGGCCTCTTCACAGAATGAAGTTCGACCCGACGTCAATTCCAATGGTGATTCAACTACCATTCTTTTGGATGGTCATAATGCCTCTATATAGAATGAAGTTCTAAGCTGACTCCTATGAACTCTACTGTCTACACAAATGGCATGATTTGTCTCCAAGATTTATATGAGTTAAATATTGTATCCAAGTTGTAATAGGTACTCACAAGCTGATTAGGAGATATGTTTGGAGCATTAACAAAATTTTATAAGTAAGAAAATCCACTAAATATTGTAAACCTTTCTCTGAGAATTTTCTCACAAAATCGATGCCCAAACAAATAATACATATTATTCATCAACTTGAATTATGAAATATATAATTGAAAAATTGTTGACTTACCCATTTTAATGGACTTTCACTTTCTTGGTATTACCTGTTCCTGGGTTGAATTGTGAACTCGTGGAGTAGAAACTTCCTTTTCCTTTGCAATAGGCCTCCATTCCATATTTGGCTTTCCATTACTCTAATGGAAAGATGGATATAGTTTCCAGAAATTGTCCACCTAGTGCCCATTCCTCTGGAAATGAGCACAAAAATTCCTCTTAATCTCCTTCTTCTAGGATGAGGAACTCTTTCTACCATTTCTCGACTCTGCATGACGAGATTGGTCTTTCTGATTTGTCATGTTCCTTATGAATGACATCAAATTCTTCATTAATGTCCTTCTCTTCCACCATCTGGCCACAAAATGATTATGTAATCCACAAAAAGTACATGGAAAGGAATTCCACATCTTCTAAAATCATAACCATACTTCTTAAGATGAAAAAGTGGATCAGAAGTTTTATTGTGCTTATGATTATGGTAAGAAAATGGAAGTGGAATATCATTACCTCTTTGCTGATCTCTCTTACCACATCCTGCATGGGATGACGAAGCACAACTTTCCTACTCAGAATATTTGTACAGGACTAGTGGGGTATTCACTTTGCTTTTGGAAGCTTGTATCCCATTAGAGTTCTTGGAGCATTCTCTAATTTCCATTCCCACACTAGGAAAACCCAAACCTACACAACGAGGATGATCCTCAACCGATATTGGGTTAGCAATGCCTTGGCCATTATTACCAAGGCCTCTTCCATCAAATCCCATTTTAAATAAGAATTTGGATCCAAAGGCATCATTACCTAAATCCAAAATTGAATGGGAGGAAGAAGATTCACATGGTGAACAAATTACAGTGCACTCATCTGTCATGGTCTTTGCATCTGAAATTGAAGGTATTTTTTGATTTCAGGTAAGTATTCTCCTCTTCCAAGGAGTAATACATCAAACATAGGAAATAATTATCTTCTCGATCCGGTGATCATGTTCTTGATGTCGAGTGATCATCACTCGAATCATGGTGCCTAATACGGCAAGCATAACTAGCAAGTGGAAGAAGATGTATAGATCCATTTCTTCAAAACTAGCTCGATACCAAACTTGATTAGAAATTAGCAAGTTTTCAAGTGTGATCACCTACTCTCATACCAACTTGATCCAAAAATAGACCAAAAATTTAATCTACTTGATCTTTGAACCCTTGCAAGCTTACTAACTTACTATTTAGTTTTTACCTGGTTAAAATCAACTTACAATAATGTAACAAGTATGACACTTTACAAAAGGCTTGATTACGGAGTTTGGCAATAGCTTACATCTCTGGGTTATTTTCAACCATTCCACTAGTCAAAACTTGTAAGTTATATTAGTACTTTCACAAGAAAACCTAATGGAAACTATTAAAAACTTTCTTAGAAGAATATCTAAACATTCAGATGACAAGGGTTAAAGATAGCACCCGACTTCCACCTTCCTAGTGTATTCAGCAAGCTTTGTGTACCCAAGCTCCATTGTTTGGAATCCTCCGGATCTCGATCGGCCTTCCAGATTCTTCGAAACACCCTATGACACTCCGATCAATATTCCAAGCTTCACAATAATTTACTGTGGTGTTATGGACTAGCTAGGTAGTATTAAAACTCCTAATCACAATAATGCCTATTTAAATAAATAGGTGTTTACAACTTTATAATAAACCTAATAAATAGGTCTTATCAAAATTAAACTCTCCTCCACTCACTCAGTCTTCCTCGAGCTCTTGATTTGAGCTTCAATGTTGTGTGTGTCCTTTACAAATAAATGAGTTAGCTTTTACAGTGAAAATAAAACCTAAAATCTTGTTCAAGGCCTTATCAGCCAACTCACTCCCCTAACCAACTCGGTGGCCGACTTGGTTGGGTTGCACATTATCCACACCGAGATCGTGGGTTAAAACCCTCTTTGCCAAAATATCATCTACTTTGCATATGGTGGGAAATCCCACATTGACCGGCCCGAGGGGGTGATGGTTTTAATAGGGCTCGTAGCCCTATTCTCCTCATGGCCTTGGTCATGCCTTATCCCTTTGGACTAAGTCTAGTGTTGTGTGTATGTGGTGTGTTGACCACTCCATGTGGTGAGCTCTACATTGCGATGTATATTGTGGGGTCATTTGATTTTTTTACCACTTTGTGCATTGGAGGTGTCACCGATCCATGTGGCAAGGTGTGAGAGTTGTGGGGTCTTCCACCTACCTCGTGTTAGCCAAGCTATGTTCCTAGCTCATCGCGAGTTGTTTGTAGATTTGCACTGCATTGCATCGGACTATGTCGGCCAAGATAATAGGGGATAACATAGATCCCGAGCAATATGGAAATAAATCGATCCATGTGGAATAAAATCCAATCCCGAGCAATGTTGATATAAACTCATTCCATTCAAGTCGGTAAACATGATCAACTCGGTTAACAAATAAAGTAGCTCACCGAGATAAAATCGAGCACGTCGAAATGTGATCAACTCGGTGGGGAGTTGATCACCTCACCAAGCCAAAATAATATCTTGTCGAGATAACTTGACGTCGACACGGTGGTTTGAGAGCCCGCCAAGTTGATAACACTACTAGCTCTCACGGCGGTCGGACTCCCTTCCATAACAAAGTTGAGCCTCTTGTTTCCAAAACCATCTTTTCTCCTTGACAAAGACTAGAGGTCTCAAACCAAACAAAATGAATCTCTTTTCCTTTTCGCCATGTGTCATAGTGTCATTGGTCCATTATTGACCTATTGACCAGAGTTGACTTTTCTGTTGACTGAACTTTGACCAAACATAACTAGAGCTCCCAATGTTTGTTTGTCGCGTTCTCATAGTCGTTGGAAAGCTCTCAAAAATATCTTTTGTATTGACATAATTTAGGTATGTTTAGGGAAATTTTGATACTAAAAATGATCCTCTGATCATTTAAACACACAAACTTTGAATGGTTTATATTATGTCTACCATGACTTTCTCATTATAGTCTTTCAAAGGACATTATAAAGTGCATAACATTGTCTTATGTCGAAAAAAGAGGGGGATCCATTTTCTACACAAAATGAAAAGTGATAGCTACAAGTGTTAAATTGTCAAAGGTGATATTTTATAATTTGTACTTTGTGGAATCAAATTGATAATGTAACACATTTAGAAGCCCTCGTAGATGATATTGGAGGCTCATATCACTTCCCAAGAATTATGATCTTTCCCAAATACATCGATTTGGTGATATTTCTTAATAGTCTTGACAGAAAACAACTTTCAAACTTTGAGTGGAAATTTCTCATGATTTGTGGAATCTAAGAAGGTTATGTCTAAACACATATCTAGGTATCAGAAAAAAATAAAAAACTATGTCTTTGTCTCTCCCCATTGTGACGGTTTTCTCTAGGTATGCGATATTAAAAAACCCACTAATTTGCTTTTAGTATTAAGGTGTTTAAGGTCATAGTTTACAACATTAACCTCATAGCAACAAAGTGACAATACACACATCTAAATAGATTGGAAGATGTTATTAGATTAATTCTGATTCTTCATAAGCATCCCAATCCTATACCTACACAAACCTTGTATTTTCACTCTCTTGTGTGACTTTGGAATTAATTAAGTTGGTTTGATTAATTCAAGAATTTTATTCTTAAAGTGTTTGCATTATAATTTTTTTTCTGATTCTGAAAGTTATATATATATATATATATCTCTTTGCTGAAATATTCTCCATATTATATATATATATATATATATATATATGAATGAGAACATTGATACTTCGTATTCTGTGTTCTTTATAGCTATATTTATTCAGTAAACAGAAGCCCTCACAGTAATTGATAGGCTTAAATGAAGAATAATATGAATTACAGGTATTGAATGCCTGAATAGCAAGAAAACAGAATCGACAGCTACAAAATTAGATTATATAAAAATAGAATTCCCATAATGTTTTAAAGCAAGCACATTCTCAGGCGTCGGCTAAATTAATTTTCATTCATTCAATAACTGAAACAGAGCTACTGACATCACTTCATAAATTGTGTTCATTAAATTCTTGATGGACTTAGTGGACTGTCACTGCATCATATCATAATAATGTGCATCACTTAACGTAACATTGTAACGCCCTGCAGTGGCTGCTTTTCACCATTATAAAAACCGTAATGTACCTCTCATGTTACATTGAGACAAAACAACAAACAAACAAATTCAGCATTCAGGAAAAGAAGGCAACAAAAGGAGCCATGGGTGGTTGCATTTCAACTCCTACATTTCCCAAACAAAAGCAGCAATTGCAACATGGGAAAAATCCAACGAATCATAAGGTTTGCATACACAAAAAATCTCTATATTTCCTTTATACAATTAGCTTGCAGCCAGCCTTGGGAATATGCAGGTAGATAGTTCAGATTTATTAGTTGCTGATATTATGTGTTGTAAAATTGTGCAGAATAAGAGCGATGAGAGAGTTAAATGTGATAACAATGAAGATGTTGATTTGAAAGAGGATTTGGAGTTCTCGTTCCCAATCCTGGTCTCCACTAGCCCAGACAACGATACATGTAAAGCTTGTGTGATATTTAATAGTGGCATGTTTTGAATGTATAGCTGCCTGTAATTGTGATATAATGGCTTCTATTGGCCATACCATTTTTGTACATTTTTTTCGTGGTTGTTAGGTTATACAGCCGAAGACTGTACTAATATATGTACGCTGTTTTGTACTAATTACTTAAAATATAAATGCAAAGTTATCAGTATAGTTTGAGGAAGGATGATATTTTTAAAACAGTTCTAGTTTCTTTTGGAACGGCCATGTGAGTGTTTTTTCCTTGTTTTTTAAAATTTAAAAGGATAAACAGTCAGATCCCTTGGACTGATTTTCCATTATATTTAATTCTCAAAATTTATCACTCAAAGTTCATCATTTTTTTTATCACTTGAAATTTGTGACGTGGTGGATAGCTTGAGAACCCACCATTACCGCCATTGCCCTCTAAAAATTTGAATATGTATAGTGAATATTTGATTTTTGATGTTTTTTACCAAACCTAAATCATTTTTGTTTGGCATACTTCTTATTGTTGGTTTTTGTTCCTTTAGCTCATTTATATGACCTAGTATTTTTTTTCAATTTTTTTTTTTTGGGTATGCTCTTAGTGTATTGTAATATTTATTTAAAGATAATATAGCTCTATTTCATCAACAAATATTACTAACAACGTAAGCCTACCAACTCATGTACATATAGATGTTTATTATTAATTGTTGAGCTTGTATGTTTGATTACAACATTTATTTTCTTATAATGTTGAATACTATAAATATTATGAAGTTTTAACTCTTTTTTATTGAAAAGCTCATTTTTATTTATAAAAAATATACATTAAAGTTAATCTTATAAAAATATTAGGTACAAAGAGTCACACCTAAGAATGCAACATCTATTGAGTTGGATAGGCCTCAAGAAAGATTATACCACATATATGTAAGTCTAGAGAAATTTAAGAGTTGACTTTGTGAGTCCGGAGTTTTCTATGTAAGTCTAAATATTTCTACAAACAATTTGTTGTTTATTTCAGATGGTGTTTAATTTTCTATATACACTCTATAGTTTTCCACAAACAATTTGTAGTTTTCTACACGACTCTTGTGTTTTTTTATGGCTTTGAAGGTTATTGTGAATGTTTGGAGCTAGTGTAGAGGTGATTGTATGAATCTATAGTTATTTTAGAGGTTGCTTCTACAACATCTATGAGACCCAATCTTTTGACAATGGTTTGGTAAAAATATCTATGGGTTATTCTTGTTAGCACATTAGCATTAATACATTTGTTTGTTATTTGTTAATGGACAGCTTGCATAACTTTATTTCTTACACGCGTTTCTCCCTCTCACCTATATAATGGCGTTGTATGTGAAAGCAATATAAACAATTCATTTGGAGCTCTATCATTGGTATGAGCAAGTTCATGTTGTGCGTGGAGAAGAGCAACAGTCTGGAGTTCGTGAAGAGCAAAGTTTGAGTGCTGTCCCACGTTTTTTGCGGTGCGTGGAGAGTTCTTTCTTTGAATGCGAAAGCCTGTCCGTTTTGCGGTGCGTGGAGAGTTCTTTCTCTCCCCATTTTTTGCAAAGGCGTGGAGAGTTCTTTCTTGGTGTGAAACTCTCTCGTTTTGCAAAGCGTGGAGGAGAATGCGTGAAGGAGTCTTGAACTGTGTGTCAATGCGTGCGGGTTTTTGTTATTTGTTCTTTCTTTGGTTAAGAAACGTGGGGAGAAAAATATTTGTTTGTTGTCCTCTGTCTTTTTGGAGAAACGTGGGGAGCATTTCTTGTCTTGTTGGAACGACCAAGGGAGACTCGTGCACTTTTAGCGTGGAGGTGAACCCCAACGTGAAACCCCGTATGTGTATGCAAATCCGGAAATTGCAAAACGTGTGTGGGTGTATGTCTCGGTTTTCGGATGCACAAAGCACCGCAAGCAATGCACCAAATATTTGGGCATTGAATGACAATGAAGACACCACCGGGTTGTTCTTTTCCTTGATCAATGAGCTACACAACACTTTAGGAACATTCTCTTTGACGAGATTGTGCGCTAGAGGATGTTGGAATACTTTTGGTTCGACGCTTCGATGTCAAGCACGCCGGATTCGTGCGAGAACTTGAACGTGGTTATGATGCCGATGATTCTATCGTGAAATAGAACGCCCACAGGAGCGTCGACGTCTCACTACACGAGCCTATAGAGCCCATCTTGGACGATTCCTTCGATATCATTGTAGCCATTTTTGAAAAATAAATAAATAAATAAAATACATTTTTGAGTTTTTGAAAATGTCTGCTCCAAAAATATTGGTATCGATGCCCAACTCTTGAAAGGGCATTTCACCACAGGGAAAACCAAAATGCGGATGATTCTTCAATTCAAGATCTTTGGGGGATTGTCTCTGCAAATACGCCCCCATGTACGATGATCTGTTGGAAAAATATGAAAAGGCTGATGCGAAAGCGCTAATGCTCATCACCCTGAGTCTTTCTGATGAGGTGCAGCCATACATTCGGGAAGAAACTGCTTCTTCTCAGGCATGGAGCGCATTGTGTACCATCTACAAAGCTAAGAATCTGACGACAAAGTTGCAACTTCAGACAAAGCTTCATACGATGAGTATGCATGATGGCAAGTTAGTAGAAGCTTTCTTGCGGCGTGTAGGCGAGTTACGTGCGAACTCTCTGCACTCGGTGAACTAGTGGATGACAAGTTGCTAGTCCCGCTCACCCTGCGAGCTCTTCCTTCCAGGTTTTGGACATTGATCACCACGTTGACAATCACTCAACAGGAGGTGAGTTTTGCAACCTTGGTGAATTATCTCCAGCAGGAAGAAGCCATGCAAAATGTACAAGAAGCCTTCAAGACAAGGCTCTTATCACGAGGTAAAAACATAAGCCTCGGAAAGGGCAATCTACCCCCAAAATCGGAAGCGCATGCTCAAAGTGACCATCTTCACAAACGGCCATCATAATTAGCTAACCTAGAAGCAAGATAATCACAAGGCGGATCGGTGTTGCCACATATGCTCCATGGATACGCACACATCGCGAATGTTTATTACAATGGTCGCAAGTATGGAAATTATGGCGAAGAGAGCACTTCTGGCCGAGGATATTCCAAGAAATCCCGATGGCATGCTCGTAATCAAAGACAGAAGGGCCACATTCTTTGCTGCTCAGCAGGATGCCACGTCCGATGAAGAGGTACCAGATACGACTCATTCTGACATTGTTCTAGTCTCACAAACTTCACAGCCGTCAGAAGATGTCTGGTTGATTGATTCAGGCGCTAGCAAACACATGACTGGCAACAAGAAGTTGTTCCATACTCTGAGTGACCGGCCCACTGGAGATCGGATCACCATTGCAGACAATCAAGAGTATATTGCAGCGGGGATTGGTGATGTCATCATTCCTCTTGGAACACGAAGATGTACACTCACAAAGGTGCTCTATGTTCCAGGTTTGACTTCAAATCTTTTGTCTGTAAGTCAACTTCTTAACCATAGAATGCAGGTTGAATTCTTTGTTGAGAAAGGGGTCAAGTCCTGCATCATTTCCTAGGGAGAATCAGTCATTGCTCAAGCATTTATGAAGGGCCGTCTATTTGCACTGGATGCGGTCACTTCATCTAGCGTTGCTCTCTCTGCATCAACGGCAGTCCACGCACTTTGGCACTTTCGATATGGTCATCTTTCTCGTCGGGGCTCTGCATCAACTCGGTCATGCGAAGGAAATGGTAAGAGGGATTCCTCCACTCTCCCATTCCTTACCTGTTTGCTCGGGATGTCTTGCGGGAAAACAACATAGAGGTCCATTCAAACAGAGCTCTATCATTCTACGAGCATCTTCAGGTCGTTCACACCGATCTACGGACCCTTGCCACTAGCTTTCAAGGTTTTGCGTACTTTCACTCATCATTGATGATTACTCACGGAAAATGTGGGTATATTTCCTTCGGAAGAAGAGTGAGGCACTTGCAAATTTCCATACCTTCTACCAAAGAAGCCACCAGGGCGATCTGGGAAGCCTCTTCTTCTCCTCCACTCGGATCGAGGGGGAATTTGTGTCAAAGAAGTTCTTAGCATACAAGACGGCATGGCATTCGAACATTTGACTCTCTCCTATACGCCCCAGACGAGGGATTTCCGAGCGCCACAACAGATTTGTCATGGAGATGGCTCGTTTTATGCTCTCGATCGCCAAGTTGGAGGATCAATTTTGGGCGAAGCAGTCTAGACAGCAGGTGTATCTACTCAACCGTGCACCCACGAAGATCTTGCGAGAAGACACCTAAGAGGTATGGACTGTCGTAAACCTTCTATTCATCATTTGAGAGTTTTTGGTTGTCTTTGCATATATGCATGTTCCGGATAAGAGAAGGAAGAAGATCGATCCAAAGACAACTCGCCATGTCTTTTCTTGGGGTATAGTACTACCTCAAAGGCATATCGTCTCATGGATCCCGAGGCCTAAGAAGATCTACGAGATTCGAGATGTGGTATGTGATGAGTCGTCCTTTGACTCCTGCCACACAATGGAGATCCAAGATCAGAGCTCGTCACATTGATTGCTCACACATCCGGATGATGAGCAAGATGATTCTTCTCGAAAGAAGAAGAGAGCCGAGTGGAGACTTGTTCGTTGATCTTGGCACACTGGAAAACACATCTTCACATCAGCAGCAACGTCCGAAATGGGTCCAGAGTACTATCAGGGATGCACACTTGAACTCACTTCCAGGTACTTCTACGGGAGTTAGAACACGAAGTCAAGCTAGACATGAGGTAAATTTTTCACTCATGAGTTCAGTTGTTGAGAGCACCGAACCTGACACTGTTCGTGAGGCATTAGACCAACCACAGTGGAAACAGGCTATGGATGCTGAATATGATTCCCTGATTCAGAATCGGATGTGGGAACTTGTCGATCTACCTCCAGGTAAGAAATCCATTGGCTGCAAATGGATTTTCAAAACAAAATATAAGGCAGATGGTTCAATCGACAAACACAAAGCACGACTTGTTACAAAGGGTTATGCTCAGCAAGAAGGAATTGACTATGACGAGACCTTTGCACCCACTGTGAAGATCAAAACCATCAGAGTTGTATGTGCACTGGCAGCACAAAATGGATGGAAACTTCAGCAGATGGATGTCAAGAGTGCTTTTCTAAATGGTGATCTACAAGAAGAAGTGTACATGGCCCAACCTAAAGGGTTTGTAGACGAGCATCAACCACACAAGGTATGTCGTCTGATAAAGTCTCTTTATGGACTCAAACAAGCACCTAGGGCATGGTACATAAAAATTGATGATCACATATTGCAGCATGGATTCACTCATAGCCCCTTAGATACAAATTTGTATATCAAGAAGGTAGGAACAAAGATTGTCATTCTGGTTTTGTACGTAGATGATCTTGTGATCACAGGAAGTTCTGACAATCTTGTAGATGATGTAAAGAATGATCTGAAGAAATCCTTCGACATGACTGATTTGGGGCTACTTCACTATTGTCTTGGCCTAGAGATATGGCGGAAGAAGAATCATATCTTTGTCTCCCGGATGAAATATGCCAAGACACTCTGAAAAGTATGGGATGTCGATTGTAAACCAATGTCCACACCTATGGAAAAAGGTTTGCAACTATCTAGATTCCGGGATTCACCACAGTAGATGGCACTCACTACGGGAGCTTGTAGGGAGTCTCATTTACTTGACTTATACCGCACTGATCTTTGCTTTCTTTGAGTTATCTCAGATTTATGCGAGGAGCCGAAGAAATGTCATTGGATAGCAGCAAAGCATGTGTTAAGATATGTCCGAGGTAAATGAATTTGGTGCAGGTATCGAAAGAACACTCGGTTCTTCTTACGGGGATATAAAGACTCGGACTATGCGGGGATCTGTTGATGACAGAAATCCACTTGAGGATATGTTTTCATCTCGGATCTGGACCTATCTCGTGGATCGAAGAAGCAAAGCTGTTGTTGCTGCTCTCTCATCCACCGAGGCTGAATACCACGTTGCACGAGGAGCTATGTGCGAAGCAATTTGGTTACGTCGCATTCTTGCAGATATAGGGATTCCTAAAGAGAAACCTCCCATCATTCACTGCGACAATCAAGGTGTGTTGAAGCTTGTGAAGAATCATGTTTTCCATGAACGAACAAAGCATATTGAGGTCGAATGTCATTACATTCATGAACAGGTCTTGAACCACCAAATTCAGCTCCAGTACTGCCCTACTGATTTTCAGATCGCAGATATTCTCACCAAACCTCTCGGCAAGGTGAAGTTTGATTTGTTTAGGGGGTACATTTGTAAGAGCAATGTATTAAGGGGGGGAATTTTAGCGCATTATCATTAATACATTTGTTTGTTATTTGTTAATGGATAGTTGCATAACCATTTCTTACACGCGTTTCTCCCTCTCAGCCTATATAATGGCGTGAGCTCTGTATCATTGTATGTGAAAGCAATATAAACAATTCATTTGGAGCTCTATCGGTTACTTAGATATATAATATCAAAGTTCTATCTCTCCATACTCTACTAACTCTCCAATAAAATGATAACAAATTTTAATATGCTTTATTCAACCATAGAATATTATATTATTTTTCACGGCTATTGAGGATATATTTTCACAAAATATGGTTGTGGTATCTATTGTTCCTTGTTCAAGTCTCTTACGATTTTCCTAAGCAAAATAACTTGACAATATACTATTGCATTTGCTATAATACACTCATCTTCTATTATAGAGAGAAAACTTTAAGATTTATTTGGATGCCTATAAAATGGATCTTGAGCTTATGTGGAACACATATCTAATTTTTTTCTTTGTATCATCTAGACTACCTACCCAATCACTATCCTTAAAACAAATAAACTCAATCTTACATAACACAATATACAAAATGACATGGTCTTTTGTGTCAATTGCATACCTCATTATTCTCTTCCCTACTTTACAATGTGTCTCATTATGTATTTCCATAGCTCTAGAAATCAATCTTAGTACATGCATCAAATAAAGATTAGTTATTCTGCAATACATGTAACTTTCAACCATGTTCTTGTATAAGGTTGGATGCACCACATTGCTACAATCTTGCATTCTTATTTCCAAACTATAGTTGTTGGTGTAAGTGCACACTTGTTGCTCAACATTCTAAACCTATTAACCCACCCTACCCATTGGAGCCATTTTTGGCACATGTTTGGGCCCAAAATCCACCATTTGGGGGCCAAAATTAGGATTTAAGTAGTAATTCATTTTTTTTTCCTATTTTAGGGCATTAGTTAATTTTAGTCTCTTGAATGCATAGTAGGTTAGAAAGTTGGAAATTACTCTAATTTAAGCATGTAGAAGATGCGGGGTATTTTTTTCCCATATGAATAAGCATGAAAACTTACTAAGAATAACATGTTCTAGTAAATTGCTAAAAATAGTAAATTTTTCTACCTAGAGTAGATTTAGTCAAAGTTAGGTAGGGTTTGCTTCTCAAATCAAGTTGGGATTTATTTTATTATTAAAAAATCATTGTAATGCATGATTCAATAACGAAGAAGAAGATTCATTTTCTTTTAGTTCAATATATTTACAATATATTGAGTGTGTGTTCAAAGTTGGCTACATTATCTGGTATTAGAGCACACTCAGTCTTTGTGCAAAAAAAAATGATAGGAAGAGGAAGATGAAGAGGGGTGGTATTTCCGAGATGAATAGAAACATGAAGGATCTGCAGAGGCAAGTTGAGCTTCCTGCAAATTATAGCCCAGAGTGGAAATCAAGGTGGATATGAAACAAATGAAGAAGAATCTTGTGAAGAGGAGGAAGCACAAGGACCACACTTATCTTTGAAGAAAGGATACTTTTATCATTAGAAAAGAATTATGGTACATGAGTTGATGTTTAAGAATATGGAGGTAGCCTAAAACTAGAGGAGCTGATAGACATGTTGACTAGCATGTGAAATTTTTTTGAGTGGAAGGCTATGTCATAGAAAATAAGGTAAAATTTGTGTGCACAAAATTATAAGTTAATACTATGTTATGGTGGGATCACCTACAAAATAAACTGTCAAGAAAGGGGAAAGAAAGGAATAGGACCTAGATTAAGATGGAGAAGAAGCTAAAAGACAAATTTCTCCTTGTGGATAATGCACAAACCCTTTACATGAGGTTTTAGAATCTCAAGAAGAACTTGCAAACCATGTAAGAATACATAGATGATTTTTACAAGTTGTCCATTCATGTAGAGCATGAAGAAACTCAGGAACAAATGGATGCAAGTTATGTAAATTGATTAATTTTTTTATTCATCATGAACCAAGCATGCACAAGATCAAGAGCATGGAGGATGCCTATCAACTAGCTCTAATGGCCGAGGATAAATAAAACCTTCAAAGTTTTAGGAGATCATCTGGGATGAATAGGTGGTTTATACTACTTTTGAGGATGATATGGTTTCATTCAAGGTAGAGGAGAAGAACCTTGTGGAGTGGAAAGGAAAGAAGATACAAGACAATATCTCCCAAATCAACAAAGAGGTAGAGGATTTTCTAGGGGCACAGGATATACTGGTGGCATAGGATGGGAGGCTCCACGAATAACTTTTGTTTGCTAAATATGTGGTGAAGAGGGGCATAGGGAATTTGAATGCACACATTATTATACATATTATAAGAGGTAATCAAATCCTTTAAGAGTAAATCTTGTTGAAGTTGAACAAGAAGAAGAATGCGACCTAGAAATTTCACTAGATGTGAGAGAAAATATGATGATCAAAAGGACAACTGATTTCTCCAAGAAATGAGATCAAGGGGGATGCATGGCTACATAAAAATATTTCTAGAATAAGATGCACTTCAAGAGGAAAGGTATATAATGTTATTTTTCATGGTGATAGTTGTGAGAACATGATTTTTGTAGTTACAAAATAATGTACTTTAGATAATTTATTTATCCTGGTCTCATACTACTATTTAGAAGGTTCTTGAGTTAATAAATTACTAATTAACCCTCATTGTTTGGCCATCTTGAATATTTTATTTCATAATTTGTGACCTATTTCACCCATATGCGTAGCCATTTCAAGACATCCCACATTATCTTAACCTCGGCTAGGGCACCAAGATTTAGTACTAGGGTGACCATGGGCACCCTTTTCCTACCTAGGGGAACACTTATCCTTCTAATAATTTCTTGTTTTTAGGCCTCTTTGAGCTGTTTTTCATTTTTATCTTTCTTCTAGTTAGCCTTTTTGGGGTTAATTACTAAATTAGATAAAGAGAACCATATAAATATAAATTTATGAGACCATAATGAGGGAACTGGCATCATACACTACTATCACTCCATCTATATTTTTATCCATCTATTGCATTGGCATCCACATAGCTCCATCATAAAGGCACAAACTAGGACATCAACATCATACTTCATAGGGGAGAGATTATATTCTTGTTTATGCACAAATTTTTTAACATTTTCTACATTTAGCTATTTCTCGCTATTTCACAAAGTGCAACTAGCACAAGATCACCTAAGGCATAATATGCACACAAACACCAGAACTACTTCCAGGTCTAAAATGTAGCGTAACACTCAGTTAGTAAGCCCACTCTTGTGGCGGATGAGGTCACTCGACCCATTCATTTGTATCTTTATTTTTAGTGTTTTGATACTTCCTTTTGGTATTTTATAGGTTGTTTATTCCTTTTGGGATATTTTTCAGCATTCAAAATAGTTTAGAGAAATTTGGTGCAACAGGTAGCAAAAGTTCCATCTCACTTTCCGACCACATGAGCACTAGTTAAAAAGCTTTTAGATATACTAGGGAACCCAAATTGCAGACCAAAGTGCCCACATGCGCCCTTGTCCTCCTGTAGGAAATCCAGTAGAGCCACATTATCAAGATCCTTCCTCTGTGGGACCCTAACATAGTTGTTCCTCCTTTCTAAATTTTTGTCCATCAACTATGACACGAGTTCAACATGCATCAATTATTCAAATGTTTCTTTTCCTTTCCCTTCTTCCATGTTAATTTTTCTAATTTCATTAGTTTTATTTAATTATCTCATCCACATATTGTCTTAGTGCATTTACTTATTGTGTTATATGTCCTCCTAGATTAGATTAACTACCCCTTACTACATTAGTTTAAGCATTTTTAGTTAATAATTTTGGTGAACCCAACATCTTTCACGCTTAGGTTCCTCCTTTATCTCCAATCATAGGTTGTCAAGTATCTTTATCTAATTTACTTAAGAGATATCCCCATTTTGAGGATGTTTTAGAAAAACATCTAGATTGGACGATACACCTAAGCATAAAAAAAGTCTTAGATTTGGTCGTTTTTCTGAGGAATCTAAACCTAGTGATTCACCATCTACTCAACCCCTATTAGACTTGATTCAAGATTTACATACATTATTTAAAGATAAATTTGTAGCCACCGATTCCACAATCATATATCTTTGATTTGAAATTCAACAACTTAAGGATGCTTCTCAATCACATGTTTGTGCTCCTTCTACATATTAAATGCAATCTATGCCCATTACATGTCATTTAGCTGAACGTCAAGACATGCCATTTCCTAAGCATCTCAAATTTGACCATATTACTATGCCATATGACATTCTTATTCAACTAATTAGTCATTATTTGATTACCTACCACCTACTCATTACTATTCTCCCTATTGGTTAGTGAAATATCAAGGTCATGTCCATATTACAATTATCATCAAATCAATGGACATAATGACAATGATTGCCATAATTTTCATCACATAATCCAAAATATTAAGCATGAAGGTCTTATTTCATTTAATACACAACATCCTACTAAGAAGGTTACACTAACATGGGCTCCTAAATCTATTCCTCCTTCGATTAGTCAAGATCCAACTAAGCAATCACCTACAACATACCCATCTACAACTGTTATACCATGTTGTGTGGCTATTAGTGAGCCATCATCTAATAATTCTACAAAATTTCTAGATGGTTATATTATTAATTACATGTTTGATGTTGACAATCACTCACATGTGCATAATGATTCTTCTCCTAATAAGACAAATACTATAGTCCCATCACATGATTCCCCTATTTCTGATGTTGCTTCTTCTCCACTTAATGAGCATCACACCACCATTTCTCCTGCACTTCTTCAAAAAAAGCACCACCTAACTAATCACCTATGGTATACCCATGTCAACAAAGTCAACCCCTATAAAAATTAGTTCACCAACCACTCCTACTAAGTCATCTACTACATCACCAAATAGACCTAATAAATCTCCCTTGAGACTCAATGCAACTTAGCCTCCTCTTAAATCTAAGCTCAAACCAATTAATTTCATCCCAATAACTAACCCTCCTACTAGTGATCATGATATATTTCCAATTTCACCACCACCACATAGTGCTCCTATTGACTTTATCCAAGATGATCCCACCTCACACACAAACTTGGTATTTGGTAGGTGAATCTTGTCACTCTACTCTCTTAATGAAACACTCATATTATTATGGTTCTTATATGACTATTGAGGGGTATTTTACCATAAAGAACCTCATTTCATCTTACATTACCCTAATATTCCATTATATCACCACCTATACATACACACATCTATGAGACTTTCATGCTCCTTACGTATGATTCAGTAAATGAAATCTATAATGTTGAACCACCCTTATACATCATTTATCACATTGTACACATGTTATCATAGTCTTAGGGGGCATAACATTCCACCCCCAAATCGTAGCATTTACACATACAACATTGTCATGATTACTCACATCTCATCTTAGCATTATTCAATTTCATAGTATACACATATTCATTCTTACCACAATGTCATAATTACCCGATGACACACTCGTGTGTGTAGTTTCACACTTGAATATTGAGGGATTATTGCTACATTCAACCCCACTGCACCATAGGCATTACACATTTCATGTCATCATACATTTACCCATCATACACCCTAGAATCTACATTTATTCTACAACATTTTGACACTTATGCATTGTATCTACAACTTTTTCTATGCGTATTACATCCTACACTACTTATCCTACATATCACACTATTTGTTTGTCTACATACCATACACCACACATCTTCACATATATTCTACATACTACACTAGTCTCCATCTTATATGATTCTATCATTACACCACCTTACATATTACATCCATAATCTATCTACCTACATTATATACCACCCTATGCAATGCATCCTATACATTCTACACATTCCTTCCTTATACATGTTACTTATCACATCGTTAGAATTTATCATTGAGTATACTACCTTGTATTCTACACGCTACACTTACTTCCCGATGACATAGTTTGGTTCTTCAATCCATACTTGATTTCCGAGGGTTTACAAATCAAATGGACCCTACACTCATCACATATTTACTATTATACCTTTCATCATGTGATATTACTAGCTTAGTGACATGTGCTTTAGGCTAAATCATCACATATTCTATCATCTTGTAGTGGTATACACCTTAGGTTACATCACCACTCCCTACTATTCATCTTGTAGTGACATGCACTTTAGGATAAATCATCTTCCATTCTATCATCTTGTAGTGATATACACTTTAGGTTACATCACCACACCCTCCTTACATTCCATAATGATATACACTTAGTTTTAAATCATCACTCAACAATTCATCTTATAGTGATATACGCTTTAGGCTACATCATCACTCCACATTTCATCTCATCATGGTATACACTTAGGCTATAAGGTCCACACACATCTCTTCTACATGTCACATATCATCAAAAATATGCATATAGACATTTCCTCATGGCATGCTAGACACAATACACACTACTCGACCATTTCCCAATGACACACTCTCATTTACAAAATGATCCTCAATGTATACATTTCCATCCACTCAGGGGGCACACGGTTCCTATCTCTCCATTTTGCAATCCATTCCATCCATCCAAAGCATATTGCATTATCTTGGGGCATTTATTCATGTTTTCTACTGTTTTACATGGTCACTTTACTACACATGTTAGATTTATTTCTTATATGACATTATATATACCATCCACACATGTTCATTCACATCTTTGTTTAGTTTTGATCGTAGATAAAGATCCTTCACATGCAACATGGATGTTTACCTTATACCCTTCCTACACTAATTTTTGGGGGCATCTACATTCATCTTTCACATGTGATATATTTTATTTTGTACTTGGCACCTTACATTAATTGAGTTATTCATGCTTTAACATATTTTATTTCTCTAACATGCTAATGGGTGTTCCATAGGTAGCATTGGTTTTTCCGGATTACATGTTTCCATGACTACTTCTTTTTCTTGTTTGTTATATTTTCTGCCATTTTTTTTTTTGTATGCGAGCCTTTCCTTATTTTTTATGTGCAAACTTGTCTGTTGTTTGTGGTAATGATGGCCTTGCATGTCTTATGAAATCATGAGTGAAGTGCCATGTTTGCAACTTGATTTATGTGGCATACTTTTCTTCTTGCATGTTTACTTTACTTTTCTTAGTAGCTTACACACTATTTACATAGCTTATACATTTTTCTTCATGCATGCATGTTTAAACTTGTCTTTGTCTAGCCTTCTTGTTTATACGTTCTTTGGTTTCTACCAAGAAATTTTTAACGTACATGGGGTTGGCCCTATTTTGGGGTTGTCATGTCTCCTATCAACAATATTACATACACCCCCATAAGAGGGGGGCATCATTTGAGGGTTTTTACATACTAACATAGAGATTATACACCATTTTAGTTCAGTTATATTCTGCGAGTGGGTTCAGACTAGTCTACAAACCCCATACACAACAAATTTTATAGGACATGGTGTCCTTAGCATTTCTTGGTAGTAATTAGAGCTTGGAGGAAACAACATTTCCTCCCTCCACTACTTCGGCCACTAGAATCGGATCCCACAAAAAATTAGGACATTGTAGAGATCTGTACACATAATTTAGGGAATTAGTTAGAGCTTGGATGACATAGAACATCTCCTCCCAACATTTCTTCAACCTATGGTATGATATCCCAAAAACATGCGACATACAGATATCCTTTTATACTCTTTCTCAACATGGATCAGGTGCACATGTACCGTTTACATTTTTCATACACATGCATATTTTACATAGCTATTTTACACTTACATACATACATATTTGACTACTTTATTATTTTCTCCTTGCAGGTTTGGCCACATAAGAAACAAGTAGTCAAATGGGGGCAAATAACAACAACATCAATGATAACAACACTATGAAGTAGCACACTATACCACACACATCACACTTTTATGCAGGTACACTACACTATGCAATGGCTATACACACATGTTTTGCCCTAGGTTCACTCTCATCACTTTTTCTTTGCACATTTTTCATCTATAGTTTCAACGCTCATTCGATCTTTTTAATCATTCACACTTTTAACTATTCCTTCAAAACACTTCAACTACACTCTTCATGAACATCAATAATGAATCTCTATCTACTTTATGTTACAAAAATTTCCTCTCACCAACATAAAGTGGGGAAAAATGTAGTCACAAAATCATGCACTTTACATAATTTATTTATCCTGGTCTCATACTACTATTTAAAAGGGTCTTGAGTTAAGAAAGTACCAATTAACCCCCATCCTTTAGCCATCCTAATTATTGTATTTAATAATTTGTGACCTATTGCACCCATATGCCCATCCATTTTCAGACATTCTACGTTATCTTAGCTTTGGTTAGGGCACCCATATTTTGTATTGGGGTGCCCATGGACCCTTGTCCTACCGAGGGGTGTCATGATCCTTCTAGCACTTTCCTACCACTTTTTGGGCCTCTTCTAGCCATTTTTCATCTTTATGTTTCTTATGGTTGGCCTTTTCATGGTTAATTACAAAATTAGAGCAAGATAACCCTATAAATATAAAGTTATAAGACCATAATGAGGGACCTAACATCATACACTACTATCACTCCGTCTAGAGCTACAACCATCTATTACATTTACATCCACATTTCTCCATCGTCAAGGCACAAGCTAGAACATCTTCACCACAATTTATGGGGGGAGGGATTCTATTCTATTTCATGCACACATTCTATTACATTTTCTACATTTAGCTACTATTTAATATTTCACAAAATCCGACTAGCACAAGAACACCTAGAGAATTACATGGACACACAAACACACCAGAACTGCATTTGGGTTTGAAATTTAGTGCAAGACTCAGTTAATAACCCCACTATTTTAGAAGTTAAGGTAAGTCTGACCCATTCGTTTGCATCTTTTTTTTATGGTTTTGACACTTCCTTTTGGTATTTTTTTAGCTTGTTTCTTCCTCTTGGGTTATTTTGAGCATTTGGCATAGTACATAGAAATTAGTGTGATAGCATTAAAAGTTTCATATCACCTTCTAACCCTATGAATACAAGTTAAAAATCTTTTACATAGACTAGGGCACCTAGAATGCAGACTAGAGTGCCCACGGCACCCCATCCTCATCCAGAACACTCCACCAACCACATATCCATATCTTCATCTATAAGACCCCGACACGATCATTCTTCTTTATGAATTTATTTACATCATAGTGACATAGTCGGATAGAATCCATTATTCACCAAGTTCTTTCATTTCCCTTCTTGCACACTAGGGTTTATAATTTCATTAGTTTTATTTACTTATCTCATCTACATACTATCTTAATGAATTTACTTATTGCATTAAACATCCTCCTATATTAGATTAATTATCCTTTACTAAATTAGTTTAGTCAATTTTATTTAATTAGTTTTAAAAGAGATGGTTTAGAAACTAGGTCTGCATTGTGAGAAGAATCATAACCCTTACCATATTACATGGTTTAAGAAGGGTAATGAATTTACTACTGATGAGACATGTTTAATAATATTTTCTATTGAGAAAAGTTATAAGGATGAGATTTGGTGTGATTTTATTCATATGGATGCATGTCATATGATATTAGGTAGGCTATGGTAATTTGATAGAAAAGTTATTCATGATCTGGGAAGAATACTTATATTTTTTTGAAGGATGGAACAAAATTGTTTTTACCTCTTAAGGAAGAGGGAAACACTGAAAAATATGCTTTTTCAAAATATTTTTGTAAGATGATAAAGAGAACTAGGTTTTTTATGCACTCGATGACAAATAAGGATGAACCCATAAGTGCACAAATACTAGTAGAGCAGCAACATGATTAATAGATGAATTTTATGATGTTATTCTTTATGAGCTACAAGATGGGTTACCACCCAAAAGGGATATTCAACACCATATTGATTTGATCCCATGGTATTCACTCCCAAATCAAGAAGCTTATAGGATGATCCCAACATTACACGCATAATTGAATAAGTAAATGATAGAGCTAGTGAGAAAATTTATTGTAAGGGAGAGAATTAGTTCATGGACAAATATAACTTTATTAACTCTAAAGAAGGATGAAACATGGATAATGTACATGGATAACAGAGAAATCAATAAAATTACAATCGAGTATCGATTCCTAATACCTCTCCTCTTTGATATGATAGATATGATTGCAGGATCTAGGTATTTAACCAAGATTGATCTTGAGTGATTACCATCAAATTCATATCAAAGGAGATGAGTGTAAAATAACATTCAACATAGGGAATGTATTATATGAGTGGTTGGAGATGTCATTCTGGTTATCTAATGCAACACAAACTTTTATGAGGCTCATGAACACTATGTTGTGAGAGTACAATGGTATGTTTTGGTGGTCTATTTTGATGATATCTTGATTTTTAGTAAAAATAAAGAAGAACATTTGAGGCATCTGAGGGTGATATTTGAAGTGTTAAGGAAAGAGAATCTCTATGCAAATTTTAACAATTGCATGTTTATGCAAGATATTTTTGTATTTTTGGTTTTAGTTTTTTTACAGATGGGGTATAGATGGACTTAGAAAAGATAAATGAAATTATTGAATGGCCTAGTCCATGAAGTATAATAGAGGTAAGAATCTTCCATGGTTTAGCAACATTTTACAGAAAGTTAATTAAAAATTTTAGCAGTATTATATAACCTATAAAAAATTACACAAAAGGAAGGGAATTTTTGTCGATGAAGACAACAGAGGATAACTTTAAGTTCTTGAAGAAGAAGGTGACAAAAGAACCTATTTTGGTACTACATATTTTGATAAAGTGTTTGAGGTTGATTGTGACACATCAAATGTTGGTATTGGTGTTGTCCAAAGTTAAGGTGGGAATCCAATTTCTTTCTTTGGTGAGAAATTAAATGAGGTAATAAATAACTAGTCTACTTATGATGTGGAATTTTATGCAATTCTATAAGCATTGAGGCATTGGATGCATTACCTAGTTCCTAACGAGTTTGTTTTATTTATAGACCATATAGCCAATAAGTATGTGAATACACAAAAGAAGTTGAATAATAGGCATGAAAATAAGTTATCATTTTTGCAGGGTTGTACCTTTTCTATAAAGAATAAATTTGAAAACAGAAGTTGCAGATGCATTAAGTAGTCATGTGACTATATTTACAACTATGTAGAATGAGGTGATTTGATTTGAAGTAATAAAGGATTTGTATTCCTCTAAATCCGATTTCAAGGATAATTTTTGAAAGGGTAATTATTCCATTTTTAGGAGATGCGTGTGATGTCGAGGATGAGTAACTTTTGTAGGATGGCTATCTATTTAAGCAATGACAACTTTGTATTCCATTTGGGTCTATAAGAGACAATATAGTGAAAAATCTGCATAGTAGAGGATTAGCAAGTTTGTAAAATACATTTTTGGTAAGCATAAGACTATAAATTTTGTAGAAGAGAAATAATATTGGCCAAATATGAAAAGGGATGTGGTAAGATATGTGGAGAGGTGTAGAATTTTTCAAGTCTCAAAAGGCCATGCACATAATAAAGGGTTGTATATGCCATTTCCTATTCCCAAATGATCATTGATAGATTTGAGTAGGGATTTTGTTTTGGGATTACCAAACACAAAAATAGGTAATGACTCAGTTTTTGTGTTTGTTGATAAGTTCTCTAAGATGGTTCATTTTATGTCCTATTAAAAAACTTCTGATGCAACAAGAGCATCATTTTGTTTTTTAGATAAGTTTTTAGGTTGCATGGTGTTAAAAAACATTACTTTAGATCAGGATACAAGGTTATTAAGTCATTTCTAGAGGAATTTATAGAATAATTTGGGAACTAAACTACATTTCAGTAGTTTCTATCATCCTTAGACTGATGGGAAAATAGAGGTAGTAAACAAGAGTTTGGGAAACATGTTAAGGTGCATAGTTAGGGAAAATCCAAAACAATGGGACTTAACATTACCAAAAGTTAAGTTTTTATAATATCTCAGTAAATAGATCCCCAGGAAAGTATCCATTTTATATTGTGTGTGGGAATAATCCAAAAGGGGTGTTAGATTTTCTGCAACTACTAATTGATGAACGAGTTACTGATTATGTAAAATCATTTCTAGAACACCTACAACAATTCTAGGAAGATGTGTGGATGAAGTTGTAGCATAGTAATGATAGGTATAAGGAAATAACATATGTGCACATAAGGAGGAAGGTGTTTATAGTGGGTTAATTTCTTGTGGCATACCTTCATAAGGAAAGGTTTCCAAAAGAAACCTATAACAAGATAAAGTTGAAGAAGATTGGTCCCTACAAGATCATGAAAAACATAAATCATAATCCTTATAAGGTAGAATTACTAGGAATTTTTTATATTTATTAAGTATCTGATGTTTCAGATTTATATGATTTTCATTGAGATAGTGAAGAAGCGGGTGTTATTGAAGAATTAGTGGATTGGAGGTAGTAGGTTCAAGTGAAAAAGAAAGAAGCAAATTAGATTTAAGACAAGAAAATTGTTAACATGGCACATGGGAAATACGGTAAATATTTGGTACATTAGAAAGGAATGGAACAAAAGAAAACCACACAAGTTCAAAAAGTGGGAGATTAAAAATCTAGATAAACATAAATGGTAGAAATTTGAAGAAGAAAACTTGTAGGAGCTATGTTTTTTTGCAAGCAGGGGAGAATGATGCACTATTTTTAGATAAAGCGTTAAAATGGTCATAAATTTTGACTTGGGTGTCCCTTTGAGCTATTTTTTTCAAACTAATTGTTTCGATGAGATGAACACACCTATCATACTTTCCATACATGTTGAGCCATTTTGAGACATTTTTGGCCCAAAATCCACCATCTAGAGGCCTAAAAAATTAGGATTTAAATTGTAATTCTATTTTTCCTATTTTAGGGCATTAGTTAATTTTCATCCTTCAATGTTGTAGATAAAAATTAGGCACTTTGGAAATTATTTATCCCAATCTTATACTACTATTTAGAAGGTTTTCAAGTGGATAAAGTACTAATTAATCCCACCTTTTTCCATCTTCTTTTTATATTTTATTTAATCATTCCAACATATTTTATTACACTTATCCGCCCATTTTTCAATAACCCCATCATTCTAGCCCAAAATCAAGGCACCCTAGCCTATAATAGGTGCACCTAGGGCATCTTGGTCCCATTTTTGGGTGCCCTGGTCTATGCACATCCTTTCCCACTTATTTTTGGGGCCTTTCTATCCATTTTTTTCTTTATCTTTTTCCTAGTCGGCCTTGTCGGGATTAATTATGAAATTAAGCTTGAGATCCCTATAAATATAAAGTTATAAGACCATAATAAGGGTCCTAGGTCATAATATTACACACTACTATCACTCCATCTAGAGTTTCATCCATTGCATCACTTACATCCACATAGTGTCATGCATCAAGGCTAGGAGATCTACATCACACACACTACATATGGGGAGGGATTATATTCTATTCCATGCACACATGTTATTTACATTTTCTATATTTACTATTGCTTGATAATTCACAAAGTTGAGGCACAAGAGCAACCTCGGAACAACATGCACACACTCACCAAAACTACATCCATGTCTAAAATGTAGTGCAACACTTAGAGATAAGACCACAAGTTTGGTAGATGAGGTCAGTATGACCCATTTATTTGCATATTTTATTTTTATGGTTTGATACTTCCTTTTGCATTGCAGGTCATTACATAGCTCACCCAAATCCAGCACAATAAACAAGAAGTATTCAAAGACACCTTCTCATCATATCAGATTCAAGTTTTGAGAATTTACAGTGCTCAGAGCACCCACATTATAGACCAAGGCACCCTGTGGCACCCTAGTACATTCCCAGGCACCCCAGTCATCTCAGATCCTCTAGATTTGTCCTTCACAGGGTCCCTGAGAGTTCATATGCACTTCCTAATTTCATTTCCAGATCTGTAACAACCTGTAACAGTCACTTCTAATAAACTAAGCTATTTATTTTCTCTCTCTTACATTTAGGGTTTTATTTCACTTAGAACTATTTACTTTCATTTATTCCATATTACTTTAGTCCATTTATTACATCGTTTTAGTCCTCCTAATTAGATTAACATTAATACCATAGTTTCCCCTTTTAGGTCAACTAGATTATCATTTTTTCTAATCATTTTGGTGACCTTGACGTCTCCTTCTAACACCTTCTAAGGTTTTCAATTTTCACCTCCCATCATGGGTAAACATCATAAAAATTCTTCTTCCTCTAAGTCTTTAGCTACTCTCCAATTTGATAGTCATGGTGGCGTGCTTTTGTCAACACTCCTACTTTACTACTTCTGGTTATAACCCTTTTCCTTATTTCATTCAACTACCATCTTCTAGAATGGATCCTTGGGACATCCAAGATGTTGTTACCACTTATTTATGCACCATTAATCCTACAACTCTAGCTCAACTTGTAGAAGAAGTCCAGGCTCTCCCTCCTGATAACATAAAATATTCTAGCATGATTGGTTCTCAACCCCAAGAAACTCCACCTAGTTTAGTTCCTATTGTCTATATGGTTGATATGGTACCTTCTACTTCGCCTTAATTACTCTTTTTGGTACAAACACTAATACCATCCACTATGCCTACCCCACATTTCTTGGTTTCTTTCTCTATTCCTCCCCTATCCCCTTTTCTATATGAGATGCCATTTGTATATACTCTCATATGCTTAGTACCATCTCTTCCCCACCACCTATGTTACTACTACCACTATCGTACCTTACCAGGGACCTTTCCTGCTCTAGATATCATACCATTCTCCCCGCCATCAACCTCCTCCTTACAACACCCACCATTCACTTGCACTCTCTTCATAAATAATTCTTATTGGGAGCACATACCACTCGACACGTCATGTCCTGCCACTATATGTTCACATGATGGTCTCCTTTGAATGGGTTTCAACTTTAATGACCTTCATACTCCTTTATGTGATCCACACTTATATCATGGTTATGTCATTCTTACTGCAACCTATGGCCTGCACGTCTTTCCCCTTGTTTTCCATCTAGCACATTATCCTACCACTTCTCCACTTGTACTTGGCCAGTCTTGGTTAGATTATATTAGAGGCACACTTGATCCATATTGTGTTTATATCACATTCCCATGCCTTTTGGCACATCTCACATTTGTAGTAGCTCATTTCTTTGTTATAAACCAAACTTCACTATTTGGTATGCCTAGGGGTGTCCATTACCTCCATTTATAGATGAACAATATGCCATGGTCATGTACATCTTATGCATAATGATTACTTAATAACCTACCACACACCCTTCCTTATCAGTTTCCCATGCTATTAATTCGATTTTGATCCTCATTTTCTTATCTTTAGATGAGTTTGTTACTCCATTTATTTCTTATATTAGCATCGATCCACCATTGTCTCTAGTAACCTATCCACCATTTTTGTTGTTGACTCTCACCCTCATAATCTCCATCTAATACACACCTATTGGAGGCTATATAAACCGCTACACATTCAATGTCACCCATGGAATCCTATAATTATGTCTCATCATGTCGAGTAGAGAAAATTAAGGATGCTTCTACCTCATCCTCTTACTCCTCCTTATAACTTTTGTGCCACCCACGTCCCCTATTAGTCACTTCACTAATCCACCAGTCGTACCATTCCCTCCACCTCTTATTTTTCCTTCTAATGCTACGCCAAGGAAATTCTTTGCCACCTTCTTCATCATCAACTCCTTTCTCTCCCATCTAATCAATGTTACAATTCTTCTAAGCTAAACCAATATCATGATCAACCATTTTTCCGCTACCATCATATTATAGGGCATCATACTTACTCGTGTCATTATTTGAACCATATTATTCATGATCTCCAGTAGTTAGGACTCTTCTCATTTCTCTAATTCCCCTCCTACTCCTTTTTCCACCCATCTGACTCATTTGGCTCATATCACTACCCAGGGCCCATCAGGACACAACACTCTCTCCTTCATCATTCACCACCTCATTATTTTTCTCCACTCATCCTTTGCATATGCGTAGTTTTCGTTCACATGCACCAATCTTATATACTATATCCCCCCTCGTAGATCATTGTCCGATGTTTTCCTTATCCCCGGTAATGGTCGATGGGCCTCCATCCTCGACCTTATTGGTTGACTCACCTTTCCTGATCACTTGGGGCTAAACTCATTACACATTTCCCCACTTCCTCATTAGCATAGCTTCACCCCTATTCTTTACATTATCCTTCACACATATGTATACTTCTTACTTATTCTTCTAACACCCTTATTACCTTATGACACACTCTTGTGCTTTGGTTCACACTAGACTATTGAGGGATTACCATTACACTGAAACCACACATTTCACTATAGGTTCCACACATTTATATTCTATTACATACATCATGCATCTTACATTCTATCATCATCTCTATACATATCCCACATCTTACATTATCATATACATACCTCATCTATGTAATTTCTCATCATTCATCTCATACACATTAGATTAGTCATCATTATATCTAGTCTGAGCTTTAGATTTCATCCACACATTCTTATTTACACTAGTCACATTATCTATGGATCTAGCTTTACCTCTCATCACTACATATTCTATCCACACCTATATCCACATCTTTCATCATCTACACATCATACCTTTCTTACATTGTCTTATTCACATAATGCATCTATCCATCCTTATCCATTCTATACTACACTAGATTCCATCATATATATGGGTCTAGTTCCATCTATCATCTTTACATATTCTATTTTTATCTACGCCTATTGCTACACCCTACATACCCACTTTGCACTTATACATCCTATTTATTCTACATGCTACACTAGATTTCCTTATACATGGGTCTAGTTTTACCTATCATCATTACACATTTTATTTCTATCTCCACACTTATTACATTACACATTCCATACCCACTACACATTCTACATTACATTTCCTACACCACGCATTCACATACCTTGGTCATTTATACTATATTGTTTTCTACATGTTGCACTCACCACCCTGTGAAACACTTTAGTTCCTCGGTCCATACTCAAATTCAAGGGTTTACCAATCAAATGGACCTTACATTCACCAATGTGACATTTTCCTCATCCACCATTTCTCACATTAGTGACATACACCTTAGGTTAAATTGTCACCCCTTATTATCATCTTGTAGTGGTATACGCTTTAGGATAAATCACCACCCACATTCTATCATTTGGTAGTGGCCTACACATTAGGGTACATCACCACTCCCTTATTGTCCATCCCATAGTGACATACGCTTTTGGATAAATCGTCACCCATTCTCACCTTTTCATTTCATAGTGATATACACTTAGGGCTACATCATAACTCTTCCATTTCAAAATTCATGGTATACACTTAGGCCATAGGGTCCCCACACATCTCTCCACATGTCATATTTCTCACAACATGCTTTACACAACCAACATTAATCAACCATTTTCTAATGATGTACTCTCATTAAAGGTTCAATCTGAATACTAAGGGAGCAAATAAAATGAACCTCACTGCATACACTTCCATCCACTCGGGGCACATTGCCCCAATCATTCCATTTTCAATTCCATTCCATCTATCCACAACATTGATCAGGGGATAATTTTTGATATCATAAATTCCCTAAACATCCCTAAACTACGTCAGTGTAGAAGATCATTACAAGAGATTTCCATTGACTATGAAAAGGTGAAAAATGGACATCAAGAGTTCTAGTTATGTCCAGTCAATGTTCATTTAATGGGAAAGTCAACTCTAGTCTACAGGTCAATATTGGACCAATCACACTGCGACATGTGGAAAAAATTGTTGGTAAAGTTGGAGGTATTTTAATCACCGGTCTTCAACAATCATAAATGGAATAGCCCATTAGAACAAAGAGGCTCAAATTTTGTTCTTGAGGGGGAGCTGGCTACCATGACGGTGATTATTTTATCAGACGATGTGGTCGGTCCTCAAAATACCACGTGGCTCTCCACAACAAGTTCAATTTTCTAATCGTGGGTCGATAGGTGGTGTTATTTCATCATACTTCATGTGGGCCAAATTTCATATTACTTTGTAATTATTTGACACATACTATTCACAAATGCCACACATTATTCCACATGCCACACATATATATCAACCTTCATATTAATTTTTAAACATTCTAATTCCACGTGGTGGATAGAGATGAAGAGGTGGCAGGGGGAAAAGTCCCATGCGTGGAAGCTTTCATGTGAGGTGAAGGAGGTGGGGTAGTTATGTCTCAAATGGTCCCATGACCACTTTAACATGCGTGAGAAAGGCTATTTAAAGCCTAAACCAATTATCTCCTCCTCCAAATGTGTGATATACCCACTTAAACATGTCTTCTTCTAATGGAACTAATCCCTTCCTAAGTGCAATCTGCCCTAATATGGAGATAAGCCTATCCAAATGCCACAGTGAGGCTAATATTAGCCTTAGATAATATTTTAGGCATTATTTTAATGGCCCTATTTTTGTATAAATATGGAACCCATTTCATTGTAAAAACACATGAGCCCAAGAAGCTTATTATTTTGTTAAGCTTAATTGTTGGATGTGGGAGAGTTAGTAATTGGGAAATTTTAATATAGTTTTGTAAAAATATATTAAAATCCTCAAAAAACTATAGAAAAATATTGTTTATTGGCCTATTATTTTTTAACGCAATAGTAGATGAAATAATTGTGATTGGGAGTAAAATGGAAACTAACCAATAGGCCCATAGTGCCACACCAAATTATTGTGAAGCTTGGAATATCAACAGAAGTGCCATAGGGCATTCTGGCGTCATCGGAAGACTTATCGATAACTGGAGGATTCTGAATAGTGGATATGGTGCCATAGAGCTTGTTGTATATGCCAAGAAAGGAGAAGTCGGGTGCTATATTTCATACTTATCATCTAAAGGTCATATTATTCTTCTAAACAAGTTGTAAATAGTTTCCATTAGGTTTTCTTGTCAAAGTACTATTGTAACTTATAAGTTTTGACTAGTGGGAACCTGGAGACGAAGGCAATTACCAAAATCCACAATAAATTATTAAGTGTCTTTATTGTATTGCATTAATTTTAAATTGATTACTTAGAAGGAGAAAATTGTTAGAAAATATTTAAGGCCTACAAGGGTCCAAGATGAGGTAGATAAAAAATTTATTATTTAGGGATCAAGTTTGGTATCAGAGCTAGTTTAGCTCAAATTTTGCTTCGATAAATTTGATTAAGCGAGTGATTACTTCAAGGTTGGTGCAAAGAGTGTTGGTTGGTTCAATTTGTGTGAACAAATTCCTAGGATATAACGAGGGCAAATCCATTACAACTTTTGGTTTCTCGTTTCATGAGAGATTTGTAATATGGATTTGAAAGATCACTAAAGTGCACTCTTAGGAAAAATGTCTCAACAGGTGAAGCTTGTTGATTAAAGATGAGCTTGAAACATATAATCACCGTATTCCATTTAGGAAGATAACTCTCTCATGTGATCAATGTATTACTCCTTGGAAGAGGAGAATGCTCGTTTAAATAAGAATTTTAGACCTTGGATGAGCTCTTCGCAAGGTTACAATGTGGTGATCGGGTTTGAGAAAGGAAATACCTTCAACTTTAGATAGATGCAAAATTGATGACCATGGAGCTCAGATGAAGACTCCAAGTTGAAATGCATATCATCTTCATGATGTATACCATAATTATTGATGCGCATGTCAAGGTAAGTGTTCTCACAATCAAATCTTCTTCTTCCTCCCATTCGAGTTTGATTCGTAATGAAGTCTTTAGTTTGTTTGAAAAGCATACTAGAGGCATTGGATCCAAGTTACTAGATAAAATGGCATTTGATGGAAGAGGCCTTGGTAAAAATGGCCAAGGAATTACTAACCAAATATAGGTTGAGGATACTCCTCATTTTGCAGGTTTGGGTTTTCCTAGTGTGGGAATGGAAATTGGAGAATGCTCCAAAATGATCTTGACAAAAGACAAGGTTCTTAAAGAAAAGTGATTACCCCACTAGTCCTACAAGAAGATTATTCGAGTAGGAAAGTTGTGCTTCATCGTCACGGTAGGAGTGTGGTAAGAGAAATTAGTGAAGAGGTAATGAGATTCCACCTCCACTTTCTTACCATAATCATAAGCGCAATAAAAATTGTGATCCACTTTTCCAGCTTAAGAAGTATGGTCATCATTTTAAAAATATGTGGAATTCCTTTCAATGAAAGTTTTGTTGATTACATAATCATTCTATGGCCAGATTCTAGAAGATAAGGAGATTGATGAAAAAAGTTGATGCCATTCATCATGTAAACGGAACATGACAAACCAGAAAGACTAATCTCATCATGTAGAGTCAAGAAATGGAAGAAAGAGTTCCTCATCAAATAAGAAGAATATTAAGATGAATTTTTGTGCTCATTTCCATAGGAATGGGCCTTTGAGTGAAAAATAAATTACTTTTAACTACATCCATCTTACCATCATAATAATGGCAAACCAAATATGGAATGGAGGCCTATTGCGAGGGAAAAGAAGTTTCTACTCTACCACCAAGTTTACAATTCAACCCAGGACTAGGTAATACATTCGAAAGTTAAAGTCCTTTAAAATGGGTAAGTCAACAATTTTTCAATTATATATTACAAAATTCAGATTCATGAATAGTGTGTAGTATTTGTTCGAAGATACGATTATATGAGAAAATATTGAGAGAAAGGTTTATAATACTTGGTAGATTTTTCTACTTAGAAAATTTGATTAATGCTCCAAACATATCTCCTAATCAACTTGTGAGTAACTTGTGAGTAATCACAACTTGCATACAAGATTTGACTCATATAAATCTTGGAGATTGATCTTCCATTTGTGTAAAAAAAGAGAGTTCGCAGAGATGCTAGCTCAAAACATCATTCTATGTAGACGCATTATTATTGTGTAGAAGAATGGTAGCTAGATCGTTGTTGGCATTAACATTGGGTCGAACTTCGTTCTGCGGGAGAAACCATTATGGTAATCTAGCAAGACTCGTTACCTAATATTATTTGTTAAAAAATGATCTCTCAAAATATTAGCTCTTAGAAACGTCATTTGGAGTCAAGGAATTATGACCATACTTTCAAATGGTTGCTAATCATAGGACATAAAATCGAGAACAGTGGAGGCATTGAGGTCTACAAGAGACTTATCACTACACAAAATAGGCTTTGAGATCTACAAGAGACTTAACACTAACATAGGTAGAGGCATTGAGGTCTGCAAGAGACTTAGCATTGCACAACGGAGGCATTGAGGTCTCAGTAAGAGACTTAACACTACACACTTAACACTACAGGGAGGTGTTGAGGTATACAAGAGACTTAACATTACACAGTAGAGATGCGTTGAGGTTTGAAGAGAGTTAGCACTAAACAACGGATGCTTTGAGGTCTATAAGAGACTTAACACTACACAACAGAGGTGTTAAGGTCTTTAAGAGACTTAAGACACTTGTGCAAAAAAGGTGTTGAGGTGCGAAAAGGGATAATTCATTATCTATCAATGAAATCGGATCAATCATAGCTATAAGTAACATGGATTTCCTTCAAACTAGTTTGGATTCTTTGGAATCAACTCGAGAGCTGAAAGCTATGTTATAGAGTAAAAGTTCCTTGTTGTCAAATATCTGGAAGCTTAACACTTTGCATAATAGGAGTGTTGAGGTTTCATTCGAGAACTTAGTACCATAATGGAGATATGAAAGTCTTCTTCGGATATCAAAGTGGTGCAATAGAAGCATTTTGGGTCCATAACCCACATGTCCCAGGATAGGAACTAAGTTGTCAAAATGAGGAGGTTGTAGAGGAAGAGACCGAAGGGTCTACTACAATAACACTTCGAGCTAGAAGCGAGTTTTCGATTCACGACATGATGGAAAAATGTTCCAAGATAAGATTTTTTATATAAAAATCCTTTGTCATTGGGGAGGTGTGATCGGGGATCATTTTTGATATCAAAAGTTTGCTAAACATCCCTAAACTATGTTAGTGTAGAAGATCATTGTAAGAGATTTCATTCACTATGAGAACATGAAAAATGGACATTAGGAGCTCTAGTTACTTCAAGGAAAAGTTCAGGTCAATGAGAAACTCAACACTTTGGTCAATAACTCAATATTGGACCAATCGTATTGCGACATGTGGAAAAATGTTGTTGGTAAAATTAGAGGTATTTTAACTGCACGGTCTTCGACAATCATAAAATGGAATAGCCCATCGGAACAAGAGGCTCAACATTTTTTACGGAGGGGAGCCTAGCCGCCATGAGGATGATTATTTTATCACCGACATGGTGGGTCCTTAAACAACCACGTGGCTCACCACCACGAGTTCAATTTTCCAATCGCGGGTCAAAAAGTGGTGTTATTATGTCAAACTTCATGTGGGTCAAATTTCATATTACATTGTAATTATTTGCCACGTATTATTGCTAAATGCCACACATTATGCCACATACCACATATATATCAACCTTCATATTAATGTTCAAACATTAGTATAGCCACCACTTACCCACATAACCACCAAAGATGCTAATTTCACGTGTTGGATAGGAGATGAAGTGGTGGTAGGGGAAAAGGCCCATGCATTGAAGCTTCCACGTGAGGAGAAGGAGGTGGGGTAGTTATGCCTCAAGTGGTCCCATGACCACTTTAACATGCATGGGAAAGGCTATTTAAAGCCTACAAAAATTGTCTTCTCCTCCAAATGTGGGATATACCCACTTAACCATGTCCGCTCCTAATGGAATTAATCCCTTCCTAAGTGCAATCTGCCCTAATATGGAGATAAGCCTATCCAAATGCTACGGTGAGGCTAATATTAGCCTTAGATAATATTTTAGGCATTATTTTAAGGGCCCTATTTTTGTATAAATAGGGAACCCATTTCATTGTAAAAACACATGAGCCCGAGAAGCTTATTATTTTGTTAAGCTTAATTGTGGGATGTGGGAGAATTAGTAATAGGGAAATTTTAATATAGTTTTGTAAAACTATATTAAAATCCTAAAATTACTATAGAAAAATATTGTTTATTGGCCTATTATTTTTTAGGCAATAGTAGATGAAATATTTGTGATTGGGAGTAAAATGGAAACTAACCAATAGGCCCATAGCACCACAAAAAGTTATTATGAAGCCTGGAATATCGACCGAAGTTACATAGGGAGTTACAAAGTGTCTGGAAGGCTGATCGAGAAATGGAGGATTTTGAACAGTCGATCTAGTGCCATAGAGCTTGTAGAATACGCCAAGAAAGGAGAAGTCATGTTCTATATTTCATCCTTATCATTTGAAGGTCTGGTTATTCCTCTAAATAGGTTCTGAATAGTTTCCATTTGGTTTTCTTGTGAAAGTACTATTATAACTTTCAAGTTTTTGACTAGTGGAGCAGTTCAAAATAACCTTGAGATGTAGGCAATTTAAAATCCATAATCACTCATTATGCAATTGTCTTTATTATCTTGCATTAATTTTAAATAGATTAATTAAAAGGAGAAAATTATAGAAAAATATTTAAGGGCTACAAGGGTCTAAGATGAGGTAGATAAAAATTTGATTATTTTCGGATCAAGTTTGGTATCAGAGTTAGTTTAGCTCAAATTTTGATTTAGTAAATTTTACTAACAAAGTTATTACTTCAAGGTTGGTGTAGTTGGTTCAATTAGTGTGAGCAGAGTACAAGTGCACTATGGGAAGATGTCTCAACAAGTGAAACTCAATGAGCTTGAAGATTATAATCACTATATCTAGGAATATAACTCTCTCCTACGATCAATGTATTACTCCTTGGAAGAGGAGAATGCTCGTTTTAAATCAGAATTGTAAACCATGGATGAGCTCTTGGAAAGGTTGCAATGTGGTGATTAGAGAAAGGAAATACCTTCAACTTCAGATGCAGTGACCATGGCAGATGACTCGCACTTTGTAAGTTGTTCACAACCAAATCTTCTTCTTCCTCCCATTCGCCAGATTCGGAGTAATGAAGTCTTTAGTTTGTTTGAAAAGCATACTAGAGGCATTGGATCCAAGTTATTAGATAAAATGGGATTTGATGGAAGAGGCCTTGGTAAAAATGGCCAAGGAATTACTAACCAAATATAGGTTGAGGATAGTCCTCATTTTGCAGTTTGGGTTTTCCTAGTGTGGGAATGGAAATTGGAGAATGCTCCAAGAATGCTAACAAAAGACAAGGTTCTTAAAGCAAATTGATTACCCCACTAGTCCTGCAAGAAGATTCTAAGTAGGAAAGTTGTGCTTCATCATCACAGGAAGGATGTGGTAAGAGAAATCAGTGAAGAGGTAATGAGATTCCACCTCTAGTTTCTTACCATAATCGTAAGCACAGTAAAACTTTTGATCCACTTTTCCATGTAATTTTTGTGGATTGTGTAATCATTATGTGGCCGGATCTTTGGAAGAGAAAGACATTGATGAAGAAGTTGATATTGTTCATCAGGAACATGACAAACCAAAAAGACTAATCCCATCATGCAGAGTCAAGAACTGGAATAATGAGTTCCTCATCCCAGAAGAAGGAGATTTAGAGGAATGTTTATGTTCATTTCAAGAGGAATGGGCACTAGGTGGAAAATTTCTTGAAACTACATCCATCTCGCCATCAGAGTAATGGAAAGCCAAATACGGAATGGTGGCCTATTACAAAGGCAAAAGAAGTTTCTACTCTACCACCAATGATAATTCAACCCGATTACCAAGTAATACCTAAAAGTGAAAGTCCTTTAAAATGGGTAAGTCAACAATTTTTCAATTATATATTACAGATTTTAGATTCATGAATAATATGTAGTATTTGTTTGAAGATACGATTCTATGAGAAAATACTAAGAGAAAGGTTTATAATACTAGGTGGATTTTCTTACTTAGAAAATTTGATTAATGCTCCAAACATATCTCTTAATCAGCTTGTGAGTATCTATTACAAATTGGATACAGGATTTGACTCATATAAAGCTTGGAGATTGATCTGCCATTAGTGTAGATAATAGCATTCATAGAAGTCAGCTTGGAACTTTATTCTATGTAGAGCCATTATTACCATGCAGCAGAATGGTAGCTGAATCATCGTTGGCATTAACATCGGGTCAAACTTTGTTCTGTGGACAAGCCATTATGGGCATCTAGCAGAATGGTACCTGATATTGTTTGTCAATAAAAGGAGCTCTCAAAATATTAGCTCGGATCATCATTTGGAGTTAATGGCATTGTAACCACACATTCGAATGGTAGCTAATCATCAAAATTAACATCGAGATTAGCGGAGGTGTTGAGGTCGACAAGAGACTTAGCATTGCACAAAAGAGATGCATTGAGATCTACAAGAGACTTATCACTACACAACTTAGAGGTGTTGAGGTCTACAAGAGACTTAAAATTTCACAATGGAGGCATTGGGTTTTATAAGAGACTTACCACTACACATCAGAGGTGTTGATATTTTCAAGAGACTTAGCATTACACAGCAGAGGCGTTGAAGTCTACAAGAGACTTAGAACTACACTGCGGAGGTGTAGAGGTCTACAAGAGACTTAACACTACAAACGAAGGCATGTTGAGGTCTCAGAGAGACTTAGCTTTGAGAAATGGAGGCATTAAGGTCTAAAAGGGACAATTCATTGTCCATCAACGACATCGGATCAATCATAGCTCTAAGTAACATGGATTTCCTTCAAACTACTTTGGATTCTTCATAATCAACTTAGAGCTAGGAGCTATGTTATAGAGTAAAAGAAGATCCTTGTTGTCAAATATCTTAAAGCTTAGCACCACACAATAGGAGCATTGAGGTTTCATTTAGAAACTTAGTACCATATAGTGGAGGCGTGGAAGTCTTCTTTAGATATCAAAGTGGCACAACATAAGCATTGTGGGCCCATAACCCACAAGTGCCAGGATAGGAACCAAGTTATCAAATTGAGGAGGTTACACGAAGAGACCAAATGGTCTACTATAGCAACACTTCCAGGTGGCAAATTTTTTTCAGATTGACGAAATGATGGTAAAATGTTCCAAGATAATATTTTTGGTATAAAAATAATTTCTCATTGGGGAGGTGTGATCGGAGGATCATTTTTTATATCAAAAGTTCCCTAAACATCCCTAAACTATGTCAGTGCAGAAGATTGTTGCAATATATTTCTATTGATTATGAGAATGTGAAAAATGGACATTAGGATCTTTAGTTATGTCCAGGTCAAAGTTTAATCAATGGGAAAGTCAACTCTTTTCAACAAGTCAATATTTGATTAATCGCCTTTGCGACATGTGGAAAAACATTGTTGGTGAAATTGGAGGTATTTTAACCATTGGTCTTCGACAATCATAAAATGGAATAGCCTATTGGAATAAGAGGCTCAACTTTTATTATGGAGGGGAGCATGGCTTCTTGTGAGAATGATTATTGTATCGGCCGACGTGGTGGGTGCTCAAACAACCACATGGCTCACCACCACAACTTCAATTTTCCAATCCCATGTCGAGAGGGGTGTTATTTTGTCATACTTCATGTGGGTTAAATTTCATATTATTTTGTAATTATTTGCCACGTATTATTCCCAAATGCCATGCATTATGCCACATACCACACATATATATCAACCTTCATATTAATGTTCAAACATTAGTACAACCACCACTTACTTACATAACCGCCAAACATGCTAATTCAACGTGTTGGATAGGAGATGAAGTGGTGGTAGGGGGAAAATCCCCATGCGTAGAAGCTTCCACGTGAGGAGGTGGGGCAGTTATGCCTCAAGTGGTCCCATGACCATTTAACATGCTTGGGAAAGGCTATTTAAATCCTAAAACAATTATCTCCTCCTCAAAATGTGTGATATACCCACTAAACCATGTCCGCTCCTGATGGAATTAATCCCTTCCTAAATGCAATCTTCCCTATTATGGAGATAATCCTATCCAAATGCTACGGTGAGGCTAATATTAGCCTTAGATTAATATTTTAAGCATTATTTTAAGGGCTCTATTTTTGGTATAAATAGGGAACCCATTTTATTGTAAAAACACATGAACCTCGAGAATCTTATTATTTTGTTAAGGTTGCAGTGTGGTGATCGGAGAAAGGAAATACCTTCAACTTCAGATGTAGTGACCATGGCAAATGAATACACTGTAAGTTGTTCACCACTGAAAACTTATTCTTCCTCCCATTCAATTTCAGATTTAGGTAATGAAGTATTTGCTTTTTTTGAAAATCATACTAGAGGCATTGGATCCAAGTTACTAGATAAAATGGGATTTAATGGAAGAGGCCTTGGTAAAAATGGCCAAGGCATTGCTAACAAAATTCAGGTCGAGGATCGTCCTCATATTTAAGGTTTGGGTTTTCCTAGTGTGTAAATGGAAATTGGAGAATGCTCTAAGACCGTTGACGGAAGACCAGCTTCTGAAAGCAAAGTGGTGGAATTCCTTTCCATGTAATTTTTTTGGATTGCTAATCATTTTGTGGCCAGATGCTGGAAGAGAAGGACATTGATGAAGAATTTGATGTCATTAGTCTGGAACATGATAAACTAGAAAGACTAATCTCATCATGCAAAGTCAAGAAATGGAAGAAATAGTTCCTCATCCAAGAAGAAGGAGATTAAGAGGAATTTTTGTGCTCATTTATAGAGGAATGGGAACTCGGTGGACAATTTCTTGAAACAACATCCATCTCACCATCATATTAATGACAAGCCAAATATGGAATGGAGGCCTATTGTAAAGGCAAAAGAAGTTTCTACTCTACCACTAGTTGATAATTCAACCTAGGACCAGGTAATACCTAAAAGTGATAGTCCTTTAAAATTGGGTAAGTCAACAATTTTTAAATTATATATTACATAATTTAGATTCATGAATAGTATGTAGTATTTGTTTGGAGATACGATTCTATGAGAAAATCTTGAGACAAATTTTTACAATACTAGTGGATTTTCTTATGTAGAAAATTTGATTAATGCTCTAAACATATATTCTAATAAGCTTGTGAGTACCTATTATAACTTGGATACAAGATTTGACTCATATAAATCTTGGAGATTGATCTTCTATTTGTGCAGACAATAGAGTTCGCAGACGTCATCTTGGAAATGCATTTTGTGTAGAGGCATTATTACCGTGTAATAGAATGATAGCTTAATCACCATTGGCATTAACATTGGGTGGAAATTCATTCTATGGAGAAGCCATTATGGGAATATAGTGGACTGGGAGTTGATATTGTTATTCAACAAAAGGAGCTCTTAAAGTATTAGCTCGGAACGTCATTCGGAGTCAAGGCAATTATGACCACACATTCGAATGGTAGCTAATCATCAGACTTAGCATCGAGAACAGTGGAGGCATTGATGTCTACAAGAGAGTTACCACTTTGCAAAATGGAGGCATTGAGATCTGCAAGATACTTAGCACTACATAACAGAGGTGTTTAGGTCTGCAAGAGACTTAGAATTGCACATCGGAGGCATTGGGGTTCTGCAAGAGACTTACCACTACACAACAGAGGCATAGAGGTCTACAAGAGACTTAACACTGCACAGGGGAGACATTGAGGTCTGTAAGAGACTTAGCACTACACAGCGGAGGCATAGAGGTCTAAAAGAGACTTAACACTACACAAGGGAGACATTGAGGTCTTTAAGAGACTTAGAACTGCACAAATGGGAGGCGTTGAGGTTTGAAAAGGGAAAATTCATTGTCCATCAATGACATCGGATCAATCATAGCTGTAAGTAACATGGATTTCCTTCAAACGATTTTGGATTCTATAGAATCAACTCAGATCTAGGAGCTATGATATAGAGAAAAATAAGATCCTTGTCAGATATCTAAATCTTAGCACTACACAATAGGAGCGTTGAGGTTTCATTCATAAAATTAGTACCATACCATGGATGCATGGAAGTCTTCCTCAGATATAAAATTTGCGCAACAGAAGTGTTATGAGCCCATAACCCATATGTCCTAGGATAGGAACCAAGTTATCAAAATGATGAGGTTGTAGAGGAAGATACAAAAGGGTCTACTATAACAACACTTCCGTGGTAGCAGTAGAGTTTTCATATTAACGACATGATGGAAAAATGTTCCAAGATAATATTTTTGGTATAAAATAATTTATTATTAGGGAGGTGTGATCAGAGGATCATTTTTGATACCAAAAGTTCCCTAAACATCCCTCAACTATGTGTTTATAGAAGATCGTTGCAAAATATTTCTATTGACTATGAGAAAGTGAAAAATGGACATTATGAGCTCTAGTTATGTCCATCAAAAGTTCATCAACATGAAAGTTAACTTTGGTAAACAAGTCAATATTGGACCAATCGCACTGCGACACATGGAAAAATTTTGTTGGTAAAATTAGAGGTATTTTAACCATTGGTCTTCGATAATCATAAGATGTAATAGCCCATCAGAACAAGAGGCTAAAATTTTGTTACATAAGGGATTTTGGCCATGTGAGGATGATTATTTTATTACCAACATGGTGGGTCCTCAAACCACCACATGGCTTGCCACCATGAGATCAATTTTCCAATCACGGTTTGATAGGTGGTGTTATTTCATCATAATGCATGTGGGTCAAAATTCATATTACTTTGTAGTTAATTGCCACATATTATTCATGAATGCCATGGATTATCCCACATACCACGCATATATATCAACTTTCATATTAATGTTCAAACATTAGTATAACCATAACTTACCCACATAACCGCCAAACATGCTAATCACCCATTAAACAAGATGAAATGGTGGTAGGGGGTAATCACCCATTCGTTGAAGCTTTGATGTGATGAGTAGCAGGTGGGGCAATTATGCCTCAAGTGGCACCATGACTTCTTTAACATTTTTGGGAAATGATAATTAAAGCCTAAAACAATTATCTCCTCCACCAAATGTGGGATATACCCACTTAACCATGTCCGATCCTAATGGAATTTATCCATTCCTAAGTGCAATCTTCCCTAATATGGAGATAATCCTATCCAAATGCTACGATGAGGCTAATATTAGCCTTAGATAATATTTTAGGCATTATTTTAAGGGCTCTATTTTTGTATAAATAGGGAAACTATTTCATTGTAAAAACACATGAGCCTGAGAATCTTATTATTTTGTTAAGGTTGTAGTGTGGTGATCAAAGAAAGGAAATACCTTCAACTTCATATGCAATGACCATTGCAAATGATTGCACTATAAGTTGTTCACCATTGAAATCTTATTCTTCCTCCCATTCAGTTTTAGATTTAGGTAATGAAGTCTTTGGTTTCTTTGAAAATCATACTAGAGGCATTGGATCCAAGTTACTAGATAAAATGGGATTTAATGGAAGAGGCCTTGGTAAAAATGGCCAAGGAATTTCTAACAAAATTAAAGTCGAGGATCATCCTCATTTTAGAGGTTTGGGTTTTCCTAGTGCGGGAATGGAAATTAGAGAATGCTCTAAGACCGCTGACGGAAGAAAATCTTCTGAAAGCAAATTGGCTACCCCATTAGTCTTGAAAGAAGGTTGTGAGTAGGAAATTTGTGCTTCATCATCATAAGGATGTGGTAAGAGAAATTAGTGAAGAGGTAATGAGTTTCCACCTCTAGTTTCTTACCATAATCATAAGCACATAAGATAAAAATTTTGATCCACTTTTCCAGCTTAAGAATTATGGTTATGATTTTTAGAATATGTGGAATTCCTTTCCATGTAATTTTTTGGATTGCATAATCATTCTCTATCTAGATGCTCGAAGAGAAGGACATTTATGTAGAATTTGATGTCATTCATCCGGAACATGATAAATTAGAAAGACTAATCTCGTCATGCAGAGTCAAGAAATGGAAGGAGTTCCTCATCCCAAAAGAAGGAGATTAAGAGGAATTTTTGTGCTCATTTCTAGAGGAATGGGAACTCGGTGGATAATTTCTTGAAACTACATCCATCTTTCCATCATAGTAATGGCAATCCAAATATGGAATAGAGGCCTATTGTAAAAGAAAAATAAGTTTCTACTCTACCACTAGTTCACAATTCAACCTAGGACTAGGTAATACCTAAAAGTGACAAATCCTTTAAAATTGGTAAGTCAAAAATTTTAAATTATATATTACATAATTTAGATTCATGAATAGTATGTAGTATTTTTTGGAGATACAATTCTATGAGAAAATACTAAGACAAATTTTTACAATACTTTGTGGATTTTCTTATGTAGAAAATTTGATTAATGCTCTAAACATATATTCTAATAAGCTTGTGAGTACACAGTTATAACTTGGATACAAGATTTGACTCATATAAAGCTTGGAGATTGATCTTCTATTTGTGCAGACAATAGAGTTCACAAAGGTCATCTTGGAAATGCATTTTGTGCAAAGGCATTATTACCGTGCAATAGAATGATAGCTTAATCACTTTTGGTATTAGCATTGGGCGGAACTTCATTCTGTGGAGAAGCCATTATGGGAATCTAGTAGACTGGGACCTGATATTGTTATTCAACACAAGGAGCTCTTAAAATATTAGCTCGGAACATCATTTGGAGTCAAGGTATTTACAACCACACATTCGAATGGTATCTAATCATCAGACTTAGCATCGAGAAAGTGGAGGTGTTTAGGTCTACAAGAGAGTTAGCACTGCAAAATGGAGGCGTTGAGATCTACAAGAGACTTAGCACTACATTACAGAGGCGTTGAGGTCTACAAGAGACTTAGCATTACAAAATAGAGGCATTGGGGTCTACAAGAGACTTAGCACTACACAACAGAGGTGTTAGGTCTACAAGAGACTTAGCATTCCACAGAGGAGGCGTTGGGGTTTGTAAGAGACTTAGCACTACATAGCGGAGGCATAGAGGTCTACAAGAGACTTAACACTACACAGGGGAGATTGAGCTCTGTAAGAGAATTAGCACTATCTAGGGAAGGTGTTAAGGTCTAAAAGTGATAATTCATTGTCTAGTAATGACATCGGATCAATCATAGCTATAAGTAACATGGATTTCCTTCAAACTAGTTTGGATTCTATGGAATCAACTCAGAGCTAGGAGCTATGTTATAGAGAAAAATAAGATCCTTGTTGTTAGATATCTGGAAGTGTAGCACCGTAAAATAGGAGCATTGAGGTTTCATTCAAAAAAATTAGTACTATACAATGGATGCGTGGAAGTCTTCCTCGGATATCAAAGTGGTGTAAGAGAAGCGTTTAGGTCCCATAACCCATACATCCTAGGATAGGAACCAAGTTATCAAAATGACAAGGTTATAGAGGAAGATACCAAAGGGTATACTACAAAACACTTCGAGGTGGCGAAGAGTTTTCGATTGACGACATGATGGAAAAATGTTCCAAGATAAGATTTTTGGTATAAAAAAATTTCTCATTGGGGAGGTGTGATCAAAGGATCATTTTTTATTTCAAAAGTTCCCTAAACATCCCTAAACTATGTGTTTACAAAAGATCGTTGCAAGATATTTCTATTGACTATGAGAACGTGAAAAATGGACATTAGGAGCTCTAGTTATGTCTAGTCAAAGTTCAGTCAACAGGAAAGTCAACTCTAGTAAACAAGTCAATATTGGACCAATCACACTGCGACACATGGAAAAATGTTGTTGGTAAAATGTGAGGTATTTTAACCATTTATCTTCAATAATCATAAAATGGAATAGCCCATCGGAACAAGATGCTCAAATTTTGTTGTGGAATGGAGCCTGGCCACCATGAGGATGATTATTTTATCACCAACATGGTGGGTCCTCAAACCACCAAGTGGCTTGCCACCACGAGTTCAATTTTCCAATTGTGGTTCGACAGTGGTGTTATTTTGGCATATATGCATGTGGGACAAATTTCATATTACTTGGTAATTGTTTACTACGTATTATTCCAAAATGCCATGCGTTATGCCACATACCACAAATATATATCAACCTTCATATTAATGTTCAAACATTAGTATAACCACAACTTACCCACATAACTACCAAACATTCTAAGTCCATGTGGTGTATAGGAGATGAAGTGGTGGTAGGGGGTAATGGCCCATGCATTGAAGCTTTAACGTGATGAGTAGGAGGTGGGGCAATTATGCCTCAAGTGGTCCCATGAGAACTTTAACATTCATGGGATAGGATATTTAAAGCCTAAAACAATTATCTACTCCACCAAATGTGGGATATACCCACTTAACCATGTCCGCTCCTAATGGAATTTATCCCTTCCTAATTCCAATATTCCCTAATATGGAGATACGCCTATCTAAATGCTACGGTGAGGCTAATATTAGGCTTAGATAATCTTTTAGGCATTATTTTAAGTGCCCTATTTTTGTATAAATAGGGAACCCATTTCATTGTAAAAACACATGAGCCCAAGAATCTTATTATTGTGAAGCTTGGAACATCAACCAAAGTGCAATAGGGCATTAAGAAGTGTCTAAAGGCTGATCGAGAACTAGAGGATTCAAGCAGTGGGCTGGTACCATAGATCTATTGAATACGATAGGAAAGGGGAAGTCGGGTGCTATATTTCACCCTTGTCATCTGAAGGTCTCTTTTTTCATTCTAAGTAAGTTCTAAATAGTTTCCATTAGGTTTTCTTGTGAAAGTACTATTATAACTTACATGTTTTGACTAGTGGAATGGTTCAAAAGAACCCAAAGATGTAGGTAATTGCCAAACTCCGTAATCAATCATTGTGTAATTGTCTTTATTATCTTGCATTAATTTTAAATTGATTTCTTAAAAGCAACAAATTGTCGACAAATATTAAAAGCCTAAAAGGGTCCAAGATTAGGTAGATAAAAAACTTGATTATTTTATGATCAAGCATACTACATTGTCTTTGTGGCATTTATTCTTTCTTATTGGTGTTTTACACAATAACTTTATTACACACGTTAGCTTGCTTTATTATATGTCACTATCATACACACATGCACATTCACACCTTTGTTTAGTGTGATCATAGATACAAGAATTTACATTTTGCATGGATGATCTCCTTCTACCCTTCCTATATCAATCGTTGGGGGCATCCACATTCATCTTATCCAGCTACTATTGTTCTATTTTTTTATTTAGCATTTTATACTAATTTTTCATATATGTTTTGACATATTGGTTATCACTCTAACATCCTTTTTGGTGTTACATGTACAACACTTGTTTTGCAAGATTATATGTTTCCATGACTCCTTAATTATTTCTAATTGGTTGTTTTGTTTTCTATTGTATGTGGGATTTTCCCTTTGCTCATATGTAAACTTTTCTCGCTATTTGTGTCCATGATGACCTTACATGTCTTGCGACATCATCAACGATGTCCCATGTTTGAAACCTGCTTTGTGGGGTTTTCTTATTCTTATATGTTTAAATAATTTTTTGATAGTTTCTATATTATCTTTGTATTTTCTACTTATTCCATGCATGTGTTTTGGACTAACACTTTTTTTGGCTAGCCATGCCCTTTTGTGCATGCCTTGGTATCTACCAAGTGTTTCCGTTTCTCCACGTAGGGCAAAGTTCTACATATCAGAGTGCGTTTGGGTCCTCTGTTTGGGCCGTATTATCATTTCTATGATGTCACATGCGCCTCCAAAGAGGGGGCCCATAATTGAGGTTTTTCTACTAACATAGTGTATTTACACTAGTTTAGACACAACGAGTGAGTTCAAACTAGTCTACGAACTCCATATATAGAGGCCATAATAGGACATGGTGTCTTCATCAATTCGATTGAGCGGTTAAAGTTTGGGGTTATTAAGGGTGTGCCTCTCTATATTTCTCCATCCATTAGCTTTAGATCTCCCAAAAAACTTGGATAGTATAGATATCTCTTCACACATTTCAGTAGAAGCGGTTAAAGTTAGAGGACACAACACATTTCCTCCCTATACTTTTTCAGCTAGGGTGGTGTGAGATCACCCAAAAAACTTGTGACAGTATAGGATATCCTTCTACACCCTTTTTTATTGATATGGATATGGTGCACATGTTCCATTTACACTTTTTCTAGCATATTTTAAATTTTCATACTTTACACATGCATATTTTACACAACATTTTTACATACATACATATTTGACTACTTGATCATTTTCTCCTTGCAGGTTCTTTATATGAGAAACAAGCAGTCAAATTGGGGGCAATAAAAACAACAACAATGATGATGAGAATTACAACACAACTACTAGAGGTATTTTCCTTTACTAAACATGCATGTACACTACACCATCAATAGCTACGCATGCGTTCCACCATACGTTCAATCTCATCACTTTTTATGTGCATTTTTATCTTTAGAATCCATGCTCTTCAACATTTTTCTTTTTTCATTTCCCATTTGTGTCTATTCCATCACCACGTTGTCTTCTACACTCTACATGGATATCGGACATGCATCTCTATCCAATTTATGTTATTGAAGAATTTTCTCACCAACATAAAGTGGGGGAAAAATGTAGACACAAAATCATGCACTTTAGGAATTATTTAGCCAAGTCTTATACTACTATTTAGAAGGTTCTCAAGTGGATAAAGTACTAATTAATCCCACTTTTTGGCCATATTTGTTTTATATTTTATTTTTTCATTCCTGCATATTTTATTGCACTTATCCGCCATTTATCAATTGTCCCATCATTCTAGCCCAAAATCGGGTGCCCTAACTCTATACTAGGGTGCCTTGGGGCACCCTAATCCCACATTTGGGCACCCCGGTCTATGCACATCCTTTCCCACTTCTTTTTCTAGCCTTTCTAGTTGTTTTTTATTTTTATCTTTTCCCAATCAACCTTGTTAGGATTAATTACAAAATTAAGCTTGAGAGCCCTATAAATATAAAGCTATATGACCATAATAAGGATAATAGGTCATAAAATTACACACTACTATCACTCCATGTAGAGTTGCATCCATTTCATCAATTTCATCCACATAGTGCCATGCATTAAGGCTAGGAGATCTCCATCACACACACTACATAGGGGAAGGGATTATATTATATTCCATGCACGCATCTTATTTACATTTTTTATAGTTACTATTATTTTCTACTTCACAAAGTATGACTGGTGCGAGAGCACCTAAGGAAGGACATGCACACACTAAATAGAAATACATCCCATTCTAAAATTTAGTGCAACGCTCATTCATGAGACCATAAGTTTGGCTACTGAGGTTAGTCTTACCCATTCATTTGCATCTTTTATTTTTCTAGGGTTTTATACTTCCTTTTGCATTGCAGGTCATTACATAGTGTACCCGACATATCCAATAGGATAGATAGGAAGTATTCGAAGACATGTTGTGACCATATCAGATTCAGGTTTAGAGAATTTACAGTGCTCAGAGTACCCATATTGCAAACCAGGGCACCCCGTGGTGCCCTAGTTCATTTCTAGGCACCCCAATCATGTTAGATCCTCCAAATTTGTCCTTTGTAGGGTCTCTGAGTGTTTTATGCACTTACTAATTTAATTTCCAATTTTGTGACAACCTGCAATAGTCACTTCCATTCAGCTATGCTATTTCTTTTCTCTCTCTTGCACATTTATGGTTTTATTTAACTTAGAGTAATTTACTTTCATTTATTTCATACTACTTTAGTCCATTTATTACATTGTTTTAGTCCTCCTAATTAGATTAACATTAATACCATAGTGTCCCCTTTTAGGCCAACTAGACCATCATTTTGTTAATTAAATTCATAGTAGGTTAGAAATTTGACAATACCTATAATTTAGACATGTAGAATATGTGTGAAAAATTTCGTTCCCTTACGAATAAGCATGCGAACGTCTTGAGAATAGAAAGTTCTAGTAAACTGCTATAAATAGAAAAAATTTCCACTTAGAGTAGATTTATTCAAAGTTAGTTAAAGGTTTCTTGGAAACTTGAGTTGGGAGTATTTTTCTTATTAAAGAAACATTGTAATTCATAATTCAATAACGAAGAAGAAGATTTATTTTCTTTGAGTTCAAGATATTTACAGTATATTGAGTGTGTTTTCAAAGTTGGCTACATTTTCTAAAAATGTGTTGAAAATGGATTCAACTGAAATGGATGGTTGATAAGTGCATTCGTCTTGTGAAACAAGCATTTTTGAAAAAAAACGAGCTCAAAAAAGACACCCTGGTCAAAAATTTCGACCTTTTTAAGTTTTTTCTAAAAATAATGTATCATATAATAATATAAACAACTTGCAATGACCTCTTATTTATTTAATATATTAAGGTTTTGTAGAGTTCTTCCTTTTTCTAAAAGATATCTAAAAATCATTTAATATGCATAGAGACTTTATCATCATTATATCTAGAGGTGATAAAATTAAATGCATACATATCCTAATATTGACTTATAATTATAAATTTTAGTTAAAAACATTAAACATTCAATTCTCCATTTTAATATTGAAAACATTTCCATATAGTACCTAAATAATATCGAAAATATTCAAATTATTCTTGATCTAATGGATTTGTGAAAACGTCTCGCAAACTAATCTTCAAATCTATAAAATTCTATGTAAATTTGACCATTTTTAAAAATATTTACATGTTGTGTTAACTTTTCCTTCTATTTTAGAATGCATCACTCTTTGACAAAGCTATGGTTTAGTTATTTTCAAAAATATCTAAGTTACTTTTCTATTATCATACAATAAATCTAACAATGCTCTTGACATCCAAATTTCTTTACTTATTGTAGATATGGTTTCTTATAAATGATCTTGTGTTCATTTATGCTACCTAGAAAATCACTCTCTGTATAGCAAGTAAACTTGATACAATTTTTTTCAAACACAATTTCATATTCTATTGTTCTTATAATATATCTTAGAATCCTTTTCCCAACTTTTTAGAGTGAGTTGTTTAGTGACTCCATGAATCTTGAAATTATACTATAACTCTATACATGATATTTGGCCTATTCTTCATCAAATATATAGTACTTCCTACAACTCTCTTATAGAAGGTTAGATTGACATTCGACCCCTGTCCCTTTACTTAGTTAACTCTATACATGATATTTGGCCTAGTCTTCATCAAATATATAGTACTTCCTACAACTCTCTTATAAAAGGTTAGATTGACATTGGACCCCTTGTCTTCTTTACTTAGTTTTGTTCGTATGTAAATTGGATTTGGTATTTGCTTGTTATTCATAATTTATATACTTTGTATGACATATGAAATCCCATCAAAATAATACTTCATAAAACCGAATTTTGAGATTTAAAACTCTCTTTTCATTTCATTTTTAACACTTGATCTGATAAATTTATTTTAAAAAGTATATCATTAACATATATACATATGATCAAACATTTAATACGTGTATTTATCTTTATATAAAATCAGGATCATTAGTGTTTCTATTAAACCCATTTCTTAATTGGTACGAGTCAATATGACTATACCATGATTTTGGTGCTTTTTGTACACACTCAAATTTGATAAGTTTACTCTTTAACACTTCTAGTGTTGAAAATTTTCTCTTTCTCAAATAAGTTTCCTTTACCCATTTTGATCTATTACATCTCTATGTACCTTTCCTATCTTTCTTGATCATAAAAAATCATCTATCAATAGATTATGATATTTGAATGTAGGAAATACTTAAAGAAACATTATTGGCTAGTATCTAAATGTCACACTTTATATTGTCTCTCTAAGGTCAAAAATATGCAATAGAGACTAGAACATCCATAAATTCATGGTGCCTATCTTCTTAGCTCAAATCCATGATCTTCATAAGATCATCCTCCTGGTTAGCCCATAGGCCTTCCTTTATGCTACATATTCTTCTAGAGGATCATAAGGAGTGGGAATTTAGTATGCAAGCTTGACTCCATCTTTCAGAAGCATATATCAACCTCACAAGATCATAGAAAAACTAGGTTATAGGTATTCAAAATATACATCACATGCTTTAGACCATTAAGGCCATCAAACAAGGTTAGATATCTTGTTGCTAATGATGTGCCTATTTTGAGTTTCCAAATATGTCTTTAGCCTTATATGGTATATCCTTCAGAAACAATATACTCTCATTTTACAACACTTTCTCTTCCAATATAAATGACTATATGTTCAATAGGACTTACCTCTAAACACCAAGGTGATAATTCAAATTTGTAGGAGAGATATTACAACTCTTATCCTTTCCTAAATCATCCTCCAACATGCATATCTAGTCATCTATTATAGCCTTAAAATAAGCCATTTTTCACTTTCATGTGCTTTGTTTATTTGATTAATCTAGATGGATAGTCATTTGATGGTTTACTTCTTGAGATCTAATTCCCATATAAATGAGAATATTATGATATTGTTCCAACATATATACAAATTTAACTTGTCTAAAAGAGCCAAATAATTGTCATTACCTATCTTATTCAGAGTGTAGTTCATAATTACTCTTAAGACCATAGCATTATAGTCTTCGGTATGAAGTTACTAGTATCTCTACTCTCGGATATCAATTTGATATATTTGGAATCATTGAATCGAGTGCCATATAGGTATTCATTCTTTCAATCTACACCTTCAAAGTGTATTTCATATCCAAGATTCATTCTTACAATTTTGGTCCTTTTTTTTATGCATTGACCAAAAATAAAACTATATTTATAGAGGAAATATATTTATAGAGACAGATTACTAAATCACCCCTACCTATTTCACCCTAATATTGACATCATTTGAGGTTGATCATGCATTATTATTCAATGTATTACTACACCCACTACCCTAAGCTCTTTGTTTCCATTCTTCACAACAAATCAAATGCTAAAGTGAAAACAAATACTTTTCAAGGCATGAAATGATGGTTTTTAGATCTCCTTAAGCAATAAATTAGTGTTTCCATTACTTTCATACATTAGTTACTAATAAATTCTTCTCAACTCACTTCTTTTTAGTTGTTCAATGACTTAACTAGATCTCACTATATGCACATTCATGATTGTTCAAGGATAATAGCATTATCTTCATGGAATACTCCCAAATTTCATTCCAACACATTGTATACCTCTTATTTCAACTTCATACCAAGACTAAATTCATGATCATGAAGTACTTGAGAAAACTCTTGCTTTTGCCTTGTTTTTCTATACTCTTTCATACCTTCCTACACAATTACATCACATTCATTCACATATTTTGATGGGAAACCCTATTCAACATAAAATTTTGGTAACTTCTACTTTTTCATAGGTAAATAACTTTCTACCAAGTCTCTAGAATTTTCATTGGTGGAATCAATAGTTATCTAATGCCTTAGATCGGGGCCGAGCATGGTTTTAAGCACAAATCTCAAAATAAGTATCATCAAGAATTATAAAATATATTCATGTGATCTTAGGACCTAAAAAATATTTCTAATTTACCAGTCAATTAATTTGGGATGAATAAGATAAATTGAGGATTTCTTCATCACCACCCTGTCACATTCTTTCGACACAGTGAACTACAACACATATAGTCTATCATTTCAGCTCATAAAATCAGCATGTATACATCTTATATCATTCATATATAAAATGAATAAACTCTATATCATCATCCATTCATAAAAATCATATATGCCTTTATACATGACTTAAAAATGCAATATCTTTTCATACATATTCATTTCATTTCTTCATATTTCCACTCCTCTATGCTTCTTGAAGCTAGAATTTCACCTCTTAATATTCCTCTAACTCCCATTCGACCCCATGCTCCCTTGAATAGATTTACTTAACTTTGATGCTCCTTATCAAGATCTAAACTCCAAATTTAGTTGATATTCTCAACTACACATGCAACATTTAAGGAGTTTGTTGGTCAACTATGACCTTGAACAACTAAACACAATATCTTAGACTATTTCTCTTCTCCTTCTATGTAGTTGGTGGAGATAAGACAACTCACACACACCTAAGATACCCAACATTAACCTTTTACTCCTTCACAAGAGTTTTTACATCACAATTTCAAATATTCAAACATCAACTTTTAGGAGGGAAAGTATGAATATCCTAATACATGCTATGAATGCCTTGAGAAGGATTATTCAAACTTGTTCATGACCAATATGCCTTATGATGATGCTCACATCATAATCTCACTTTGTAGAAAGGATTTTAACTCTATTCAAATGAGATTTCTTCACTATTATTATTTTTTTCCTCTCCATTTATACCGGGTCCCATGGTCTTCTTTTCAATGCTAGTGTTTGAGCCTCCATGATATGTTTTATCTTCATCTTCTTGAGCTCATTTCTCTTTTCTTGTACATGATCCTTCTTATCTTAATTTCATCTTCAAATGTCCATTCTTCATCATCATGTGTGTTATAGACACCTATAATTTGGTATACATGATCTTATTACTAAGATCATACAAACTATCCTAGTCTCATGTTAATTTACTACACTACGCTAGTAAATTACCCTTTCTAACCTCTCCCACACCCGTAAGCTCTGGTAATCCATCTCTAACTAGCTTCTATAAGCTTGTTTCCCTTTAATTAACCTTATTTAGGTTAATTAACCCTCTTATTTACTTTCTAAGAAGGATTTGACTTTCTAAAAAAAATATCTTACCATTCCAAATAACCACTTAGCTTCCTAAAATCATGTTCACACCTCAAAATATATTTTTCAAAAATAAACTTTTTGAACCCTTTTTAGTCCCACATGCATCAAAAACATCATTTTCTCAAGTAAAAAAATTGTAAATAGATGGATACCCCTCCACATTTTCTAAGAACACACACAAACACACTCTCTCTCTCTCTCTCTCTCTCTCTCTCTCTCTCATTTCTGATCTAAGCCTTTTAAGGTTTCTTAGAGTTATTTTCATAGTTTAATTGAGTTATTTGCTAATCCATTTAAAATATTTAGGTAAATGGGAGAAGCCATTAATGGTGAGATTATCTTCTTAAGCTTTTGAAACATCAACAATCACAAAATTGATAGCTAGAGATTTAATATGTTCATTTATTGATAACTTTCATGGAGTAGAGAACTAATATAGTCATTTTTAGAGGTTGATTATTTATTTCAAGCTTTGTATATGCACAAAAATAGGTAGCTCTTGCTTATCTATAATATGATGGTCATTGAGTTGTTTGTTCAAAGCTTTTAGGGTCTGTTTTGTGTTCTTACCCCATTTTATAAGCTTTTGCAAACTTTTCATTGCACACATTTGGCACACCCGGTGGGACTTGAACCATAGTCCTTTTTAAATAATTTCTAGGCTTTACATGTCCATTTTAATCATTTTAAATATTTCTAGGGTTAAAAGGTTTGTCTTTTGATAGATTTCATGTTTTAAACAAGATAAATGAGTCCAAGCTATAAATAGGATTCCATGATCAACAAATAACCTATTTTCTACTTAAAATTTTTAGTTTCGTAAGTTTTCAGGTCTTTTTGTAAGGTATGCGTATGTGTACTAGATCATTGCATCTCCATTAAAATAGATGTGCACCCATCGAGCTAGTTACGCACCCATTTGGTTATATTTGACACTGTCATGCCATTTACAAATGGTCACATACCTATTGCACTCTCGACGTATCTATTATCTAGCACATGTATTCTGCGTCTCTTACACAAGAGGTGTATTTTTTTACATTGTGTTAATTCATTTTTTAGCTTGCAGGCGTATCCATTGGAAATGAAGTGTATCCATCAAAACCCTAGCATATCCATTGTTCTTCCCGTGTAGGTGTTGGACCTCACTATCATATTTTGTTACCATGTGTACTTGTCAGTTGGGGTAGGTATCCACTAGTTGGGATGAACATGAATCGGTCTAGGTCTATAGGTTTCTGTGTTAAAAATTAAAAAAATTTCCTGAGCTATAAGATCAAAATTTCTTATTTTCATTTAGTTATTTGCAAGTTCTAATAGGTGGTTGTAAGGTTGTTTTTTTTTGTTTTGACTAGATTAATTAAGTGTTTCATTTGTTTTAGTTGATAGAGGTTTTCAAAGTGTGTATGATCTTCCCTCACACCTTCTAGGTGATCTTGGGAAAAAAAACACTTCTAAAACATTCTTATTGCTTTTAAAACACTTGATTTTCACTTCATAATGGATTAAAGTTAAATTTGTTAAAATGAATTCCTCTTTAACAAAAAAATTCAAGTATTTTGCATTATTTTATAGTTAATTTATCGCATTGTGTATGCTCTTCCCTCACACCTCTTTTGGTGATCTTGGGAATCAAAAGCAACATGTGAACTCTCTTTTTTATCTTTTGGAAAATTACTAACTCCTTACATGTAGAACCAAAACTCATTGTCAAAAAAGGAAGGTTCAAAACACAAACCTAAGAATACATGTTTGATTGTAGGTTTCCAAATAGTGTGCTACTTAAAACCACATTAATCTAAGTAAGATAAAAAACATACCACATACATCACAATGTATTTCATGTTTCGAAAAGGTTACGTCCCTATCCTCTCAACTAGAACATAAACCCTTTGGCGTAACACCTTAAGCTACAAAAATGGGGTTTATTAACCCTAAAGTAATCCACCACTAAGTAACCTCATGGATGAAATAGGAAGCCCCCACTTACCCTCTTGACTAGTTTTTACATTGTGAGTTAGATTTAAAAGTTGTCTATATTGCAACCCTAGTGAGAATATGTTTGAATGCATTTATTGCTCATCATATTTGAAGGGGTAAAGTAAAGCTGAGATACTCCTTGGGAAACCTTGGTAAATTGAGCTCACATTAGATAAATTTTTGATGCCTAGTTGAGTGATTTTCTTAAGAAATCCATTTTGTCTTTGAGCCCATTTTACTAGTCCATTATCGCATCTTATCGAACCATCATGAATTGACAACTTACTTGGAGTCTAAACCTTGTTTCTCGAACAAGGATAATATTCCACTTAAGTTTGATCTAAGTTTCATTCATCACAAGCTTTACGACATATCACTAGCTTAGTTTCTTTCTCTCCTAAGGATGAAGTGAATCTCTACCTAACTGATGCTTAGTTTATTTACACCTCATTTTGTTTATACCCTTTCATTCTTGTTTCCCATTTGGGATAAGTTGAAGGCATACCTTATGAGTGTTATCAATAGATGGTACTCACCAATTTTTTTCCATTTATGCCCATCCATGTTTATGTCTAGGTTATTAAATGTCTAAAGTGTGTGAGTATGTTTTAACATCTTTGATAGTCCTTTGATCTTTCTTTCAAGATCATATTCATAGATAGGATTTTGTTTCATCATTTTTTCCCATTGAAGTGTTATTTTTGCTCACATTTTAGATATAAATTATGGTACTTGCATCTTGTTGTCATTTTTGAGAACTTGGTATAAGTTTTTTTATTGTATCGTTATGCTACTCACATGGATAATAACTTCTAGCTATACTTGTACTTAGTTTTTATTCCAACATAATCTAATTCTTTTGAGTGTTGATACTAATTTTTTTATATCATGATGACATCATCTTGATACTAACACCTTGCTTGTTTGGTTAATCTATCAAGATAGTGTTGTTACGTTATCCACATTTGCAACTTCCATTATTAAAAACTTAGGTTTTATCAACATTTGAACTTGTCATAGTATATCTTGTGGAGATATTGCGTCAATATCACTTTGTTACTTATGTCTTGTTTGTATTATAACTCGACCTATATGCTTATAGGGTATTGTCACTATCTATCTTGTGCCCATCATTGAGATCATAGCTTAGGGAATAGTCTTTCTAAAAATCAGCTTGAGTGATTGTTTGGTTTGTTAGAGTGTTCATGTGATTTTTCCTAGAACAATAACAGTTACATAACATTACATTTAGGACACACTAGGATATTTATACTTTAGATGACTTACATGACGTACACCTAGGTTTCATACAACTCTAAATAAATTTAGTCAAAACCTAGTACAAATTCAACTAGTAATTCCAAGAATCATGAAAATGACATCTAAACCAAATGAGCATGACCTAGAATAAGATAATTTTGCATCATTCCCATTCAGCAATAATAAATTAGCACCTCCTTTTGTAATTCAAAGACACATAACCTTTGGTTGATCATAGCGAAGAGGAGTCTAATTCTTTTGAGGAACAACATAAGTTAGAACTATTTCACTTTGAAAATATCCTTTATTATAAAAAATATCAAGTACTCGTAAGAGTTCTTGATTTAGGAGATAAGATTTTAGAAGAGTGCAAAGTGGAGACTAAGACCATTAATCAATAAACAAAATAATGACATATCTCTTAGACATGGATAACCCTTTTGATGTAGGGTATGCTTCCACTTTAAGAAAACATAACAAATTTTTTGAAGAAGACCCATCAAAACCAACAAGTTATTCACAAAGTCCTTATTATAAGGCTTCACGTGCAAGTAAAATTTGAATATGAGTGCAAAGGCTCACCACCTCCTAGGTTTGACAAAGAAGATGATCCCTTAATTGAAGAAGAGATCCTCCAAAGACAAAAACTGAAACTTAGTCAAAAATTAGCAAAATTAGACTCTTTAGGTAAAAATGTGCATAAAGATAAACTCAAGATGAAATCTGGTGAGTTTCTCTTTGATATATATGTTGAGGAAACTTTCAAAGTTGTTGAGGTAAATAGACCAGTATCACCTACAAAGGAACAACTCAATCAACATGAGTTACAATCGATGAAAAATAAACTTAATATGCTATAAGAAAGCAAGGTAGGGTATATTAGGAAATACCTATATGAAGAGATATATCCTTACCCCTTTGATAAGGACATGTTGTGACAACCATTTCCCAAACATTTTGCCATCCCTAAGTTCAAAAAGTATAAAAGAAAATGTGATCCTCAAGATCACATCAAATACTTCTATATGGCTTGTAAAGAGTTCAAATACAATGATAATTTTCTAATATGATTATTTCATTACAACCTAGAAGCACTGTCGTTAGAATGGTTTTTTAGTATACCCAAGGGATCCATTAAGACATGGCCCGCATAATCCAATTTCTTTTTAGGACATTAATCCATTAATATGGAGAATGATATCACCATGAATGACATTTGTAACATAAAATAGAAACCAAATGAGACCATTTTGGGCTTCTTACAATGATGGCATGGATTGGCAAGTTGTTTCCCTTGTGCCCTGTTGGAAAAATATCAAGTGAGCATATTCATCCCTAACTTAAACCCAGAAATAACATTTCATTTACAAATGCACTACGGCTCCAACTTTTAAGAAGTTATAGAGAAAGGTAGTCAAATTGAAAAGGCTCACATTGCGAAGGGTACACTTAAACCAGTCATTAATGAAAATCATGAAAAAAAAACCTCAGATAAACGAAATGTTCTTCAACAAAAAAAAACATGTCATTGGTAAAATTATTACAGACTCCAAAATATTCCAAACCATATAGACTGGTTTTCTTCTAAAACATTTCCAGGGGACCTCGCCCATGTACAAAACATATGTTTACACCACTAAAAATCACTATCTACCATACTTAAACATTTATATGTGGTGAACATGGTGCAATATCCAACCGCAATAGTACCATATCAAGAAGATTCTCTAAAACTGGGTTGGTTAAATGAGTATGAGTATTGTGATTTTCATCGTGTCAAATGACAAAAAACTGATAGGTGCTTGAGAATGTGATGTTATATACAAGACCTCATCAAAGAGGGAAAAATATCCCTAGATGCACCTCTTGATTTAGGACATTATTCCAATAAGAAAATGGGTGTATTCAAAGATCCATTTCCAAACCATTCAAATAAGAAGAATAAGAATCTATCATAGAAAAAATTCAATGACTATAGGACTACTTCCTATGTTTATCTGACTAATAATAGTTCATTTGATTCCCATATAGGCTATATCCATTCATCTAATGAACAAGTTAATACTATTTAGATTTTCAAACAAAATTATGCTTTAGGTACACAACATGCACATTTGATAATACCATATATTGTAACCATTCCTTAGGAAGGTCATTACAATTTAATAGAATATTTAGAGAAGACACTAGCTAGGATATCAATTTTAGATCTCCTAAAAATCTCTTCTGCTCATAAAAACATATTAGATAAAACATTGCAAAGTTCAGGAGTCTCCACATATGTAAATCTTGCACACCTTCAAGCGATGATTGCATACCTTGATTTCAACAATCATATCACTTTTGATCACACTAAAATCCCATATAATGACCCAGAGCACAACTTACCCTATACCTAGAAGTAGTTGTTACTCGTCAAAAGATCAAGAGAGTACTTGTAGATGGTTGATCACACTAAAATCCCGTATAATGACCCGAGCACAACTTACCCCTATACCTAGAAGTAGTTGTTACTCATTGAAAGATCAAGAGAGTACTTGTAGATGGTGGATATGGTTTAAATATTTTCACTTCAAAGTTGGTTACGTAGTTGGGAAATTTCAAATAGATATAGGGGAAAAAACTATTACAATCACATCATATGATAATGAGGAGTGTGAGTCAAAGAGTACTATAGTATTTCCTATGGAAGTGGGGCCAACATGTCACGATATGAATTTGTTTTCCTTGAACTATATATTCCCTATTACATGATCTTGCAATGCCCATGGATTCATGCCATCTAGGTTATTCCCTTTACCTTCCATCGGTGTATCAAGATGTGCCACTGACGATAGATAATAAGCATTCATGGTGATCCACAACTGTTCACAAATTGTAGAGCATTGCACAATTTTTCTTGTGCGGTTTATGAATGTCCTTCTGTAGATATTGTTGTTCCCTTACATAAATAAGATATAAAGGAACGTGTGGATCTAGATGCTCTCACTCCTTAAACTAAGAACTTTTCTTTTTTTTAACCCTTTCTCATCATGGGAGGCAATGTCTACAAAGTATGGCCCGGGTGAGTAGTTTACTCTTCATAAGCCTTACTAATATAAGATATTTCAAAGTATCTCTAAGGACATAAATAAAACCTTAATTTCAATTCAAAAGAACATCATATAGATGCCTTGAACCCTTTGAGATATTCATCCCTATTGGTCTCTTGTCTAAGGAAAATATGTTAGAAGATCCCACTAGGAGAGTACCTGAGGGTACCATGGCTTCATTCCATTAAGCCTCGCAGTATACAAAAGGCCACCATATAATGTATGTCATGGGTTACAATGGATTTGGATGTTGTATCAATGCATAAAGACAATTAGATCTTGTTCTTATCCCTTGTTTCAAATCTAATAAAAATGGTCTTGGAATTATACCTCATGATGATCTACCCTTTGTGATCAATGTTGCCTCCTCTGAGTTACATGAGGATGGATCATCTCATTCAGATAACAACGTGGATTCCGAATGTAGCCTATAAGAGGATCTTGCCTCCATGTACTTATTCCCTCATTGAGCTATTTTTACCTTATCTAGATCAAATTCCCAAACCAATTATCAAGCAACCCTTATACATCCAGAACTTATAGATTGGGATCAACAATTTCATGTGCCACTCAATTTCTTTGAAAATGACAAGGCATTCACAGAATTCATGGGACTTAAGGATTCTATTCCAACTAGGGATCACAAGAAAGGATTTTCCATCAAACTAGATGCATGTGCATACTTTGGAGAAGAAGAGAGATGTGTGATTCTTGAGTAAGAAGGTTTTAAGAAAGAATAAAAATACAATAGAAAATCCTTGTGGGAAGAACATGTTATCCAAAATTTACCCCTCAAGGTAATTTTGATAACATTCATCAAATTCTTCAGTTCTGAGCAAGTATAATTGATTCAAGGCACAAAATAATGCTTTGTGGGGAACCTTTGGTTTCTCTCTAACTTCCCATACAAGGAAAAAACTCCAAGAAGTTAGAAAAAATTGAAAAAATCCAAAAAATTGATGTCGCAGGCTTGTTTTAATGCATTGTGGTTCTGGAGGCTGTGGATCGTACCAAGGTTCATTGTACCAAGTTTGGAGCCAAAATATAAAGAAATCAGCTTTCTTTGTCCCAGACCACACATGTTCAATAGGGACATGTGGGCGCGCATTGTCAAAATCACCATAGGTAAAGAAAATCGAGAAAAGTGGAACTTTGTCCCAAGTGGTCCGCGGGACAGTTGGGATGCAGGTATGTGCAGGGACATGAAAAATCAATTTCCAAAAAGATAGTTCATTTGGGTGGCTCGGAGAAATGTGTTCGGGACAGTCAGGGCAAAAGTATGCGCGTAGGAGGTGCAAAGGTGAAAAAGTCACAAAAGGAACCATACGTTAAGGTGAATGTGGAGGTCAACGACCCTCACGACCTAATCAACAACGGATGTGTGGGGAAAAGGAAGCGTGAATCGGGAAATGCATATATTTTTTCATGGATATCCGGGACACGCTGACCCAATTTTGCCAAAATAGCCATAATGAAGAGAAAAAGTCAACGTTTGACCTCTCGAACTTCAAATGGCCATAATTTTTGACTCGAGCTCCTATTTTCATAAAATTGGACTTTCTGGAACGAGCATGATGTCCTGTGCATCAAAAAATTGGATTTATTAATTTTGATGAGGGTAGATATATTAAAATAAAATAAACATATTCATCTCCAGTCAATTAATGCTCATTCCCATCAAATGACAAAAAATGCCTGGAAAACCCAAAATAGCTGCCCACACTCAGAAGGCCATAACTTTTTCATTTCTCAACGAAATTGCACAAAATTTTTACTCTTTGAATTTTGTTTCCGAGACCAACATAAAAAATCAAGAAATTTAGGATTTGATCAGAAATAGATGGATATTTTATTATAAAACGTGGCCAATTTCATGACAGTGTTTTATTTTGTAGTTGGGAGTATAATTAAGAGGCATGGTCATCATTCTTTCTCTGCTAACACTTGGGATAGTATGGGGAGCCTTTTAGAGGTAACATACAATCATTTCACTCCATTTAATGCCTTTTAAAATTAGTTGAAGGATAGTTAGGCTTATTTACATTTCCATTTTCCCCTTCTCTCTCTCTTCTCATTCTTCTATAAATTGGAGTGTTAGGCTCATTGTAAGAGAGGTAGAGTTTTTTTGTTGTAGCAAAGCTCTATCAAAATTACTTTGTGAAGTCAATGTGCTACAGGCCCTTCTAGTGGACTCCTTGCATGGTGATCCATGCCCTTATCTTGTAATATATTGAACTGTGCATATCATGAAGCAATAAAATACAAGTTTGTGGATACATCTTTCCTTGTGTTTTTTTACACTCTTCTTTCCAATTTCAATCATTTCAAGAATATTGTGTCTATTTTATTCTCTTTCAAGGATTCATTATTATTGTGCATGTATGAAATATTGTTGTGAATGCATTTGCTAGATTGTGGAGAATTGTTATCACCCCTTCTAGTATGCATTTTACTTCTATTTTTCACACATTGGAAGACTACTCTCACACCCCTCCTTTTCTAGTGTACCACCACATTAGTGTAGGCTTTCATTTTTATGTATTCTCCTCTCCTTGGTCCCTTGGAAATTTAGATTAGGATAGTTAGTTTTGCCTGCATTAGAGTAGATTGTGGCAAGTAGTTTAGGAGCAAGAACCAACTTTCTCTGGAGGTCTATCTCAAGTAGCAAGTCCCACAACTTGGAGATAGTACCCATGTTATCCAATCACATCGTGAGCTCAAGTATATGCACTTGTGTAAACATAAGGGTGTTGTGATTTGGTGATTATAGAACAAATGCAAGGCTCATAGTAAAAACTATATTAAGACCCTAATAGATAAGAAAAATGAATAAATCATAAAAAAAGGTGGAATATCAATATAAATATGATCTCACACCTCCTATCGAAGTTAATCTTACTCTTCCCCCTGATCCTAAATAGATGGAGGATTCTTCCAAAATTCTTGTAGAAGAAACAATCATTGTGAATATTGGCTCGAGAGGATCCTAGAATGATAAAGTTGGGATCTTCTCTCTCAGACAAGAACATAAGATATTTGTGAAACTATTATGAGAATATACAAATATGTTTACATGGTCATATGTAGATATGCCTGATTTATACTAGGACTTAGTCATGAATAACCTTTTTGTGCACCTAGATGCAAAACCTATCAATGAGAAGTTGAGAAATATACATCACAAGGTTGCACTATTGTCAAAGAGGAACTTGAAAATTTATTAGCTACTTATTTTATTAAACGTATTTAGTACTCGAATTGGATATCCAACATAGTCCAAGTTGATAAGAATTCAGTTGGTATATGAATCTAACCAAAATTCACATAATCATTAAAGAAACTCCCAAAGATGACTTCCCTTTCCTAATATTGATATTATCATCGATTCTACTGATGGTTATGAAATATTATCCTTAATGGATGATTTTTCATATTATAACCAGATTTGAATTACAAAGGAGGATCAAAATAAGACAACTTTCATCACTCCTTGGGGGAAATTTTGTTATAAGGTCATGCCTTTTGGGCTCAAGAATGTTGGGGCCAATATAAATGGGAAATGATAGTGATCTTTCATGAAATCATGGAAGATTACGTTGATGAAATTTTAGCAAAATCTAAAACCAAAGGAGAGCACCCAGAAGTGTTGAGACATATTTTGAAATGTCTCTAAGATTACAAAGTGCATTTGAATTGTAGGAAGTGTGTCTTTAGCATTTTTCAGGGAAAATCAAAGGTTTCATCATTTCATAGAGAGGAATAATAGTTTTAAGCTATCAAAGAAATGCCTCCACACACAAATCTCAAATAACTATGAATTTTACAATGAAATATTCAAAAAAATCCATTATTTCATTTCACGACTTGAGGATAAGTGCCATCCATTTACACATCTCCTCAAGAAGGGTGTTACGTTCAACTGGGGACTAGATTGTCAAAAGGTGTTTGAAATTCTTAAACAATACCTTGTCAACCTACCTGTACTCATGCCTCCTACCTTGAGAAAACCTCTCCTATTGTATGTTTCAGCTACCCAATTTTCTATTGGTGCACTATTTTCCTAATATGACCTAGACCACATAGAAAGAGTAGTCTATTACCTTAGTCGCACCTTGATTGCCTATGAATTGAATTACCAATAGATTGAAAAGGCATGCCTATAATTTTTTGTTATCACTACATCACAGCACCCTTAGATTTTCACAAGTGTGTGTGCTTGGGCTCACGGTGTGACTGGGTAACATGGGTTCTAACTCTAAGTAGTGGGACTTGCTACTCGAGATAGACCTCCAGAGAAAGCTAGTTCTTGCTCCTAAACTACATACCACAATTTACTTACTCTAACAGAAGAAAAACTATCTTATCCTAATCTAACTTTCTAAGGGTCCAGGGAGAGAGAGTGCATGAAATAAAATCCTACACTAAAGCCGTGATACCCCAGAAAAGGAGGGAATGAGAATATCTTTCCAATTTGTGAAAAATGGAAGCAAAGTGCATACGAGAGGGGGTGATAACAGTTCTCCATAGTCTAGAAACTACATTCACAACAATATTTCATACACACACAATGATAATAAATCCCTGAAAGAGCATAAGATAGATAATATATTTGTAATGAGGTTGAAGAGACAAGAAGAATTCAAACAAACAGAGCAAGGGAAGATACATCCACAACCTTACATCTATTGCTTCATGATATACATAGTTCAATCTACTATAAAATAAAGGCCTGGATCACCATCCAAGGAGTCCACTACAAGGGCCTACAACACATTGGCTTTACAAAACCAAAATGAAAGAGTTTTTCTACTCAAAACTATCTCCCTTTACAATGAGCTCAACACTCTAATTTATAGAATTCTGAGAGGTTAGAGAGAGAGGGAGGGATGAAAATCCTAAAATATGATTTCCTACCACTTTTAAAATGCAATAAATGACATGGAATGATGGTATGTTTCTTGAAAAAGGCTCCCCATGTTGTCCCTTAACTTGCAGCAGTGAAAGAATGATTTCTCATGCTTATTAATTGCACTCCCAACCACTAATAAAATCAATGTTATGGACTTGGCCACATTTTCAGAAAAATCACCATCATGTATTCATAAAATTCAATATTTCTTGATCTCTATGCACCACATTCTGATCCATGATTCCAATATTACCAATTTTGCATGATTCCATTGAGAAATGCAAAAGTTGTGGCCTTCTCCGAGTGTTGGAAGCTATTTTTAGTTTCCAATGGATTTCTTACATTTTATGGGAATGAGGTGTTAATTTTTTGGAGCTGGAGATTTTATTTTATTTTCAACCATCTACCCTCATTAAAAATAATAAATCCATGCCCTTTCTGAAAAGTCAAATTTTGTGAAAATCATATTTTTGAGTCAAACTTTTTTCCTGTTTGAAATTTGGGGGTAGAGCGTTCCACTTTACCTTTGGTTTGTGGGTATTGCAGGGTCTCGGGAACTCACGTCCCCTCAAAACTTGGACCATGTGGGCCTTTATTATCTATTTCACCAACTCGGGATCTTTTGTCCTTGTGCATCCGATGTAGACTAAGTCATGTGAGCCATTGACCATGGACTTCTCTGCACCACTCGCCCATGGGTATTTTGGCTATTTTGGGTCCACATGTCCTAGTTTCCTAGAAATGTTTCTCTGCCATCTTCACAATTCTCTAGCAGGGTATTTTGGATTTTCAGGCATTTTGATTAATTTTGTCCCAGCTATCCCGTGGAGCATGAGGTATAAAATCTTCCGCTTTTTCAACATTTCTCATTGATGTTTTGTTAATCGATGACTTCGGTGATGCAAGGAACTTGTGGCCCAAATGAAACTATGTGGCCTATGATGCTAGGAGCTGACTTATCTATATTTGCAAATCAGACCCAAACTAGGTATGAAGAACCCTTGTAAAATCCGCATTGGTTCCATCCTCACCCCCAAACCCGATTTGCACTAAAATAAGTGATTGATTTAATTTTTTCAAATTTTTGCAATTTTTCACTAACTTCTTGGATTTTTATTTAGATAGGGAATTTATTGAAAATCCAAGGGATCCCTCAAAACCTTAATTTGGGCCTCAAACCATTTATTCTACCTCAAGCATGAAGAAATTGTGCACGTTATCAAAATTACCCGGGGTGAATTTTGGTTAACAATTGTCTTTACATTTCAAACACCACGTCATTATCTCCTTAACAATAAAACCAAGATAATATCCAAATTTGACCATGTCTAGTACCTTTTATCTAAACATCCCCTTACGGGATGAATGGATAATTGGATCATTCTCTTGAGTAATTTTGATATTGAGTTTATTAACTAAATTCGTTGAAAGGACATGTATTGGCGATCAGGTTGGTAGAAGCTCTCTCTACTAGGAATGGAACCTTTTTTCTAGATTTTACAGAGGCATCCATAATGTATGTTGAAGAGTGATCATCACTCCCACAGGGATGTCATTCCAAGGGAATTTTTTTGGGATTCCCTTACATTAATAACATTACAAAATATGAAGCACTCATTGTTGGCCTTAATATGGCTATCACTTTTAATATTAGACACCTATGAGTCTTTGTGACTCCTAACTTATTATTAAAAAAATTAATGATGAGTATAAGGTTAAACCAAGAGCTTATTCCATACAAGAAATTGATTGAAACATTGAAAGAATATTTTTACAAGTTATCTTTGAACAAAAAATAAGGTCACATAATATATCAGCGGATGCCAAGGTTACCATTGGATCATTGTTACACTTTTTACCTAACGCAAGTAAAATTTCATTCTTTGTAGAGAATTTACAAGAGCTTGCATATGACATGAGAGTCATGTTTGGCATGTGAAGTTGTTGGTCCCTTCTCCCCTTAGTATGACCATATATTGAGATACCTCTAGATGGCACGTTTCCCCCAAAAATTACCCATTCTCAAAAGAAATCTCTTATTCACTATAAATCTTGTTACACCCTCCTAGGAGGCACCCTCTATCATTATGGCTATGACAAGAATCTACTTCATTGTTTGGATGTTACTAAATCATTCCACACTATTAAAGAAGTGCATTGAGGTATTTGTTGAGTGCACACTAGCAATATAGTATTGGCTAAGAAACTTTTAAGAGTGGGCTGTTATTGTCCCACCATGGAAGCCAACTGTTGTAATTTTGTAAACAAATGTGAGTTGTGTCAATACTACAGAAACTTAATACATGCATCAGCATAGGATTTACAACCTATTGCAACACCTTAGCCATTTTCTAGGTGGGGATGAGATCTCATAGGGAATCTCCATCCTACCTCATCGATGGTCATATCCACATTATTACTACCACCGAATATTTTACTAAATGGATAGAGGTTGTACCTCTCACTTATGTCACCGGTGCACAAATTTCTAAATTAATTATGAATCACCTCAGTTATTGCTATGAGATTCCTTCCACCATTATAACCAATAATGGTAAGTACTTCAAGAATAAAATAGTCAAAACATTATGTCAAACTTTTAGATTCAACTCAAGTGGTCCACCCCATATTACCCTCAAGGTAATGAAAAAGCCAAGGCCACCAATAAAAATCTTATCCAGATCATGGATAAAATGGTAAGTAAGATTGGATGTAATTGGCACTTACAGATACATCCTTCCCTCTTGGCCTATCAAAATCCATTCGCACTCCTACTGGTGCGACCCCATATTCACTAGTTTATGGAACTGAATCCATCATACCCTTGAAGTGGAGCTTTCCTCCTTATGAATATCACTCTAGGACTATCTTGATAAGGATGAAGACTATAGAGTTGCTTGGCTAGCAGAGCTAGAGTTGTTGGATGAGAAGCATATGAAAGCGTTTAATCACCTAAGGGTTTACTAGAATAGAGTGTCAAGAGGATATAACAAGTGAATCATTCATCGTGAATTTTATATAGGTGATATTTTTCTAAAATAAAATCAAAAAAACATTGTCAAGGATAGACAAAAAAAACAAAATTTGAGGCAAATTGGTTAGGGCCTTATGTGGTGGTTACTAATTATAGATGAGGAGCTTATAAACTTTCATATTTAGATGGTGAAGACATTCAAAACATATGAACACCATGAATATCAAGTGGTTCTATGCTTAAATATGGTGTCGATATCATAAAATACCTACAAAGTAGAAAAAGAAAGAAAAAACAAAAAATTTTTTTAAAGAAAATTAGAAAACAATAAAGAAAAAAAGGTCATCCAAGTGTGAAAACCACACAATTGTTGTGCATTGGATTGGTCCTTGGGTGAAAACAAGTTTCTAGTATCAAGGAGGGTTCATTGTTCACAAAGTAATCTTAAATCTGGGAATATAACTATATTACTTCAGTGTAGGATTCATTTCCCTCCTAGGTCTAGGAATCTTCCTTGCATTTGCTTTGCCAAGTCATGATCTGTCTTGTTTGTGCTTATATCTACGTGAAGGAGTTTCCTTTGTATATTCCCATCTAAAACTAGGGCATATTCAAATTTCACATTCTTGAACATACACACATGGAATTATTACTTTTGTATATTCCCACATCACGTTGGGGGCATCCATGCTTCTTTTTCATTGTACATCACTTTCAAAACAGACCTTAGAAAACACAATAACATTAAGAAAAGATATAAAAAAGTATAAAAATTCAAAATACCCCCTTCTAGGGATGGCACTACATCAATCCAAATAACATTGTCTCTAGGTAACCCCAAAACAATGTGAACAGTATCCTTGAAAAGTTGTCTTTTACAATGACACCAAAATAACAAAAATATATTAAAACTATCCTCCAAAAATAGGTTCTTATTTTGATTGCTTTAGTGGTTGTTTTGTAGAGTGTTGATAGCCTTTTATTCCCATGTTGTATGTATGAAATTGGATTCATTTGCTTAGGTTAATTTTTACTTAGCTATTTATTTAGTTCATTCTATCATGCATACTTGTTTATAATTGTATTATTTTCATTTGTTTTGTTTCCATTGCATTGTGTGACATGTTTACATGATTGAGTTCAAATGCTTACTTTAGTTAAGTGTTTACTTAATTCGTTGCATTAGCTTCACTTTGCATGCTTGTGATTATTTGTAATTTGTTATTTTGTGTATAGGTTGTGCTTGTAAATTGATTGTAAAATTGTTGTCATCATTACATAAATCACATCTATCATCTATCATTTATCATCACATCGACATCATCAAAATACATCATATATACAAAAATGCTAATTTTACATCATGCATATATACTAAGCTAATCATCACATATCGTATCATCAATGGGGGCAAGAGGGGTTGCACATAATCACAAATCTATCCCCCTACGCAAATATCATCTATATCATCCCGTATGCTAACATATACCAAAGTATCTCATGTACAAAACATATAATATTATCTAAGGATATATCATCAATCTACAATATATGATGTAACAACATCATAATCTATTAGAATAGATACATGAAAAATGAAATCATATAACATTAGATATACTCATCATACATCTATAAACATGAATCATCATCATAGAGCATATAAAAACATTACAAGATAAACCATCGAATTTCCATATATACATATGTAAATATTTGTCTTAAAATAAGATATACATCATTGATACAAAATTTTCCATCTAAAGGGCATGAAAAACATTTGATCCTTCATCACAAGGCATGATAAAAAATGACACATCTATACATACATCGATCAAAATAAGCCTTCATAAGAGGCATGTATATATACATATTTTAGTACAATAAGAGAGAGTCAACCATGACTCTTGCCCTCTCTTGGGATGCATGGTATGTAGGCTAGAGGATGAAACGACAACTGATGTGGTGGGTCGGCTCCGAGTGTACCACCCTACTGTCTGGCTGGATTTTGTACTAATCTAACCGACCGCCTTGACCTCCATGACTTAGATCATGTACTACTCTTACCAAATTATCAAAAAGAGTCACTCTTTTTCCATCTATCACTACACGATAGTAGGAAACCTTGTAATACAAGGCCTCACCACTAGATCTCATGATACATTGTATCATCTTTGTATCACTAAAAGTTGTGGCTTCTTGTATAGAAGAATCCCACTCCCTTGTTAGTATACCAATATTAGCATGGGCCTATCTCAAAGCGGTGGCATAATGATCTCTATCTGTTGTAATGGTCTAGACTTGGGCCCATCCCTAATGTCTCTAAATAGTAATACCTTGCACCTACGCCTAGGTCTAGTCCCATTGTGCAGTGACACCTTGTGCATGTATCTGTTCCTGATGTAAGAGGCTTAATATCTGAGCACCGTGCACCACTAGCTTCTATATTTGTTATTGCCATGCTACCCCATCTCTACATTGAGTGCCTAGGCTCTTGCTCATCTCTCTCTGTTATCACTACCTTTAGTCATTCTCTAGCCTGATCTATCTCAGCCATCACCTATAAATAAATGGATATCTCCACATGTAATTGTTGTTGAAGTGCAACTAACTGTCCATCATCTCCTCCTCCACCTAGAGCATGAGGTGGCTGACCCTGCTCTAGATACACCTATTGTAATGGAATGTATACACCCACTGGAATGCCTACTAAAGGAAAATATATATGAGGAGCCTCAGTACCTATCTATGCTTATGCCTGGGCCCCTATCCATGTGGATGTTGTAGTAGAGGACCCTATCCCCCACCCCCATCATGATGTTGGTTGTTGAAAGGATCATCATCCTCATCATCATCTCCATCATCCCCACCACCCTCATCGCCACTACTAGGAGGCCCCATTTGAGGTGCTCTCACTCCTACATCCCATGCTACCATGGAGCATAATCTAACATACAACTATGGGTACCACAGAGCATACTATATTGTACAAATCTCGGATCCCTTGTACATCCTATATAAGGTCAAACTATCTCTTGCACCGATAAAATCTATAAAAATCCCACATATATCTATGGTTTCCCAACATAAAGTGCTCCACATCACTATACTCAGCTTCTACGACATCCTCAGGCCACTATAAATGTCTATATGGCCTCTTTTGGTACCCAAATTGATTCTCCCTCAAAGTTTGAGCAACATCACATGTTTGATAGGAAGAAGCCGAGAGACAGATAGATCATATTGAGTCATTTTGTAGCCGGGATGGAATCTAACTAGACCTTTATCACTCAAATGTGGAGAAACAGATAAGCACCCATAAGAGGATTTGATCTTCCTCACTACTTTATGGTTATTCCTTTCAACCAAGGTAAGAGAAACCTTTTTGTAGCTCCTTTATTTGTTTTTGGAGGAGATGGAGATGTCCTTCCTTGTGAAATTATTAAGAAGACCTTGAAGAAAATATGATCAATGCAACAAAACCTAACTCTCATGAGTTGTCACTCTAGATAATGGAGATATTTTCTAAGAAAGGTTCGAGCCACTAAAGACAATGAAAACTCGATTGTTTCGCATTTTTTGGTAGTAAACGCTTTGCACATGACAAACATGGGTAGTATGGGTATGATTAATTGTTTTTGAATGAATTTGGTGGGAGGTGAAGTAGGATAAAGTTGATTATACTAGACCTTTCGAGGAATTTACAATAAAGATCAACTTACAAAAGAAAGCTTCGAATAGTCAATACATTCCTTCAACAAGAAGGTGTGCTTCAATGGAGGCCCAAATCAACACGATTTCACATAATCTTTAAGACCCTAACACAAAGGCTTGAATTAGAGGACCCAATTAAACACTATAGTTTCTTATTTACCATGCCTAAGGTACACCCAAAGACTTACATACAATCTTTATCAATAAATGAAAGTGAGTTGATTTTAAATTTTTTATCACATCCAAGATGAAGGATCTTCTTGAAATGAAATTATAGATACCATTAAATTATCACAGGGGATGATATCCTGTGTGATTTCAAAAAAATCAGTATAATATTGAAATAGGAACAAATAAAACTATTTACATACATTCTAAAATGAAGTAGGAACTAATTGTGCAGAGTCAACATAGAATAACTCAAATTTGATTAAACTTATCAAGTAGGGGAAATTTTCTAGAAACAAATAGTTTTAGAACATTAATGCCACCTTGACACAATCGAGTTTAACAAAAATATATATACGGGTTTCTCAAATAGTCCCTCGAAAGATGGGCTCTATCAAACTTTCTCTTAGGAAATTAGTTTCTAGCTCATAACACTCTAGCATTCCAACCTCTAACCTCAACCTCCATCACAAAAAGATCATGCCATTTATAAGATTTTGCAATAGAGTTTTCCCCCCAAAAACCCAAACATTGAGTGCACCAGGTGGTCCCCATGATCCCGGTCATGATTCCCAAAATCAAATCTATCCAAATTTATTAGGTCCTCGGGGGTAAATTTCTAATAACATCTCTCGCATTTAACTCCTTCCTCTGGTATATCACTCTTCCTTTTACTCGCCAACCACTTCTACCCCTAATCTATCTAATTTGGTTCCTTGCGTGCCCAAGAAGGAAAAATGGAAGATCATATTGAGCCAAAATGTCAGATCTCATCTTAATGGTAAAATATGTCCCCATTTTCCTCACCAAACCAAGATATCAACAGGTATTTCACATGAAAAGGAAAGAAAACTCCAGTCAAATACACATAGTCAAATTGTATATTTAATGGTGAGATATGTTTACAGACCTTCCCCACTAAACTAGTCTACCATATTAATGTTCCTCTTCATTTAGCATGCAGAGACTCCAACAAATGATAAAAAACCACAAGAATATGCATCCCCAAGAGCTATGGAGTGAAAATGGTAGAAAAATCAGATACAGATGCACAATTGCCATTGATTTCTATTTTGAATTTGACCATCCATGTGGAAGATCCATTTTAAAATGGGCCTACGGGTTCCCCTTTTCCTTTTGCAACTTTTGGAAAAAATTAAAATTTTCACATTTTTCTCCGTACCTCCACCCTTGAGAAATGAGCCTGACATGTGTCCTAAGGTGGGCCCCAAAGGAACCGTGACCAAATTCTACTATTTCACCTCCTTTTTTTAAAAAGGAAAATTTTCCAAGTTTCCCTGTAGCTCTGCCCTTCTGCTTCTAGCCTCTAATGTGGGTCCCAATGGAACCACACTTCATTTTACACTTTTTGACTCTTTTCTCCATAAAAGGAACATTTTCCAAATTTCCCCCAAAATTCTGCACCTTCACCATTGAATAGGCAAAAATTTTGACTATTCTCTATCGGGTTTGTGGGCCATTTTGATGTTTTAATCCTTTTGGTGATAAGAGGAAAATAAATCAAAGTTGCTTCCAATGGTCCGCTTCCCCACCTTATGACTTTTCAAACTACGATGTGTCATAATGGCACATCCTTAGATGGTCCCCAAAAGATGAGACCTTGAATGAGCGCGGGCTCAACCACGTGTCTTGGCCTAAAAATCTGTTTGAAGGCTTAAATCTTAGCAGAATGCGCCATGTGTCAAGGGTCCGAGGTAATCTGCTTTGGCCGTTGAAAAGTCCAAGAAAAATACAAAGTGAGCGGAGGACTCCAAGTTTCCTCATGATGCTTCTTTAAAAAAAAACTCAAGGGCCATTCCTCAAACATGCGCACTCCCTCCACATGTCTCAGGCCTCTCAAAATCTTTATAAAAAAAAAGACTAAGTATGGGAAGACCCAATGGAAACCTCCATGTGTCTTCATCACGCAATTTCAAAATGGTGCCCAAAGAAGAGACTCAAGATGAGCATGGGCTCACCACGTGTCCTTGTCCCACTAAATAGTATTGGCTACATAAACATTTATCTAAGTATGGGAAAATTAGCGGAAACGCCCACGTGTCCTCCCGGTGTAACTCCAAGGCCAACAAAAGCAAATCTTCAAATGAGCATCATTCTTCCACATAGACAGGTTTTTAATTTGAGGCGATTCATAAAATTTTGAAGTAACCCACCAAGCCACATCTAACCAAAAGAGGCCATGTTTCTGTTGATGCAAGGATGCAAATTTGACCGGGAGAAATACATGTTAGTCCGTACAATGTAGAAAAATGACCACATGAGCCTAGAGATGAAATTTTCTCCAAGTAAAGAGAATTCGAAGTGTTACAAAGCTCAAAGACATTTCTATGAGCCACATCCATTCATTTTTCTCAAGTATTTAGGGCAAAAATGATAAGGACAGTAAATCCTGACTATAGAAAATGAAAGAATGGGAGAACCCAATTTTTTTACACCCAAATATAGACCTTTTCAGATTAACATGGGAATGAGGAAATAATTTTGGCTTTATGCATGATCTTTGGTCTAAGAAATGACTAATCATGAAAACAAAAGGAAATCAGGGACCTCTCAGGAACAACACGGGTAGATAATTTATGGTAGGGGCCATAAATTGATAAATTTTTCAATGGAAAAATGGGACAAGACTATTTTAAGCACCAATAGTCTCCATACTACCACAGCTTGTTGTAAGTAATCCAACTCTTGGTGGTAATGGTAGGTATCTCCCATGTTTGGCCACACATCATCACCGATCAGAACCCAACCCACGTAGTAGAAGTATCCTCTAGAGCTCAAGCTCTCAATAAACCTTTAGGATGACCAATAACAATATGGTTCCATGCCCAAATATGTATCAATCTAACAAGTCCTACCATCTTCTGATGGTAGTATGTGATCAAGTTAAGGTCCCATTATAAATGTATCAGTATGCACTAGCCCCAAATTATGTCTCACTATCAATAAAACAACGTATCAAATCCAATGAGACCAAGTGGAAATGAAGCTTCGGTCTTTTCAGGGAGTAAAATTCCACTCAAAAATGTCATCCGGTATACTACAACTCGATCAATCTTAGGATCCGCTATACACATCAATAATATCACTGTCATCCCATGATGCGGTATATGTGGAATACCAAATAACTCTTGAATACACTGATCAATATTAGGCTAGTGACTCATGTACTTGAATCAACTCACCCTAGATGGGGACTCGCATAATATGCCATACGTCCTCCAAGGTAATAGTAATCTTGCCTGTTGGGAGTCGGAAGCACTAACTCTCGTTATGCCACCGCTTGGCTACTACTGTCGGGAGCCCATGTTCTAGTGTGATCTATTGCATATCGGCCACGTAGGCCAGCCCCGTAACCTATAAAAGGATATCCAATATCCTCTGATCATCCTCATCAACATTTGCATCTATCACAGTCTAGGTGACCATATCTCTCTCTGGTATGAAGGAAAGGTAGTATTCTCTATGCACAACAAAAAATACACTTTTTAGAGCTACATTTCTATCTCTATTCTTTTTTATTCTTCTAAAAATACTAATTTTCACTTTCTTCTACAACATTATAGTCTATGATCATCTACACTTAGCTTTTTTTTCTCTATCTTACAAAAATTGGTTAAGTATTTTCTTTTAGCTCATGTGTGCCCCCTTCAACGCCTACGTGCCTATTCAATGCATACGCACCCAACACATATACGCTCCATTTTCAATGCATATAATTCCATACTAATGAGTACATTCCCAACCATATCAACCAATCCCCTACGGAGGACACATACACGCCATGTCAAATGCCTAAACTCCCTCCCACACACACACTTGAGTGTGAGTGTTTTCCCTCCTCGACACATACATATCTCCTTTGACAGATACATCCATGTACCTACATTTCAACAGTACACCTACGCATACCTGTGATTTTGATTCATGCACCTAGGTGCATACATATTATTTCCTAAAAATAACCTAAAAAAGTGCTAAAAACATATTTAAATGTGAAAATGACAAAGAAAGATATAACACTCATGAAGGGTCCATCCACTGCATCCTAAAGATACTCTAAATAATGTCTTCTCATCTCCTCCTCCTCGTAAGCCTTGTCATCTCACTCAACTTCTTTCGCACTCGCCGTGGTAAAAATTTACAAGATTTCTACTAAATGAACTAGTCGTGATTGATTTACCCCCTAGGTGGGTATATTAGGTTGCCGCATGATGCCCCTGGGGCATGTTTTCTCTATTGTGATCACTCTAACACTTCTTCTCTTCACTAAAATGATTCTTTTAATTAAATAATTATTTGTTATTAATTTTCTGCTATGCTAAGGAACTATTTTCCACCTAGCACTTATCTCTTCACCCTGGGGAATTTTTAAATATTTCTAAGCACTATTTGTCATTCTATTTTTATCTATCGCCATGATTATTTTTAAATAATTATTTTTGGCCCATTTTTCTTCTCACCAGGGCATGTTACTACTACCCAATGCCCGTTCTCCTCACTCTGGAGCATTTTCACATGCTTCTAGGAGATCTTCCATTTCTTAAATTCTTATGACCAATCAAAAAAATTAAAAATTATAAAATCATTCAAAAAACAAAAAAATTGTAAAATTTCAAAAATTGACAAAAATTGGTTCCAAGCTCAAAACACAACTAAAATTTATGTCTCTCACATGACATTTATCTCATATCTTGTTGGAATTTCTATGTGTATTGAGATATTGACCAACATGGATCCTCCGGATCTCCAAATCATTTAAAAAATATATGATGCTTACTTTGTTAATACTAATTTGGGGCACGAGTTGCACCGGTATTGTTTCACTGCACATTGAATTTTTCATCGGACCTAAGTGTCCTCCATCCTTTCCATTGTATATATAAATTTCTTGGGGTATCATTTTAAACCCTTTTCATTTATCGAAAAATTTGGGATTACAACTTGATAATAAAATATTTTTGGAACTATCTTAAATGTTGTTGGTTTGAGTATGTGTGATTGTACTTATTTCCCTATTATGTGAGTTTGTTTGCTTCTCATGTTGCATTGCATTCATGTATGTTGCATGGAGTTGGCCATTTTTAGGAATGGAAAGTTGTTTGTATCTTGGATTTTCATGTAATTTTATGTTTCCATCATATGCTCATATTTTAATAAGGATTGATGATGAATATTACTAGCAATACTATCAATAGAATTGTTTCTATAGCACTTGATTTGCAGATAGCTCAAAATCCTTTTCTTTTTGTTTCTCTTGTATCTCCCCTTTCTTCTCTTCCCACTATTCTTTCTTCTATTCTCCTTTTGATTTTTGATCGAGTTCCTCCATATCCCCATCGACACTCGAGGGGGCATCCTTCATCCTAATAATTTTTCTTCTACCCCTTCAAAAATTTAGTTGTTTGTATTTGTCTACTTTCTTTGAAGTGACTTTGCATACGTAACCTCAAAGAGGGGAAAACGTAGACACCTATAATTTAGTCTACATGATCTTATAACTAAGATCATACTAATTATCCTAGTCTCATGTTAATTTACTACACTGCACTAGTAACTTACCCTTTCTAACCTCTCCTACACCCCTAAACCTTATTAATCCCTCTCTAACCAGCTTCTATAACCTTGTTTGCCTTTAATTAACCTTATTTTGGTTATTTAACCCTCTTATTGAATTTCTAATACGGATTTGACTTTCTAAAACAAATATCTTACCTTTCCAAATAGCCACATAGCTTCCTAAAATCCTATTCACACCTCCAAATATGTTTTTCTAAAAATCAACTTTTTAAACCCTTTTTAGTCCCACATGCATCCAAAACATCATTTTCTCAAATCCAAAAACTATAAATAAAGGATACCCCTCCCACCTTTTCCTAAGAACACTCTCTCTGTCTCTCTCTCTCTCTTATTTATGATTTAAGCCATTTTAGGTTTCTTAGAGTTATTTCCATAATTTATTTGAGCTATTTGATTTTTATTTGCTAATTAATTTAAAATATTTAGGTAAATGGGATAAGCCATTAATGGTGAGCTTACCTTCTTAATATTTTAAACATCAAAAATCACAAAACTTATTGATAGAGATTTAATAGGTTCATTTATTAAAACATTTAATGGAGTAAAGAACTAATATAGTCATGTTTAGAGACCTTGATTTTTTTTTCAAGCTTTATATATGCATGAAAATAGGTAGCTCTTTCTTATCTATAATCTGATGGTCATTGAGTTGTTTGTTCAAATGTTTTGGGGCATCTTTTGTACTCTTACCCCATTTTATAAGATTGCAAAATTTTCATTTACACACGTCCCTTCAAAATATTCTAGTTCTTCTTGCATTATGAGCTTTTCCATTGAGTTATGGACTTCATTCATCTTCTCATCTTCTCATCTTCTATATCTTTATTCACAACATCAAAATAAATATTAGAAGTAAAAATTTGAGGCCATGAAGCCCATTGGTTGTCTTCATGTTGTTGTATTTATTCTTCCTCAGTTACTTCATCAATGACATCATTCAATTCCATATTATTCTTTATGTTTTGTTCTTATTTTAACTTCTTTTGAAGGTGATCCATGATATTATTAATCTGATTGAGCTAAAAACAACCCCTTGAAATATTTAACAATTCCTCTATCCTTTTCAACTTGTCATTTAACACAAACTCATCTAAATATTCATATCTTGTATCAAACTTAGGACCATATTACATTTCATCATCTATAAATACATTTATCCCCTTTATGGTTTCCTCATACAAATCAACTTCTTTATCAATTTATTCATCAAAAACAATTGAAGCACCATTACCTTGTATTTCCTTACTCTTACCAAACATGTGAATTGATTTCAAATATCTACTTTCATCACCCATCCACTTTAAATTATTTCCTTCCTGCACATTAGTTTTCATAGACAACTTCCATTCCTTATTTTCCATAAAAAGATCATTAAATGATTCAAAAACATCATCATTCCATTCATTTCTAGATATTGACTTACCTTTCATTTCCTTGTGTACTTCTTGGGTTCATGGAGTGCTTCTTGCATACTCATAATTTCTTCTTCATTCTCTTGCTTACTTGGAAGTTCTTCAACTTTCTTCCATGGGATTCTTGATGCTATCATTACCTTTCCAAATTCATCATCATGATATACACCTTCTTGAGATGTATCACCATTGCTTCTTGTGATTTTAGCCACCCATACCTTCTTCATAGCTTTAGGATGGTACTTGTTCAATTCCCCAACCAATTTCTACTCTTTGACATCTTCATGTTATCTTTCTTGACAACTTTCCTTGCTCACTTTGCATTCTACCTTGTTTGTCATGCTTTGTATTTGCTTCTTGCTTGAGTCCTCATTTTTATTGAGCTTTGTGTCCTTCTTTGCATTTGTTGATCCCTTGAGCCATTTTGGTACCACATAGCCATGGTCTATTGTTGGTTTTGAAGGCTTGTTATTGATTTTCTTTATCTCCATCTGTACATCAGTAATCTTACTCTTATATGCATGGGAAGAATATGAATTTGAACTTACTTTTACCTTGATGGGATGCTCCATGGATTCTTCAGCTTGTATGGCTTCTTGATTGTTTGTACTTTCTTCCTTCTTCATGCATGGTTGTTCACATGTTCTTTCTAGGTACTCCATGGCATCATAGAATTCATCTTCATCATTTATTGGTTCAAGGTCTTCAGTACCTATATCATGCATTGGGTAATGCATCTCTTCCTCTAGGTAGACAACAACAATATTTTCCTTCATTCTTGCACATTCACTTATGTGGTTGGTGACTTCTTATGCACAAATCTTCTCACTTTCCAAGGTCTTTCTCTTGACCTTCTCCACAAGGCTTCCTATACCTGCATATACCTATTCAAAGACAACATTAGATATAAAAACAAGAGACCACAATGTCTCCATGAGTGTTCCTTTCCTTAACACCTTATTCTCATTCTTATTTCCTTCCTTAAGTGCTTGTTCTGGCACTTTTCCTTCTTCTTTGTTCTCAACAATGAGAACATCTTTCACCACTTCTTCATCTTCACATGGTGATTCAATCTCTCTCTTCCTTATGAAAGCATATCTTGCCTTTTAATTTTTTTCAAGTAGCTTCAATGGCCACTTCACTCTTTTCTTCATCCTCCATCCAAATCCTTATATTAGTAGCTTCATCCTAGTTTCCATCATAGACTCTATTTCTTCAATTCTTTCTCTTATGATCTTCATTTCTTCTGCCTCTCTTTGGTGTTTCTCTTCCCTTTACTTTATCTTTCTCTCTTTATCCCTAGAGATCTCTCTCATCAATCTCCATGCTATCTCCATCTCCATTTTTTTCCCTCTCTCTTCACTAACTCATAGTTTCCACTTTCTTCTCTGGAGCTTTTCTTAAGCCTCACTTGCTTCTTTTCCTTCTCCAAAACTTTCAATATACCTTATTATAATAAAGAAACCATCTCTGATACCTAAATGGTGCCTATCTTCTTTCTCAATCTCTATGATCTTGATCAGATCATCCTCCTAGTTAACCCACATGCCTTCCTTTAGGCTACATGTTCTTTGAGAGACCCATAAGGAGAGGGAATTAAGTATGTAATCTTGATTCCATCTTTTAGATGCATATATTAATCTCACAAGATAATAGAAAAACTTGGTTAGAGGTATTCAAATGATACATCACATGCATTATACCATTAAGGCCATCAAACAATGTTAGATCTCTTGTTGCTAATGATGTGTCTCTTTTGAGGTTACAAATAGGTCTTTAGCCTTATATGCCATGTCCTTCATGGAACAATATACTCTCATTTTACAACACTTGATCTTCCAATCTCAATGACTATATGTTCAAGATGACTTACCTCTGAACACCAAGGTGATAATTCACATTTTTAAGAGAGATCTTGCAATCTTTATCCTTTCCTAAAGCATCATCCAACATGCATATGTAGTCATCTATTATAGCCCTAAAATAAGTCCTCTGTCCATAGTCATGTGCTTTTTTTATTTGATGAATCTAGATGGATAGTCCTTTGATGGTTTACTTCTTGAGATCCAATTCCCATATTAGTGAGCTAATAGACTCTTATGATATTGTTCCAACATATATACAACTTTAACTTGTCTATAAGAGCCATATAATTGTCATTACCTATCTTATTCAAAGTGTAGGTCAAAATTCTCTTAATACCATAGAATAATAGTCTTTAGGTATGAAGTTACTAGTATCTCTACTTCTGGCTATCAGTTTGATCTATTTGGGATCACTGAATTAGTGCCATATAGGTATTCATTCTTTCTAACTACACCTTCAAAGTTGATTTCATATCCAAGATTCATTCTTACAATTCTAGTCATTTGTACTATGCATTGACCATAAATAAAACTATATTGATATAGGAAATATATTAATAGAGACACTTACTTGAATCACCCATACTTATTTTTCCTTTATAGTGACATCATTTGAGGTTGATCATGCATTAGTATTCACTATATTACTACACCCACTTCCCTAGGCTCATTTGTTTCCCTTCTTCATACCAAATCAAATACTAAAGTGCAAACAAATACTTGTCAAGGCATGAAATGATCAGTTTTCAAATGTCCTTTAGCAAGAAATTAGTATTCCAGATTTCCTTAAATTAGTTACAAATACATTCTTCCCAAGCACTTCTTTTGTAGTTGTTTAAGGACCTAACTAGATCTCACTATATGCATAATCAGTATTTTTCAAGGATAATAGAATTATCTTCATGGAATCCTCCCAAAGTTCATTCCAACACATTATATACATCTCATTTCATCTTCATACAAGGACTAAAGTCATGATCATGAAGTACTTGAGAAAAATTTGTCTTTTCCCATGCTTTTTGTATTCTTTCACACCTCCATGCACAATTAAATCACAATCATTCATTACTTTTGATGGAAAACCCCATTCACCATAAAATTCAAGGAACTTCTAGTTTATCATAGGAAATAACTTGGTACGAAGTCTCAACAATTTTCATTTGTGAAATCAATAGATATCTGATCCCTAGATCAGGGTTGAGAGCATGGTTTTAAGAAAAAAACTAAAAATACGTATCATTAAGAATTATAAAAAAATTCATGTTCTCCTTAGGATCTGCACATCTTTCTAATAGTACTTTTAATGAAAAAAATTATCCCAATATATTCTCCTATTTTAATGAAAATAGAAATTCTCCTAAGATATTCTCCTATAAAATTAAATACACAAATACATAAGCATAGTATCACACAACAATAATAAAATTCCTAATTAAATATGGTCTTTATCATTGAGTATGGCCCATCCACCATTTATAAGGTCCTTACAATCATTAATGGTGTCTAAGCTAAAAGTGGTTGTAGTTTCAGTCACCTTTGCAAACTCATTTGACCATTGAGATTGATCCTACACTAGAGAGAAATCCAACACCAATAGGGGAAATTTTTTAAGTGAAGGAAGATGTTCCCAACCATCACTATAAGAATCTCATGGAGATTCTCATCCCCCACAATGAAATTTTCAAGGATAATGGTGGCGAGGAAAAGATACCCACTCTAATTAGCTATGAAAATGTTGGTGATAAACACTATCATGGTGCCCCTTTCCTAATGGAGTGCTATATTGAATGGAAAAGGAAAGAGGAATATGAGACACATTGGAGGGAGCATTTCACTAGTGATCTAAAAGTGTATGGATATGGGAAACCTCTAATGTCACCTTCCAGGTTTGGAATTGAATCTGTAGAAATGTATTTGAGATAATAATAGCTTTATTATAAGACAAAGGATTGCAATCAACAATACCATGAAAAAATAGAACTAAATTAAATTCATTTCAAATAACAAAAAAATCCACTCTAAAGATATTTCAAATATAGATAAATTTCCTATAAGTATATTCTTCCAAATGAGGGGTTCCAATCTAAATATTTTGAATAATAATGTATCAAAGACTAAACAATTTGATATTTCTATTAAAACCAACAACATTACGTAGATAGATTAGAATTTTCCCAAAAAATGGCACATATAGGCTAAGGGATGCCTAAATGAATAAGATGGTGGCCAAGGGAAGGACCTTTATACAACAAACACCAAGAAAAATGAACAATATTGGGCTCAACAATGGCATTACAATATTTATAAAACCTTTTACTCCAATTTTGAGTAGATGAGTGAAAGGAAAAACCTTAATTTATTTTATCCACCATAGGGAGTCATGGTGATGATAATTCATACTTGTTTTTGAGTGAATAGTTTTTAAATGTCTCAAGAAACCATTTCAAGTCTTTCCACCATGGCTAGAAAAAAAACACTAATTTTGTGGAGCATCTTGACATATATCACTTCTACAATTTCCTCATTATATTATTGATCATTTTTTTCTAGTTTGAAAAATTATTTTGATTCTTGATAAGATAACAACTTCCTAGAATATTTATAAACAACATCAAGGACCATGAGAATACCTCATATGAAAAAATTAAGGAAATACACTCTCACTAATTTAGTGAGAGGAACATTGTGGATGTCAATGATTGGATGCCACCAAAGAGAGTGTTAGTAAATGGAGATACCTTCATATAATTCATCTCTATTTTATTGAAGCCATAGTTTTATCTTTCTCTAAGCCTTCTAAATACTTCTAACAAGAAATGAGACAACTATTTTCACTTTGGATTTAAGTCTAAATAGATTATGAAAATCATTCCCGATACGATATTATTGACCTGACAAAGTTTCTTCCATAATACAATTGTGAAGAAGAAAATTTACATCTTTTTGTCCTTCACTTGCTCATATGATTTATTTGGCACAAATAGCCACACCTTTATGACCAATGTCCAGCAATAATAATCCTTCAACCTCCTTAGGAAGATAATAAAATTCCCATGAAACTCTATGAAAACCCCTCCTATATTTAATTAATCTAGCCTATAATGATCTTTGAATATCTTTTCAATATTTTTATAAGATGCTTGATAAGGATCCAAGCAAGAAGAAAAGTAAACATGAGTAGTGGTGAGAACTTGAGATGATATGTGATATTTAGCTTCCATAGAAATTGGATTATTGATCTAGTATGTGAGTTTTGTTATACTCAGAAAGGAGTTTCATGGCATGCAAAGGTGATGTCAAAAAGAGGAATAATTCTCTATGTTGAATACACTTCCATTGAAAAAACTAACCAAAGGGATAGTGGTAAAAATTAATGTCTATGACATTGATTCTCATGTAATTGAATGCATGATTCCAATGTTAGGTAATAAGAATCATGGAATTTCATTATATTTTTTAATGTTTTTTCTTACTCAATTAGATATATGACTGAATCATTTATAAATTGATTATTGACTAGTTATGCACATATCGATCATGTCAGATAGATGAGTTCAACCAAACCTTGACTTATTATGTTCACAAGAAAGTATCCTACTCTCTATGTAGTTAACACATACAAAAAAGGGGCAAGGTCAAACTTTCCAAAAATAATGAAATAATTTAAAGTGCTAAGAGAAGACTCTATTGATTAAAAAGTAATTTGTGGCATACAAAAAATATATTTGAGTAAATTAAGTAAATATGGGACCAAAACCTAAATAGATCCAAGATAATTTATTTCACATCTATAGTATGGATGCTTCACTTCTAATTGTAGTTTGTGTCTTCTTCGGAAAACATGCATGCCAAAGGGATATCATATGCACGTATATACTTGATAAAAGGTTTCTCATACCATGGTACCATGAGTGTAAGAAGAGATAGGAGTAATTTATTAATGTCCTCAAAGGCCTCATGCAAATATTGAGTCCACTAGATTACTTTATTTTTTAGGATTTTATTGAATGGGTTGACAATGTATGTAATATTATGGATGAATCTGCATATAACCATAACTTCCCCAAAATGGATTTGATTCCATAATTCACTTGTTGGTGGAACCATTTCAAGGATAACACAAATTTTAGTGGGATCAATGTCAATTCCTTTCTTAGATATGATATAACCTAGTAGTTTTTATCTCGTTGCCCTGAATACACATTTTTATGGGTTCAATGTGACATAAAACTCATTGGTTCACAACACCATTATTCTACAGAAGGTATATTTAAATTTAATATATCATTTAGCAAAAATTACAGTTTTCACAACACCATTATTCTATATAAGGTATATTTTAAATTTAATATATCATTACAATAGAAATTACAGTCTTCACAACACCATTATTCTACATAAGGTATATTTTAAATTTAATATATCATTACAACAGAAATTACAGTTTTCACAACACCATTATTCTACAGAAAGTATATTTTAAATTTAATATATCATTACAACAGAAATTACAGTCTTCACAACACCATTATTCTACATAAGGTATATTTTAAATTTAATATATCATTACATCAGAAATTACAGTTTTCACAGCACCATTATTCTACATAAGGTATATTTTAAATTTAATATATCATTACAACAGAAATTACAGTCTTCACAACACCATTATTCTATAGAAGATTTATTTTAAATTTAATATATCATCACAACACCATTATTCTACAGAAGGTATATTTAAAATTTAATATATCATTAGAACAAAAATTACAGTTTGCACAACACCATTATTACCATGCATTGACACTTAACACCAAATTTGTGAAGCCTTGTCATGATACAAGAGATTTTCAATGGTTTTTCCAAAAAATTAGCTAGGGTTTTAATGTAGAGGTAGATCAAAGAAAAAAATGAACAAAGCTCTGTTAAAAATGATTAGATGAAAAACGTATTGAATTGGCTAAGGTTTTACAAAAAATGATCTATGGTTTTCAATTATTTTACACCCAAATCCATTCGATCCTCCATTTTCACCAATAAAACAACATATTTCATACCTGGTGCTCGTCAATAGCCTCGTTGTTATCAATGGCCATGCTTTAGTGGGCTCGTGGGCACGGCCTCATATGCTTGTGGGCTCAGTCTGGTCTAGTCTAGTCTCATGTAATCTACACGGAAGGAGGTAGGTGAATGAAAATTGATTCCTCCACAACTCCTCCAATATATAAATAGGGGTGTTTGCATGAACCACATTCAATTCCATACGTGGAAAAATAATAATCTATGTCTCACTTCGCACTAATTCGGTGCACGCACACGAAGGGTGTGTTCACACGAACCATTTCTATTTACCACCCAACCACACTCCCCACTCACATTTTCAAGACAATAAGTGGGACACAACACCATGCATTGACCCAAGGAAATAATCATATGGAAAGTGCCCATTGAGAAATTGGGACCTATCTGCAGTAGGTAGCATAATCCCCTTAACAAGCCCTTGGGATTTTTATTAGGGCAAATACTGTTTGTTTCAAGAACATAAAGAGTAGGTGTTAAAGGGAAACCTTAGCGTATTGAGAGAAATAAGCTAAAAGGCATTGGAATGTGGTCATTAATGGTTATTTAGGCTGAGGCACTTGTAATAAGAATTTTGACAGATTGAATGAAAATATAGCCAAAGCCTAAGCATTGAAGCATAGAAATAATAAACGGCCATTCAATTCTCTTGTAATATTTATCAAAGTCAATTTTAATGAACATAGTAGGTTGGTTTCATATACGAGCCCATTCCATGACCTCTTAGATGGTAATGATATTATCAAAATGTAGCATCCCTTAATGAATTTGATCTACTCCGCTTAAATGATGGTAGGAAGAATATGACGCAGTCGAATCACAAAGGCCTTTGCAATAATCTTATATGAAATAATAAGAAGGGTGATAGAACTCTAGGTGGTAATTTACTCAATGAATTTTGGTTTGGGAATGAAATTAATATTTCCCTTGTTGATACAAGTGTTAAGCGACTACTTCTGGAATCCTTCTAGATAGACTTGATGGAGGTCTGGGCCAATAGTATCCCAAAGAGATTTATGGAATTCACATGGGAAGCCATCACACATGGGAGCATTATCATTATCCATTTACATGACCGCTTCATGTAGGTCAACAAGAGTAAGCATATGATTACAGGTGATCTTCTAATCTAGGGAGAACTTGTAAGGTAAACCAACATGACAATAGTTAAGTGCCACTTGTAACACATCTAAGGGAGCTTGAGTTTGAAATCTAGCTTATAATTGTTTAAAATTTCATGTAGTATACCCTATTGGTCCATAACCTAAGTTCTACCATCATGAATGAATCAAATTTGCTAAGAACGTAACATGGATTTGAGGGTATAAACAAAAATATTTTGACGCACGATCCCCAAATTTATGCTAGTGTAAATGGGCATGAATTTAAGCTCCCTGCGCATTGTAGTTGTTCACAATTTCAACTTTCTGATGAAGATATGCTACCTAGAGTTGTAGAGCATCCAAGAAAGGATTTCCTTCAAGTGTAATCACCACTTGACTAAGACCAGAGGAGCTAGTAGAGTATGAACGACATTGAATTTTGACTAGCTATCGACCATACATTCTGAGTAATTTGGTCATCCTATTCATATCATCCTCCCACCATTGGGTCTAGCTGGCATACATAGGTGGATGATAGTTCTAGAAATGATGTGGCTAAGGAGATAAATTCCACACCTACTTGATGTGGTTGAGGGTGGGCCCATGTTCCCTAAACCTGTAGTATTGAGGAAAGATTAACCTTTATGATAAAAAGGTTTCCTATCTTTCCAAATGATACGAAATCATATGGGGCAGTGTTACGAAAAGAAAAAATCTGGAATAACTTTCACATGTAAGGAATAAATGTTGTCAAACTCAAGAAAATATTTATTTGATAGCATATCTCTATCGAGCCATTTGAAGACCCAATCCCATCTACCTCAAAGATTAGACCAAGTGAACCATGCTTCAGAGGTGGAAGTGCGAGAGGCGTTAGGGTCATAAAACCTAAATTTAATGTGCATATATAACCACGCCTTCCTTTCACCAGTTATCCATCACATAGGTAGAGGCCCGCATTTATCATTCTAAATCTCTACAATATTAAAATTTCCACAAATAACCCAATATGCATCGGGAATTTCAATGGATATCCACCTCTAAATATTGTCCCTTTCAGTTGCATCATTAGAGGCGTAAATGTTGATGAGGCCAAATGAGCGATTGTCAATATTAAATAACACCCATATGGCATGATTCGTGTGGCTGACAACATGATAAATAAAAAGGTATTCCATTTAGGAGAAAATGGATATTAAACACCCACACCTACATTACTTTGCGAATGTTAGGTTGTGAGGCTAGATGGATTTACAAACGATCTCTAACTAAAAACCTGTAACTTTCACTTCTTGTAAACACAACACATCTAAATTGGAATTTTTTTGACAAACATCTCAAATAATATACTTTTGGTTGGATTCATTAAGACCCTGCACATTCCATTATATGAAATTCATTGTAAACAATGGTCGAGGGCCATATTGTCTACATCCAAGCCATCTAAGGCATCAAACTAATTCTTCATATATTGAGCATTATTATTCTTCAATAAATCCTGTGACTGAATTTTACTTTGGCCAACATATTCTATGTTGTATTCCTCCTCTATAGAATTCACACTATGAGTTGGGATATGATCCTAGGAGTGGAGAGGAGGATTTCAGGCCCTTTTGAATGGGCCCTTTGAATGATTTGTTAAAAGAATTTGAGAATGAAGAAGGGGACCAAATAAATTTGTATGGGATTTGTCTGGTCCATGACAATCGAAGCCACCTTGGTGTGCTGGAGAATTTAGGCAAAGAGAAAAGTTGTAGACACTAAATCACACACTTTGGGTAATTATTTAGTCTCAGTTTCATACTACTATTCATATGGTTCTTGAGTGAAAAAGAGTAGTAATTAACCCCTGTCTTTGGCCACTTTATTTTTCTTTACGCTTTAGGTTTCGATCTGCGACCTAAATTTTCCTAGTCTTTGTTGTTATTTTTTTATTTTTCATATTTCTGGCTCTGGTGCCCAACATGGACTAGGGGCACCTCAGGCACCCTATTCCCCTCTAGGCGATCTAATCCTCTTTACACTTTCTTGCAAAAGAAGAAGAAGAAGAAGATAAAGTGCCATATACTACAGATATAGAGAAGAAATCAGAGATTTCAATTGATGAAGATGATAAAGAGTCACGAAAACAATATTTGAATTATCCTTCTTTTGTATTTTCCCACCAAAAAGGGAATTTGGAATTACAAAGGCATGTCAATAGTTCTAGAGGTTTGTTAGGAGTTAAAAGTGTCTTGTTGAGTCATAGGATATGTAAAAGAGTCCTATGTGTAGGGGTTTGTCATGATAATTCTTAACTTGGTGTAGAAAGGGAATTCATGCATCTAGAGGGCATATGGAAGTTCAAGAGTCACAAAAGATAGTCATAACGAGTCATCATGATTAAAGGAGATACACATTAAAGGAGTTAAATGCATGTGCGAATTCAAATATGTGAAAGATAGGAGTAAGTAAATCAATCATCCCACGTTATAGGAGGAGGGAGGTAGATTTGAAGCATAACATTTTGTAAGAAACACAATGGATATGAATATAAGTTCTATTTTGTAAGGTAACTCTTTTTGTACATGATAGTTTGTGTATTCAACATCTCATGTTCTTGCATTTCAAGAAATAAGATCTATTGAGGATCTTATGGATGAGGTTTTTTCTATGAATAATTGTTTTCATGTATTAGTGACCATGAGATTTGGAAATTAAACCTTTTTTTGACTAAGTTTGAAGCAACTAGTGATTGTGTGTAAGATTGTGTAGCAGAGTTTTAATCTGTCTCAAGACATTCACCATAATTTTTTTATTTTAACTCAAAATGATCTGATATTTTTACCATATAAGGATGATAATTGTGGGCAGATGGAGTTTTAATATTTTCCCTTAATTATGAGTTATTTTTGAGTTATGAATTATTTTCTGCATGGACTAAGATTTCATGCAAATTGTTCGACATAATGCCTTTCTTGTAAAATGAACATAAATAACATTTTTTGAGGAGTTAGGTTCTAAAATTTAGAGGATAGAATATTAAGAACATTTTTCAAGTAAATTATGATTTGAATTTTATACACAAAGTTATTCACGATAGAAGACTTCCCCAGGTTAGTAGAAATTGTAAGTAAGAAAGAGAAAAAGTTAGATATGGAAAGAAAATGAAAAGAATTGAATTCTAAATTTTTGTACACACCATAGGTATGATGGAAGGATTATAATGAAGTTTATAAATCATTCTTGGTACCTCTAAAATTCTCTAGACATGGAAGTAACAATGGCTTGGGTAAAGATCCTCATTTGCGGAGAGGGAGAAAGTTTTCATTTGCAAACCCCTTGTTTAGTTGAATGAAAAGCATTATTATATTCTCTCTCATCAAGGTTATAGAGAGGTGTTAAGGTATGATTCTTTATTCCATAACTACTAGTGTCATTTGTATTCTTCCCTCGCATTCATTATCTGACCTATGCACCTTCTCACTTTTCACATATATGGAGACCTTTTTAGTGGAAGTAAATATTGAGATAAATGTTTAGGTAAGAAAACCTCATACAAGGTATACGCCCATGAACTTTCTCCATTATCGGATTGAGAATAAGATACATGTAAAATCCCCTTATTTGAGGGTAGAGATGAAGAGATGGTCGGGTCTGGAACAGTCATAGAGAAAATGCAACTATCATCATTAGAAATGGTGAGGGATATAAATTTCCATTCCATAAGCTCAACAAATTCTATCTTTAATAACTATTTCATTAATTTTGTTTAACCTGGTTACTTTCATATTATTGGTTTATCAAATTTTATACCTCAATGTTATGTCATTTTCCATAAAATTAGATCTCAATTATCAAATTTTATACCTCAATGTTATGTCATTTTTCATAAAATTAGATCACAATCCCACTTTCATTATTGACTTATCAAAATAGGTGTTTAGTAGGAATGGGATGCAATATAAAATGAGATAAACACACTAGTCTCAAACTTATGGTAATATAGAAATCATCAATAAATGCTTTGAGCTTTGCTTACATTATTTTTCCTCGGAATAATACACTTACTAGATAAAATTGGTGCCTATTGTTGAATGTTAGTATAACACTTATCGCAACATATCTACCATGACAATATCCTATATGACACTATGTATGGCTAATGACCACCATATATGATATCTTACCTTCAATGTAGTTACACGGTGCATTCCATTTATTCAACTCTATGTCGCTATGATACTCTACCCTATGTTGTAAATGATAGACTTTAATAGGTTCAAAACTAGATTAAGAACCACAAAGTTAAACAACATTATAAATACATTTTTTCATTCGTTTTATGTTCTTTACGAACATACAATACTAGAAGAAGAATTCCTTGAAGCCCATATGTAGTTAAAAATTGGAACCAAAATTCTAAGGATTGCTCTCTTGAATGGTCAAAAAATTATAATCTCACAAGTAAATTAGAATGACACCATTCTTCCATGATTCATCTTATTTTCCATGTTTCATGTCTTATAAAGGTCCTTGAGAAATTAATTCTATTGTAGTTGACTCTCCAAAAGTCTGATGAAGAGAGATCCATCATCCTCAAACATAAGGTTATATGTTGCCAATGAATGTACATACTTTACAACCACACCATCACTAATGTATTTGTTTGATGGTGGATCATACAAGTGAAAGATACAACTTGAGAATAACTATGGGTAATAGGCAAGAAGTTCCACTATTGGAGCAATGATGACAAAACTTTCAAAAGGTGAAACACATTTTTATTAGGGCGCTAATTTCGTTATATTTCCATGTTATTTTGATTTAATTTGAATTCTGTTTTTTTCTATATTGCAACCATTCAGCACTAGGATTGGGGTTTTTAATGAAGTTTAGCCGCATATGTGTTGTAAGGTGGACATGAGCATGTGTTGCATTTTTAAGGTATTGAGATAAGGGGTGTTTTTTGAAATGAGCTATCATCAAAAAGAGTATATGAGCATTAGAATACAAGAAAGTTTTGAACTATTACAGTATGCATTTTTATATATGGATATTGTGCTTAGATGAGGGTGTTTTTTATTACACCACAGCATTCTATTATTTCCATTTCTACATGTTATTTTCAGTACTCTCCAATTCTCGACAAAATTATTTAGAATGTGTCATTCCTGTTTTTGATCACAGTGATTGTTGTCCTCATCTTTTTGCTAACCCATTGTCTACACAAATATGCAAGGATATACCTACTCCTAATCACATGAAGTTGCTTTCCTAGACTTTATATACATTGCACGTATTTGTATACGTATTATTTGATTTGAATAGGAGGAGCACTATTTTTACCAATCTCATGTGTTATGAAGAAGTTCCATGTCATTTTTTATACAATTATATCTGATTTCTTCTTTTAACACAACCAGTAACTTCACAAATACAAACACATAAGAAACAAGTTCAACATTAAATTAAAATTTGAGATGTATTGTGTTCTAATAACATTGCACAATTTATTAAAAGTTTCTCTCAATATTACCAATTTTCTCTATGACGTGGCTCATAACGTAACTAGAAACTTGGGCGTGAGTATTTCTTGACATTGGATTTAATCTCCATACTAAGACAGATGAAATGCTCCTGCAACGAAGCAATTAAATATAAAATTAAACGGGAAATTAATGTGAGGCAAAATTTATGCTGTCTTCTGCGTTGGATCATATTTAATATCTGTAGTACATGCAAATAGTGTTTTCCGCTAATATATTTAATGGCCGGCCCTTCACATCATTTTGTCTGGTGTTTTAAGAACCACTACTTTTCATTCAATTGATTGTATTTATTACACCACAGCCCTTCCCAAGGTTTCAAACCCGTCAAAAAAAGGTTTAGTAAAAAAATTTATGTCAAAAAAAATCAAAACATTGTAACGCCATGCTGTTTTCCCTAAAAGTGTTTGCAATTATATATCGTTTTTAATTTTGAAATTAAATAATAATTACAAATTATAAGAACAATGATACTCCATATTCGATGTCTTTAATAGATATATTTATTGAGTAGAGAGAAACCCTCGCAGTAATTGATACGATTAAATGAGGAATAATATGAATTACAGGTATTGAATGCTTATGCATGCATATCAAGAGGTAAATTGTCTCTCCTCCCGATTCTATGTCATTTGTACTAGAACGCCCTTAGCTGATCCTTCGGAGCTTGTGAGAACTGGACATCGTCAACAAGTAATCCTAGGTAACTCCCATCTGAAATAATCAGTATTCCTCAACTGAGTGCATCTCACACTGAGAGAACCCTGTCTCCGCATGATAAGCTACAATGATCGAACACTTGTCCCACCAACATACCAGTAACTACCGCTGCAACACTGCTCATCATTGCCTCGATTGTAACGCCCTGCAGTGGCTGCTCTTCACCATTATAAAAACCCTACTGTATCTCTCATGTTACATTAAGACAAAACAACAAACAAACAAATTCAGAATTCACGGAAAGAAGGCAAGCAAAGGAGCCATGGGTTGTTGCATTTCAACTCCTACATTTCCCAAACAAAAGCAGCAATTGCAACATGGGAAAAATCCAAAGAATCATAAGGTTTGTATACACAAAAAAATCTCGACATTTCCTTTATATAATAAGCTTGCAGCCAGGCTTGGGAATCTCCAGGTAGATCATTCAGATTTGTTAGTTCCCTGATATATTGTGTTGTAAAATTGTGCAGAATAACAGGGATGAGACAGTTAAATCTGATAACTATGAAGATGTTGATTTGAAAGAGGATTCCGAGTTCTCGTTCCCAATCCTTGTCTCGACTAGCCCCGAGGAGGATACATGTAGAGGATGTGTCATTCTAGGTCGGGTTGCCTAATTATATTAAACAGTGTTTTCATTTTCAGCGTATAGCTGCCTGTGATATTGTTTTAAAGTTCTACTAATATCTATTAGTATTTTTAAGGATAATCAATTTTTAAGGATTGCATGGTAATATCCAGTTTTTCAAATTTATCTTCCACTATATTTAATTCTCAAAATTTATCATTCAAAATTTAACATCTTTTTATCACAGAAAACCTGAAAACCGCCAGGACGAGGCAGCTTCTCTTTCAACCTGCCACAGACATCCCTCTGCAGCAGCTTGAGGATTGTGTTCTCAAGAAAATATGGAATTTGGCCGAAGCTTGCAGCCATGGGCTCATCAACAACTTCGACAACTTTTGCCCTAATCTCCAACAACTCCATGATTGGATCACGACTTATATGGTCCATCATTTTTGTAGTCTTTTTTGGTGGTTGTGATAGTCTGGTGGATAGCTTGAGAACGCACAATTACCATCACCGCCCTATAAAAATTTGAATATGTATTAACTAAATAATGTAACTTCTGATTATTAACCTCTATCTTGTAAGATATTTGATCAAAATAATAAGAAAATAACTTTAAGTGTAACTTCACATAAGTGAAACACAATATTTTCGGACAATTGTCTAGGAAAACTAGTACTACTGGATGAAATATATTATCTTGCTTTTACTCTTGCTTGGCGGAGCTCCAAACAATTCTAACTCTCGTCTCCACGAAAATCAACTATTTCTCTCAAAATTAATGACCCAGCATATGCCCTTAAACTGTTGCAACGGTGAGATTAATACCATAACCTTGGTTGATGAGGTGTCACCTAAAAGGAGTCAATATTAGATAACAATTGTTCTTATCTAGCAATATTTGTTTGTGAAAACTATTTCTCTAAATTCTAGCGTCTAAATAACATTGGATGAGGACAAACGGTTGTCCAAGCTACAAACTACTAAGATTAACACCTCTGCAACAACTGAATATGTATCAATTAAATAAATATTTGAATATGTATAGCGAATATTTTTTTAGCTGTTTAATGACTTGATATCTACTTATTACATCAAAGTAGGAGAATCACTCATTCAATCAAATACCTTAGATTTTTTTTTTTTTTTTTTCTTTCCAAAGTCAAATTTATGTAAGAGTAAAATGTCAATACTCATTCACACAAGCATCTAGGGTCAATGTACCTTAAATGTTATCCTTTGTATTTTGGTGAGACAATGTAACACCCACATTTTCCAAGTACAAAATCCAAGATAAAACCCAATAATTAATAAGGAAAAATTACCCATCAATTTTTATTTATTTATTTTTGTTTAAAAGGTTTGCATGGACATAACCACCAACTAGGTTTAAACATTTCACGATTAATTAAGTCCAAATATTCATAAGATTGTCGTAATTAAATTAACACTTACCAATTTTTATTAACCAAATAAATTACTAATTTAATGAACCCTTGCAAAAGTCCAAGGTCATTTATTAAATCATTTATCTATAATAATAAAGGTCTCAATCTAAACCTACACTCTAATACCTTTTATTTAATTTTCCATTCCCACAAAAATCACATCACTTACAATTGTAGGGTGAATTCTCATCCATTAGATTAAATTTATATTGGCCATTGGATCTTAGGTTAGGTTAAAAACCCTAGAAATCTTTGTGATCTCTCTTTTATTCTTTTTTCTTACCCTCTCTTCTCATTTTCAATTTTACAAGTTTGGAAGAAACACGAGGGAGGCCAGGAAGGTTGTTCAAGCTCTTGGATGGATATACACACATTTCAATTGCCTATTTTCATTTCCATCCCTCTCCTAAGGTTTGACAAGGTTTTTATTTGTTATTTGTGTATATTTTGTTTTGTTTACCCTATTTGGGTAAGGGCATTTTGCCCATTACATTTCCGGTTTAAAAATTGACATATAGACAAGATTAAAGGGTTTGCACACACACACACAAGCATTTTCTTCTCTATATACTTCAAAGTATACCCGAATTGATTTAGGGCAACTTAACTCAATTCCAAACAAAACGCCTTAAGTCATATTCATATATACATTAATAAACAAAACAAACATGCATATATATATATATATATATATATATATATATATATATAGTGTTATAAAATAATTTCGACCGCATTATAAAATAAACACAATGTATAGAATGCTACAACTACGGCATGTGTGTTAAGCATAGGTTTTAAAAGTATTACAGCCCACGACCATTTTGAATATATATTGTATTGGGTGGGGGCACCACCCCACCCCACTCTATATAATAGGGTTAGGGTGGGGGCGGTGCCCCCACCCTTTTGATTTATATGAATATAAACTAGCTCATGGCCATAGATATATATATATATATATATATATATATGATATAATAATTTTATTTAATATGTTTATAATTAGAAAATACATGTAAATATATAAATTTATATAGTAAATTTATGGAGATATACAACTATAAAGGCATATTTTTATTTTACCTTATTTTAAATAATAAACCGATTCATTTGTATAATGAAATATAGGGTAAATTAGTTATGAAATTTCTATCTATTCACATGTGTTTGATAGTTAAGGTAGAGGCCTTTCATTTAACCCAATGTAAGTAAGGAGGAAAAATATTTCTTGATTTCAACTCTATATATAAATCTAAGTTCTTATAACTTAATAGAGAGTTTGACTATTATTTCAACACTTTAATATGCCAAATTTTACAATAAATAAGAAAATGTTTCCTTTCTTTCACAATAAAACAAATGTTATCCAATTCAACAAGGAAAATCAACTATAATTTACATAAATTCTCATAATACAAACACAACCATTTAACCAAAGGAAAGAACTCACAACTATGGTTCTATTTTAACTTTTGAAAGAAATACATTTCCCATTAAAATACAACATTTAAGTCCTTCTTTCCAACCATTTAAAAACATAATTAGATAACAATAAAATTTACAAGAATTTCCTTTATAATACAAGATTGAAATTTTCACTTTACAACAAAGGAAATATCATTACAAGGGTGATCTCTTTGACTCCAAATAAGGATAACTCCTCCAATATTCAACGCCGTCATTTTCTCTTTTTGTTTCCTTCAAATCACAAAACAAAAGAGGGGGTGTAGGAAACACTCACCTCCCAACCTTTATTCTAATGAGGAGAAGAAGTCATTCCCCTCATTGGTCCCCGAGCCCCAACCATAGTAGAATAAACAATGTTTGCAACCAATGACAACTTAGAAATTTTCTTCCACATTACAACAAACATGCCAACATTTCAAGTAATACATTTGACACCAAAATACAAAAACACAATGCATACATTTCAACACACAGTCTATAGTATAAATTATAAATAGGGAAAAAATTCTGGTTAATTTATTGATGTTCAATCGAATCAGAATTACAAAGAATGGGCTGCAATATTTATAGATATTGCACAGCCAAATACAAACATAGAAATAAGGTTTACAGGTATATCCATGAAAAATACAGACAATAATATTATTAAAACAATATAACAATGATTAAACAACCTTACATATTGTTGAATAAAAACAATTAGATGGTTATATAAACATAACCATATTACAATTATAATTAATTACCCAATTACTATAGTAAATACAAAATTAACTATAGTAAAATATATTGTACCTAACATTCCCCCACCTTAATTTTGCATTGGCTCAAGGGATGAGGAAAGGAACTCTCTGAACAACTCAAACTTGTCACGTGCAAGTGAATTTTTGAAGATATTTTCTCATTGTTCAACTGTTGGACAAAATTGAAGCTGTATATTGTGTTTCAAGACATGCTCGCGTATGAAATTTTGTACTTGTACCTTAATGTGTTTTTTCTTTCATGAAAAATTGGATTGCGAACAAGTTTTAGAACACTATCATTGTTTACATACACGGTGGTCAGTTTTTCATGTGGTATTCCAAGTCCTTCAAGTATGATACATATGCCATATCACTTCACGCAACAATTAAATAGAAACTTTCTTAGTAATGACCAATGTTCTCCTATAGAATGAGAAACAAAGTGTTATTTCTTGCTTCCTCGTGATATTGGTCCAAATCCCATAAAGAACACAAGCCCTGAAGTGGATTTCCTATCATCAATATTTCCATGCATGATCTCGAATCCAAATATCCTAACATGAAGAAGTTTTCATTCTTCTTATATTCTAGACCAAGTTCCAGTGATCCCTTGAGATATCTAAAGATCTACCTTGTTGCCTTCTAATGTCAAACCTTGCATTCCTGCATGAACCTTGATAGATAGCTCACTCAAAGATGATATATGGTCTACTATAGGTCAACTAAATGAGACTTCTAATAAACTCACCGATAAAGAGTGGTATTTACCTCAGGAGATAGATCTCAACAAGATAATTGTAATCTATTCTCATAGGTGTAGAATTAAGTGTGCAACCCATCATCCTAAATTTTTTTGAAAATTTTCTTGGTATATTTCAACCGAGACATAAAGATTTGATTATGTTTATGGAATACTTCCAATCCAAGATAATAATGCATCAATGTAAGATCTATCATGTCCAATGATCAAGCTTAAGATATTTCTTCGTTTCATCGATCATCCTCATTGAACTTCCAATGATGACTAGATTTTCGACATAGAAAACGAAAGTCACAATCTTCCCACCTTACTTTTTGAGGTAGAGATTGGGATCATATAGATTTATAAAAACTATTTTATACAAGAGGCTCACTAATTTTGATGTAAAATATCATTAAGCCCGGGTTCCTGTTAAGGCCATACAAATATTGCACTCGAGTCTCCATATATTTTATTCATGACCAGTACAACATATCCCTCATGTTGAGTCATATAAACTTTTTCTTTTAAATCTTCCTTAAGAAAGGCACTTTTTACATCCATCTAATGGAATTTCCAACCAAACTGTAGCTAGAGAAAATATCATCCCGAGCATTTTGATCTTAGTTGTGGATCAAAATATCTCCTCGTAGTCAATGCCTTCTTTTTGTGCATACACCTTTTACTAGTAGTTGTTTTTCTTATCTCTTTACACTTGTCTATGGTCCCATTTTCCTTGTACTTTGTTTTAAATATCCATATGTTCAATATACATGTAATGGGTTTCTTCCTCTAGTAGAAGATCGAAAAGCTACCAAGTGTTTTTTTCATCATTGAGTTGTATTCATCATCCATGGACATCTTTCCAAGATTTTGACCGTAGGGCTTCATGGACTATAGAGACCCTCATCGGATTCAATAAATTTACTCATCAAAGAAAATTTGACTTCTTCTCTTGCTTTACTATGAGTTCGTGGTCTAGTGGTGGATGTATCCAGTGGAGCATCCATTCTTGCATCTTGTACAATACTAGTATACTACTTTGGCATACGTTGAACCGATCCCATGGTTCGTGGTTCTATTTGATTATCACCATCATTCCCATCATCATTTTCATCATCTCATGGGAACATCAATTTATTTTTTTACAACTGGTGACAAATCTACATCAGGTGAGTCTCGGAGGAGTAGTCTCTCATCAAATAAAATTTGCTTCCTTCTTTCTAAAAGAACACAACATCTCTGTTGGTGTAGACTTTCTTGGTTTTAGGATTCATCAATCTGTACCTAAGAGTCTCTTCACTATCGCCAATGAATATGCATTTTTTTGATTTCATATCCAATTTATTTTTATTATTTTTGGGTATGTGCATACTTTATTTTCACCCAAATACTGAGGTGTGCAAAAAATGGTTTCCACTTTGACCATGCTTCATGTGGTGTTACTCTGTCAAGATCAGTTTGGGCACTTTATTCAACAAATACATTGTTTTCTTTCCTGCTTCTACCTAGAATGTATTTTCTAGTCTAGAATCATCAATCTTGCATCACACCATTTCCATGATAGTATGATTTCTTCTCTCAACAACACCATTATGTTGGGGTGTGTGTGGAGGAGGCATTTGTTGACAAATCCCGTGAGCTTGAAGGTAGGATTTGAACTCATCACTTTTGAATTCCCCCCCTCGATCTGAGTGGAGAGTTCTGATGTGTTGACCATTTTCATTCTCAATAGCCACTTTGAACTTCTTGAAGGTATCAAAATCTTCACTTTTCTTGCAAAGACAAAAAATCCACATTTTTCTTAAATAGTCATTAACACAAAGCATGAAGTACTAAAATACTTTATGACTCGGTTGTATCGAACCACAAAGATCAGTCTAAACAAGATCAAGCTTACCATGAGCTCAATAAGTACTCTTCTGGAATGAAGATCTATGTTTTTTTCCTACTAGGAAGCGAGGACACTTATGTGTATCCTTATAGAGAGATGGTAATCCTCTTACCATATTGTGTCGGTAAAGTGTCTTGAGATAATTAAAAATGATATGACCAAGTCTCTAATGCCACAACTTTGTAGAGATAGAGTTCTTACCCACATGTGCCTAATCATTTCCATGGAAAAATCAAGATGGAACATATGTCCCACATTGGAGGCTTTTTCAACTATTTTTGAGCCTCGTGATTTGTCTCGAATTAAACATATTTTCTTGCTGGAATGACTATCAAAGTCAATTTTCAAGTTGTGATCTAGGAGTTGACTAAGTGACAATAAATTTTTAGTCAACCCAGGACATACATATAGTACATCCAATAATCTATAGTTGGGTGAACCAAGGGGCAGAAAAATGTTCCCAATTCCCTAACTATGTATGAAGAATCATCACCTAACGAAACATGGTTTTTCAAAGGCGTGTCCTTCATTTAAGTAAACCAATCTTTGTGGTTGTTCAAGTGTTGATTGTCTCACGAATCAACATACCAGACATCAGTAGATGATGTGGAGGGTTCACTTGTTTGATTAATGTAGAAGTAGTATTCAGTATCTGAATGTTCTTCTTACTCAACATTATTTCCTTGCTAATGGAATTTTCTTTTCCAGTTCCCCTTTTTCTTCCCTTGATTGTACTTAGAGTGTCCCTTATGAGATTGTTGGTGTTGAGGTCTAGAATTACTTGATGAACCTTTCTTGTATGTATTATACCAACAATCTTTCAACTCATGTCCTCTTTTGTAGATTGGACATTTCTTCTTTTGTTGTTTGTCCCCTTGCTAATGCTAATTTTGGGACTTTTGATAGGAATTAGGTTTTCCTTTTCCTTTTCCTTTCCATTTCTGATGAGAAGAAAGTTTCTTCTCTTCTTCATCATCTTTATTGTACATATCTTCCTCTTGTTACAATCGGTTCACTAACTTGTCAAAATTAACTATCATATCTGACAAGTTTAGTGTTGTCAAAAAAAAATTGGTATGAAGGAGGAAGGGATCTCAGAATAATGGGAATGAGAGCATCATTAGTGACCTCCTCTCTTAGGGCTAGAAGTGAAGCCCTCAACTCTGTAACTCTTCTCAAGAAATCTTCTATTTTTTCATTTTTCTTAAACTTCAATGTGTGTAACTCACTTTGCAAATTCAACATGACATTCTTGTTTTTTCCTCGCATATCATGCTCAACTTATCCCACACTTATTTGGCTATTTTGGTATCTCAAATGTGGGGTTGCACATCATCGGACACTCCAAATAAGATTATTAGCATGGCATTATGATCCGATTTATCAAATTGTCTTTCTTGTGTTGTATCAGTTGTTGATTTGGCTATAATACCATTCACAATAGTCCATATCTCTTCAAACTCAAGTTGTGTCTTTATTTTTTTCTTCCATGCTCCATAGTTATTTCCTCTAAGTAGTTTTGAATTTGGAAGATAGAACTTGGGGGCGTTGATGACCATTTTATAGAATCAACTAACAAAGGGTAAGGCTCTTATCACTCCAAGTATACGGTCTCCCAATCTATATACCATCAGTCTGATATACTAAACCTTTCTATATACACGCCCTTCTATATACCCTTCGGTACATGGAAGAAGCTTTCCCTTTCTATATACATGATGATACATGAAAGAGGCATTAACGTACGTGAAATAATTCAATAAGTGGTACCAAGATAGTACTAAAATGGGTCTATGCGATTATTGACACCGAATCAAAGAAATATCCCCATAAGCGCACGTAACTTTGCTATATACTCACATAATTTTTCAGTTGTGATTTAATTCATGCAATCATTCACAGAAGGATGGGAGAGCTCAAAGTGTGTGCATTTTTTCCTTATTACTCATTGTTGATTTAAAGGGTCGATGTCAGAAAACGTTGTTTCATCTATATTAGGCATTAACTAAAATAATAGTCACAACAAATTTACCCATAAGCACTTCCTAGAGGCACTATTTATACCAAATGTTGTGAATGAGATCAAAGATCTCGTGAGTGATTTAGAACAAGATTTTAAATATTTTTAGTACAAAGCTTTGCTAATGTTACAACAATTACAATGGTTTGTGGTTGAATATGGCAACCTAAAAATTAGTACAATACACTGAAGTATACAATTACATTCAAAATTATGAAAAAATTGAATGGCAGGAAATTAATTTTGTTTTTCAAGGCCCTAGTGGCCTCTAGAGCTCAAAACAACTCTCTAAGCAAAAAACCGCAAACAAAAATGACTCAAAATGTAATTTTTAAATACCCCTCCATTGGAAAAAGTTGTCCTGAATAAAAAAATAAGCCAAATTGGAGAGAAAAATTATTTAGCCCTAAATAGGGTTTTTCTCTCTAATTTTGGTAGTGGATTTAGTTAGGACTAACTACGCATTAGCGAATCTTTTACTATTATTTTTTCCTCCAAAGTTGGCAGGGGGGATAAATTTCTATATATCAAAAGTTTGTTTTATGGATAGAGGTCATGCTCATTACAACTTATCCACAAGACTCATCCCCTATGCAACATAACATTATATTTTCTTTGCATATAAAGTTAACCACTTTATATTTAAAGAATTCAAAAAGGACTTACCTTTTTAAAGAATATGTTGTGCCTTTGGAGGATACTATCCACATGGTTATGTAGTAGTGGAGGTGGATTTAGGGTTGTAGCTCTAAAAATAGATCGAAATTCTTTTTCCTCTCCTTCATGAAATCTATCACTTTATTGCTATTATCCGTTGCCACTTATTGATTTTTAGTTCACCTGTCATGATTGATCTTCGATTGTTTTTGTTATAGATTCATCATTTGATGTGGATATCATTTGAATTATTTTGTATAGGTCATAGGGTGGGAAGGAGCTCACCTAGATTATGGGATTTGGTAATGTAGGATTGCAACTCGTCTTTATTAACATAAACTTGATTTAGGGTGTTTGCATGCAAACGTTTGGTTGATGTGAAACAAATCTCGGCTCAATCAATCAAAAATAATCAATGCACCTTCAATTTGATATCACATCACATCTTTAACACACCAATTCAACCCAAATCTTTGATCTCCCAACTCACTTTGAGGGCTCAACTCGACCTCAATGTTGTGCAGAGCTTGGTTAGGTTCTCAGAGATTTGATGGGTTCAAAATGATGCAAATTTCCTAAGAGATTGGTGGAATACCAATGTAACCTAGATATAAGCTGGAATGTGGCTTGGTTTATATCACAGTTAGCTCGGTGGGTGTAAACAACTCACGTTTTGGCTCAACTCAAGGAGGGGAGATGGTACCTGGCCTGATTTGGATAGAAGAAACCAACTCGGTTTGAGCTCAGTGGGAAACTCTCCAACACACCTATGTAATGAAAAACACTTCTCGGTGGGGGGAGACACCTCTAGATATAACAAAGACTATATTTTCCCTCTAAATTAGAGACAAAAACCATAATGGGAAAAAAATGCCATATATTTTTTTAATTCTTGAATATGATTAGCTTCCAAGAAGAAAATTTTCCTCGTGCATATTTCACAAAGGAAAAAAAAATTCTTTACGTTTACCTAGAGATCAAACAGGAGATTATGGGACTGTAGGGAGTTCTGGTAAGTTTGTAGGGGAAGCACTAGCTCTCCTGTAATGCATATTTTTTCTCCAAGATTTTTCTTCATCTACAACCTCTATCCAACTCGGCCAGAAGCTTCAACCTACTCTAGTAACAAATGTAAATTATAAACAAGGATGAAAGCATGTTTAATTTATTGATGTTCAATCAAATCAGAATTACAAAGAATGGGTTGTAATATTTATAGATATTGCAGAGCCAAATAAAAATAAAGAAATAAGTTTCAAAGGTACATTCGTGAAAAATTACATACAAGAATATTATTAAAACAATATAACAATGATTAAACAACCTTAAGTATTGTTGAATAAAAATAATTAGATGGTTATATAAACATAATCATATTACAATTATAATTAATTACCCAATTACTATAGTAAATGCAAAATTAACTACATTAAAATATATTTTACCTAACATATAGATCAAGCTAAGGGATAATAAAACAATGGGAACCATCTCCTTTTAACTCCCAAATGAGATAGGATTCCTACCCAACATGCCTCCAAATGCACAACTTCTCAACACATCCCTTTTCCCTCCCAATGTAAATACACAAAGTATAACAAGTTTACCCTTTTCTCTCCCCAAAGGTGGAACTCCCACTCATACTCCCTCCACTATGCAACACAAATTCCTTTTCCCTCCAAAAATGGTCCCATCTTCCATCTCCTACACCTTTTCTTAAGGCAAAAATCTACCCAACCCAACACAAATCACAACCATATAACCATTTTATTTGTACACACACATAAACAAGTAATTGAAAAACAAAGGAAAAGGTCCTACCTTGCCATCACAAGCTTCCACATTATCTTTAACAAGATTTTTGATCTTTCAAAACCAATCAAGTCTTCCCAACGCAATCTCCAAAAAGCTCCAAGTAAAAACTCCCAACAAATTCCAAAAGAATGGGTGTGCAAATTCAAATGAGTAACCCCAACACATCAAATAAACAAAATAAATAGAAAAATGAGAAGAGAAGGGTGAGGTGGCTGCATGTAGGATGCCACATCACTTATCCTCAACTCCACATCCCCTAAGTCAAACATCAAACCCAAGGTTAGTAATTAGGTGGTTGAGGATATGACAAGCCTCTTACACACACTAATCCTTACTCCATACCACAAAAGGACACCATTAAAACTCATGTAAGAAAAGTGCAATAAATCCACCTTTTACCATCCAAATCACATAATGGGGTCTAATTTTTACCCCTTACCCCATAGGTATAGTTGGTAGATGAATTTAAGAGGTGTGGGACAAGATTAACTTGTCCCAAAGCCTCCAAAATTGGCTTGAAAGTCAAATTTCGAGTTTGGAGAGATGGGTTGAGTACACACCAAGTAAAATAATTAAATCTAACTTCAAATCATAAGATCAAAAGGACTATCTACCCAAATAAATTTCCCCTTATGGTCACATCTAAAAATAAATTTTAATTAACATACTTAACTAATAACAAGGGTACATTTAATAAATAATAAAAAAGTGAAATACAATGCAATAATAAAATACATACACACAAATTAATCAAAATAAAAGAGAAAGGAACACACATATCCCATGGTCACAATTTTATTTTATTCCCCCATGGGGACCTCCTAACATCCTAACCACATACAACAATAATAACATAACACAAAGTTTCCATGGTGACCGCATTGCAACCATCAGATATTCTTCTACGGTTGGTCTCCTACCCCCTTTGTTTGTTGATACAATCACCTATAAAATCAAACAATACCTCCTTCAGCCTCGTGGCTATATTAAATATATCAATAATAAAATATATGTACATCCATCAAGAACATATTATAACATGAAATCATCATCAAAGCTAAGCAATGCTATCATTCATTTACAATTTCATAAACATTTCAATTCTACCATTACATCAATATCCATAAGATCAAAATATTAGTTTGAACACCAAAACATGGTCAATACAATGAGAATTTAGAGTGTCAGTATGTATATATGTAAGCTAACGAAACATCATCATCATCAATATAAATGCCTATCATGCCTCTAAGAATCCATACAATGCCATAAAATACAATCACAACATATCAATAGTCAAAATATATATCTACCATCTATATCATGGTAATCCAAAATAACACTATAAGGTCTATGTAAATAGTCCATTATAAATAAAAAATCAATGTGTAATAAGTGTCGAAGAGGTGTGGGCACTACATCCCCTCCCCTTATACTAGACATCCTCCTATAAGTCAATAAAATGGGTGTGGAAACTGGGCCCGTAACAAAGTAGCATCCTCCCAAGTAGTTGTAGTCTCATCATACCTATCCCACTAGACTCCCACTTGATCAATTTTGTGGTCTTAAAGGCCCAGGGTCCTACACTCTATGATGTGCATGGGCTTCATACCACCACCTACCCTACTCTTATACCTATAATGCGATGTAATCCAATACATGAGAAGGATCTGGAATGTATCTCCTAATAACAGAAACATCAAACACATCATGGACACGAGACAAGATGGGTGGAAATTCTATATGGTGGGCTAAGGGACCGATCCTCTCCAATATCTCAAAGGGGCCCACAAATCTAGGAGCAAGCTTAGAGCCTTTTCTCTAATGGATATGATCTTATGAGGCTAACACGAAGAAATACCTTTGTCCAACCTCAAAAGTGCATAAATCTCCTCCGATCACTATATACTTATTCTTATCCTATGAGCCTCCTGCAATCTCTTCTATCATGATAATAATGCTATCCATATCTTGAGATAAAGTTTCCCAAGAGATACTCTATCCTCTAACCTGTCCCAACTCAATGGTGTCCTACACTCCCTACCATATAGTTCCTGAAATGGTGACATACCAATAGAACTCTTAAAGTTGTTTTTGTAAGAAAACTCAACCATGTACAAATACTCCTCCCATCTCAACTAATGATCCATGACATACATCCAAAGTATGTCCTCTAAAATATAATTCACTTGCTCTCAATCTTTCCATCTGTCTTAGGATGATAGGTTGTGTTGAAGTTCATATTCATCCCAAGAGCATGTTGTATAGTAGTTCAAAAATGAGAGGTGTACAAAGGGATCGTGGTCACAAATGATCTTCCATGGAATCTCGATGCAACCTCACTATCTCATCCAGATATACTCATGCCACTGTGTACACTAGATGTATAGTTGTCTTCACTAGAGAAAAATGAGACTTTTTATAATTTATCAACCATGACCATGATGGTGTTGTGGTGATATCTCGACATCGGTATCACTAATATAAAATCCATGGAAATGGTGTCCCATTTCCACTCCAGTATAACAGCGATATAAAAGGAAAGATGGATGTTGATGCTCATCCTTCACCTTCTAAAACTCTAAACAATGAGACATAAAAAGCTACATATCTCTGCATCCCTCTTCAATGATACAACTGTCTCAAAGTGGTGTGCATATTCTTCACTCTTGGATGGGCTAAATAGGGTACACAATGTGCCTCTACTAGGATATCCTATCACAATCCTCCTTCCCTAGGTAAAAAAATATGACCTATGTGTCTGAGAAGTCCATCTAACTCTAGTCTAAAACCATCAAAATGCCCCTCAAGGGGTCTCTAAGACTCGATCTCTTCTCTAACTGAAAGGTAGAAGCTGTCATGTGGAAGCTGCTGTAAGATTATGGTCCTCAAGTCTATACCAATTGTTATCACCATAACCATATATGACTCAAGGCATTTGAAACCAAATTATCCTTCCCCTTCACATGCTCAATCTCTATGTCATACTAAAAAATAAGCTCCATCCAATGCCATTTATGGGCATTAATATTAGGTTGTGTGAAGAGGTGTCGAAGGCTTAAGTGATCTATCCTAAGAATGAACCTCCTACCTAAAAGGAAATGTCACCATGCACCAAGGCATGCACAACTACTACAAGCTCAAGGTCATGAGTCAGATAGTTGAGCTCATAATCCTTGATTTTTCCATACTGAAAATCTATTACACGGCCATCTTACATCATCACACCTCATGACAATGTCATCGAAGCATTTGTGCATACGAAGAAATATCATAGTGGATCAAACACTACTAGAATAGGTGTTATCATAAGGCATTCCTTCAGCCTCCTAAAGGCATGCTCACATCTATCTAACTAAAAACTACTTCACTTTCCGCTTGAAGGGAAGTGATGGGATGTGCAATACAGAGAAATCCTAAACAAACCTCCTATAATAACCTACCAATCCCATGAAGTTATGCACCTCATTCACATTGGTTGGCACTAGCCAATCCATGATAGCTCTAATCTTGGAAGGATCAACTATGATACCTTCCCCAAAAATAATGTGACCTAAATATTGAACCTTATGTCTGGAAGAATGCACACTTCTCTAGGTTACCATAAAGTTTTTTCCCTCTAAGGCACTGCAGAACTTGACGAAGGTGATCCTCATGCTCCTCACAAGTACATGAGTAAATAAAAATATCATCTAGGAACATAAGCACAAAATATTCTAAAAATTCCTAAACACCCCATTCATCAAAATCATGAATAACTGTGGGGAATTCATCGAGACCAAATGGCACAATAGTGAACTCGTAATGGCCATATCGAGTGTGAAAGGCTATCTTATGGATATCTACCTCCACAATCCTCAATTGATGATAACCAGACTTAAGGTCTATCTTGGAAAAACACTATAGACCCTTTCATCTGATCAAACAAATCATCTATGTGTGGAAGGGGGTAACGATTCTTGATCGTTACTTTGTTCAGTTGTCTCTAGTCAAATCACAAACAAAAGATTCATCCTTCTTCTTCACAAAAATCACTAGTGCACCCCAAGGAGATACACTAGGAAGGATTAGATCCTTTCTCAAGAAGGCCCTCTAAATGTAATTTGATATCACATAGGTCAAGGGTGGTCATCCTATATGTGTGAGATAGGTTCCACTCCAGGAACCAAATCAATATGAAATTCTATCTCATGTGGGGAGGTAAACATGGAAATTTACTTGGAAAAGCATATGAAAACTCCCTAAAAATATGATGATCATCAAGTGATGGTCCATGAGTCTCATCCTCTAATCTATCACTAATTGTGATGGCATACAACTGACATCCTCGTCACGCACACGCTGCAACTACATAACAAATATCATGCAAATAGAGATGGGTCTCTTAACTCCAACTATCACCGACTTAACTCCCAAATTATCTACACAAAATATCACCTTACTGTAATAATCCACTATAGCTCTATGTGCAGATAACCAATCCATGCCTAAGATAACTCCATATGAACCCAAAGGAAGGATACAAAGATCCAAGGTCGTGGTGAAGGGTCCTAGGTCCACTACACACTCCTTAACTAAGGATTCCACTAAGAGCTTGGCTCCAAAATCCATCTCAACATCCCAACAATGACCCTGACTAACTACCACCACCTTGGATGACTCTACTAATGATGGTGTAATAAATGAATCATAAGAGACAGAATCAAACAATATAAAGATGTATAAGATACCACCAATACTACCTATAGTCTCAATCATTGTACTTTGATGCTCTTCCTGGTGGTTCTCAACCACTACATAAATATGATGGCTATGTCCCATATCATTCACTATAGTCTTTGAAATAGGTAGCCTTACCCTAATTAATAGGGTTTTACTGGACACTCTTATCAATGGTGCCCCTATACACCGCATCCATAACAAGTTCTTAGTCCCCTCTAATGATCGTAAACCCATCTATTTTCTTTGGGAGTCCATGTTGTAGACCCCGAGGATCCTATTATGGATTGTTGTGAGTAATGTGGATGTGTTCTTGCTCACTGACTAAGCTCTTGGTGGGGCCTAGTGTCCTAACTAGTCTTCTATGGGGCGTAAAGGGTGGTGGAATTAAAGGGTGGTTTGTTTGTTGTTGTGAAGATGGTGATTGTGGTTCTTGAAAAGAGGAATGTGTTAAATCATGTCCACCATGAGAAGAGAGGAGGTGACCCCCTAGACCTATTATCCTGCATCTTTTGAAAAAGTCTCCTCACTCTACTCTATCTATCATCATGTTGTGTCTCCCCTTAGTTTCCTCTACAATATAGGCCTTCTCAATGTCCTCTACTAGATAATGAATGTTTAATATACCTCCCAAATCATAGTTTAAGCCCCTGATAAACCTATGAATCCTAACATGCTCATCATACATGTAGTTGACATACTAAAGAAAGTCGAGAAACTAGATTTCATACTAAGCTATTGTCATTGACGCTTGTCATAGATAAAGAAACTCATTGATCCTCTACTAGAAAAACCTCCTTAATATGTATCTTCTCCTAAACCATTCCTCGAAGAGCTCCCAAGTAACTATTTCTTAATCCACATGGATATTTTCTTCCTCAGTCCTCCACCAAACTCTTTCTCCATACCTCAAAATATGTATTGATCAACACAAGCCTTCATGAAGATAGTACATGGGGAAAGCTTGAAGCATCCACTCAAGCTCACTAACCAAGCCTCTTTCTTCCTAAAAACCTCCTTTATCACTAACATAATGAGACAAGCATAGCTTACAAATATCCCTAATATGATCTGCAGTTGATTTCTGTCAACTCCTAAGTCTCTCTACCTGACCATCCCTCAGCCTAGGGATCTTAGATCTATATTTATGTCCTGTAGCCCTATCTCCATGTCCCCACTATGGTGAATCTGATCTAGCTAACTCCACATGGGAGTTCTCTTCTCTATACTCCTCACTATGTCATGAAGGGATACGAGACTCTACTAATGTCTCTCTATCATGGTGGCTAGCTCATCCTCGTATTGCTCTACCTTATATAGATGCATTGACATCCTATAATGTTTGTAGGATATGTGGCAATATAGCAACAACTTCCTACTCTAGAGGTGGTATATTTTGTTGCACACAAAACATCCCCTCATCTCTTAATTTGCACCTCTTCATAAAACCAAGACAAGAGTTAGTTTATCATCATCTAGGTTTTTTTATTCAAAGTTTTCTAGGTTTTATACATTTTAAAATATCATGTAATGTTGTGTGATCTAGTTGTAGATTATACTAGGTTAACTTTATGTGTTTCCAAGCATGCCCGTGGTCCAAATGTTGAACCCACGCTTGGATACCAAGTGTTATGCCCAACATTTTCCCTGAACAAAACCCAAGATAAAACCCAATAATTAATTAGGAGAAATCACGGAAAGGTTTGCATCCAAATAATCACTAAATAGGTTTTAAAATTTCATGATTAATTAAGTCCACATATTCATAAGGTTGTCATAATTAAATTAACAATAAAATTATTATTACTTCATTCCAATTATTAACCCTTGTGAGTTATTAACAAAGCTACCATTTATTATGATTACTAATTTAATGAACCCTTGCAAAACTCCAAGGTAATTTATTAATAGTTTATCTATAAAAAAAGGTCTCAATTTATACCCAACACTCTAATACCCTTAAGTGGCAGCCTTCACATTATTGGTACCCAAATTTAATCTCCTTCAAAGACCAAGCAACATCATGGATTTTGACAGGACACTCAGAGGCAGATAGATAATCATGTATGTCATTTTGTAGCCGGGGAAGCAATCTATCTGACTTGTTAGCACTCATGTTTCGAAAGGAGTGGGTAGCACCTTAAAAGGATGTGATCTGATCCTAACTATTTTAGATTGTGCCTTTCAACCAAGGTAAGAGAACCTATTTTGTAACCTCTATTATTGAACAATGTTTCTAAATCCTTCTTTTACATAAATTTTATAGAGAAGACCTTGGGAAAATATGATCAACACACCAAATATGACTCTCACGAGTTGTCACTTCTAGATCATGGAGATATTTTCACAACAAGGCAAAGGTTACTAAAGACATTTGGGACCCTGATTACTTCTACATGCTTTGGTAATGGAAATTATGCATTTGTACACACACAGGAAAAACGGGTAGTATGGGTAGGATTGGTTGTTTTAAATGAATTTTTTGGTGGGAGGTAGGCCAGGATGAACTTAACTCACTAGATCCTTCAGAAATATTACAAAATGAGAGGTTAGACCAACAGAATGTCACGAACAGCCAAAATGTTTCTTTAACCATAATATGTGCTTTAATGGAGGCCCATATTAGCACCTTTTCATACAATCCATGAGAATCTAACATGAATGCTTGAGTTAGGAAACCCAACAAAGTATCAAGATCTAAGCCAAATCACACCTAAGGTACACCCAAGGCTTACAGACAATCTTTATCAAATAGATGAAAGAGAAGTGATTTTAAATCGTTTATTTCACTCCCAGATGAAGGCTCTTCCAAGAAATTAAACTGCATATGCCACCAAAATATCACAAGGATTGAGACATGTGTGATTGAATCATATTTTAATACAAGATTACAATAGAAACAAGAAATCTACTCACGCATTTAGAAATAAAAAAACGCATTTTTCTCAAGAAAACACAAAATAGCTCATTATTGATCAAATTTATCAGTAGGGGAAAGTTTCTAGAAAATTCTTAGAGCTTCTCAATGGTTGTACACTCACAACCACCTTAACATGATATGATATGATCAAAAAGAGATATACAGGCTTCTCAAAATGCTTCTCAAAAAATATGGGCTCTATTAAGCTTTCTATTAGAAAAATCAGTCTCGACCCCTAACACTCCAACCATTTACATGAAACATTTGTGCCATTTATAACATTTACAACAGGGACCCTTTTCCCCCAATAAATCCAAACCTTGAGTGCTACCAATGCTTTCCATGATCAAGATCGCGATTCTTAGAATCGATATGCAAAAAAGTTACCAGTGCCCGAGGAGGTAGATCTCATCGAATATCTCTCACATTTAACTCCTTCCTTTGGTAGATCACTCTTTCTTCAATTTTCCAACCACTTCTGCCTCTAATTTGTCAAATTTGGCTCTTTGTGTGCTTGAGAGAAGAAAAATGGAAAATCTAA